>QLSR01000146.1:480600-655232 GCA_031780015.1 Citrullus colocynthis
AAAAGAAGGGTAAGAAGAGAAGGGAGAAAAAGAGGGAAAATAGAGAAGTAAGACGGTATTAGCAGCTTCTGTTTATATAACAGTAAATGTATTTTTGACTTTTTTGATAAGCTTGAAGGTATTTTTGAAACTTTTAAAAGTTATTTTTGACATAAAATACTGATGCTTTCTCTCCAGGTATTTTTAAACTCATCTTAGAAGTTTAAAAGTAATTTTGAAACTTTTAAAAAATCAAGACTATTTTTGACACAATATTAAATTTAGGTGTATAATTTTTATTTTTATTTATTTATTTATTATTTTTTTTTTTTTGGGCTAATGGTGGAATGAGTGCGTTGCAAGGCTTGTTTAATTTCTCTTCTGTTCAATGTGAAACTATCTATATATTTATATATATTTTTTGAAAGGTTATGTTTCGTTACCAAACGTATTTTCTATAATTTAGATTATATTTAGGTCTAAAGTTTTCTTGAACATATCGGTTTCATATATATTTGCTCTAACCTCTAATATTACCGAATAATTGGCTTGCAATTCGTTTTGTTTCATTGCGGAGAGGTTGGTAAATTTTGAATTTTGCATCTTCAAGTTTTGGCCACTGCACTAACAAGGTAATTGAAATGCTTTAGGGTGCAGAATTGTCATGAACCAATTGAAGCAGATTCATGCTTACACCCTCAGAAACGGCCTAGATTACACCAAATTCCTCATCAAAAAACTCCTGCAATTCCCAAATCTTCCGTATGCTTGCACCCTGTTCGACCTTATTCCAAAGCCCTCTGTTTTTCTCTACAACAAGTTCATTCAAACATTTTCTTCCCTTGGTCACCCTCACCGATGCTGGTTGCTTTACTATCAAATGTGCCTCCAAGGTTGCTCTCCGAATCAGCACTCATTCACCTTTCTCTTTGCCGCATGCGCATCCCTTTTAAATGCTTACCCAGGTCAGATGCTTCATTCCCATTTCTTTAAGTCCGGATTTGCCTCTGATGTATACGCTTTGACGGCGTTGTTAGACATGTATGCGAAATTGGGAATGTTGATGTCTGCACGCCAACTGTTTGATGAAATGTCTGTTCGAGATACACCCACCTGGAATTCGATGATTGCTGGTTATGCAAGGTCTGGAGACCTGGAGGTTGCCTTAGAGTTATTCAACGAAATGCCTGTGAGAAATGTGGTTTCCTGGACAGCGTTGATATCTGGGTATGCGCAAAATGGGAAGTATGCAAACGCCTTGGAGATGTTTCTAAGATTGGAAAACGAGAAAGGCACTAAGCCAAATGAGGTGACCATAGCAAGTGTTCTTCCTGCCTGTGCTCAGCTTGGAGCATTGGATATTGGGAAGAGGATTGAAGCATACGCAAGAAATAATGGGTTTTTCAAAAACAACTTGTATGTGAGCAATGCAATACTGGAAGTGCATGCCAGGTGCGGTAACATCGAGGAAGCTAGAAGAGTTTTTGATGAGATTGGAAGCAAAAGAAACTTGTGCTCGTGGAATACCATGATAATGGGATTAGCTGTGCATGGAAGTTGCAGTGATGCTCTTCAGCTTTATGATCAAATGTTGGTGAGCCTTCTGCATCCTTCTTCCTTTGTTTTCATTTTAGTTTCTAAATCACTAGTAAACCTCAAAAGATTAAGTGGATAGAGTATGTTATATTTAATATTTTATTTATGCTCTTAACCTAAGAAGAACATATACTAACACGCGATGCGGATACAACATGGCACCTACACAGTGACATGCTAATTTTCAAAAAATGTAAGACACAACAAGGACACGTTATTATTTTATCTTTTACTTTTAAAAAATAAATATATGTTGTGCATATAAACATATTGCGAAAATGTAACTACCGTAAGACAAAAAGAAGGAAAAAAAAAAAGATCTAACAAAAAGAAGAAAAAACTGAAATGGAAAAAAAGGTACAAAGGGAAGAAGAATAGCACAAAAATGGGGAAAAAAAGACCAAACAATTTGAACTATTACCAATTTAACTGTTGTGACTTTAAGAACATTAAAGACAAAAATTTGTAGTATAAATCAATCATATTAATGATAACAATCATGATGTTAAAAATATCTTTTTTATTAAAGATAAAAATTTATAGTATAAATCAATCATATTAATGACAACGATGATGATGTTAAAGATATCCCTTTTAGAACTTTTTATTAAGTGAAAATTGCAGGCTGTATAGCAATACTTGGTCATACTAATTTAGGATTTGAAAAATATTTTTAATTCAACTTGAGGCTTACGCCTCATAGCACTTCGAATCTTACGCCTCACCTCTTCGAGAAGAAAAGCCTCAGGCCCGTCACTAGCCTCTAAAAACATTGGCAAGATACAAGTATGATAGAACTATGTTAAATCTACCATGGTGAAGATGATGTGACATGGCTTGTTTAATCATTTATACTAATTGTATTGTTACATCCGTCTCATAACAGATACGAAGAATGAGACCCGACGATGTGACATTTGTAGGACTTCTCTTGGCTTGCACTCACGGAGGCATGGTTACGGAAGGCCGACAACTCTTTGAATCAATGGAGAGTAAGTTTCAAATTGCTCCCAAATTAGAGCACTATGGCTGTTTGGTAGATTTATTAGGCAGGGCTGGAGAGCTACATGAAGCTTACAGTCTCATTCAAAACATGCCAATGGCTCCTGATTCTGTTATATGGGGAGCTCTTTTGGGAGCTTGCAGCTTCCATGGCAATGTTGAATTGGGTGAAGTAGCAGCTGAGTCCCTCTTCAAGCTTGAGCCATGGAACCCTGGAAATTATGTCATTCTCTCTAACATTTATGCGTCAGCCGGGGATTGGTCCGGAGTTGCAAGGTTAAGGAAGATGATGAAGGGAGGACATATTACAAAGAAAGCAGGATATAGTCATATTGAAGTGGGGGATGGGATTCATGAGTTCATTGTTGAAGATAGATCACATTTGAAGAGTCGTGAAATATATGCTCTACTTCATGGACTTTATGACATTATTAAACCTCATAAGCACGCACATCATAATCAAAATGAAGATGAAGAACTACTTTATTCTTTATACATCTAACAGAGAGTCGGTGTGGATCACATATATTGTTTGAGTATGGATATTTAAATGTTTGGGAGAATTATAATGCATGTGTTTAGATATGCAAGCTAATTAATATCTTATATGTTTGAGTATGGATATTTAAATGTTTGGGAGAATTATAATGCATGTGTTTAGATATGCAAGCTAATTAATATCTAGATATAAATATATACGATTGTTTTGTCAATTATGTATATTGAAACTAAAATTAAATAATTGTTTAATTAAATTTAAAAGAATTAGATGGAGGACACATGTGATACATGTGGGTTATAAATTTTTAAAATAAAATGTTTATTTTAATTGAATATTTTTTTAGTATAATTAGTATATGTTTGACATGTAATGAAGTAATTTTAAGCAATCGCGGTAAAACTACGTATTCTTTAAAGCTAACTTTATTGATTGTTAACGTTTGTAAATTATAATATGTTATAATATTAAACTGGAAGAAAAGTATTTGCACAATAGTTTATTGTTCCTTTGTGGTTTTCAAATTCATACTTAGATATATTTAAAATGTATTTTATTTAAAGCTCTTTTCAAATATAGCAAAATAACCAAATATTTACAAATATAGCAAAATTTCACTGTCTATCTGCGATAGACTGCGATACGCTACTATTTGTGTAATGATAGACACAGACAGTAGTCTACACATATAGTAGTCTATCGTGGTCTATCGCAAATAGACGGTGTATTTTGTTATTAATTGTAAATATTTTCAATAATTTTTCCATTTAAGATAATATTCCTTTTATTTTTTTTAATAATCAATTTTCATTAAAATTTAATTTAAAGACTAAACTTAAGATTCAGTAAAATAAGGACAAAAACTCATATGTCTCAGAAAAAGAGAAAAAAACCCATATGTCTAAAAAAAAAGAAGAAAAGATGCCCTTGATTTTTTAATCAAGCGCTTCCATAACTTTTTTGAAAAGATAAAAATGGGAAACATATAATCAAATGTCATATATTTACCATTTATGAAATAATAATAATAATAATAATAATAATAATAATAATAATAATAATAATAGTACCAACTAAATTCACATATATTTTATAAAGAAAAAATACTCATAGCGTCAATGTTACATGTGTAAATATTGAAACCGTAGAGACAAAAAAGAAAAAACAACTAATATATTGATTAGAAATTAGAATTTCTAATCTCAAAGCCTTCATCGACTGTGAAATCATTCCATAATGTGAATTTGATTGGCTTGCCCCTATAAAATGAATAATTGATTGTTAACATAAAGGTTAAAAAATTTAAGTCATAATATTGAATTTTGTTTACCTCTGTTCTATCAAATATATCTTTCTCTTGATCACTGTTTTGTTGTTTGCATTCTTCAATTTAATATCAACCATTGATCTTACAGAGAACACAACCCCAATAAAATCTACAAAATGGAGTAGTTAATTTAAAAACCAAATGAACAATATCTTAATCTAATATAAAAATTGGCAAATAAAATTGTTACCTATCATTCGTCCTTTCATGGCAAATGATTCAATATCAGAAAATTCAATGATATTATACTTCAAGTTATAGAGAGGAAATGGTTCGTCAATTTCTTTGATGACCGTAGATGAAGAAAGAGTAATTATAAATTTCTGAATCTTCAAATCTTCATTTTGACAACATTCAAAATTTTCTTTGCAAATAATGAAGACATTTAATCTCCATTCTGTTTGGAATGCTTTGATTTCTCTAATAATAGAAATCATCTTCTCAATTATTTTTTGAACATAATAGAGAAACAACAAACTGATTTTTGGTTTTTATAATATGTGAAAGGGTATGTAGGATTTGTAGAAAAGTTGTAATTTGAGAATTAAGGTGGGTAATTTTTTTTAAAGAAATGAAAAGGTATAAGTTGTAGACTTAAGTAACGCCCCTCTTGTGAAAATGTATATTTTGTATTTTTTTAAAAAAAAACATATCTAATTAAATTTTGAAAATAAACAACTTTCAGTGACATTTTTGTAAATAAATTTGATTGTGCACCTAATATTTTGAAAACAAATCACTTCCATGGTATTTTTGTAAATAAATTTATTGTGCACCTAAGATTTTGAAAAATGAAAATAAATCACTTTGGAGAGAAATCATCCTAATATGTTTAAGGAAATATGTTCTGTAATTTTTTCTATAAAGTGCTGATCAGAACTTTACGGAAAAAGTCATAAAAAGCTAATTCCAGGTAAAATTCAAACTTATTGGGAAGGGATTAGCTCTCTGGCACTTTTCCTGTAAAGTGATGATCAGACCTTTACCGGAAAAGTCACAGAGAGCTAATTCCTTCCGGATAAGTTCAAACTTATGAGGAAAAAAGCTCTTTATGACTTTTCTCGTAAAGTTCTAATCATCATTTTATAGGAAAAATGATAGAGAGCTAATTTCAGGTAAGTTCAAACTTATGGGGAAGTAATTAGCTCTCTGTCACTTTTCGCGTAAAGTGTTGATCACAACTTTATGAGAAAAGTCAGAGCGAGCTAATTCCTACTCGATAATTTCAAACTTATCAGGAAGGAAGCTCTTTGTCATTTTTTCCATAAAGTGCTGATCAGAACTTTACAAGAAAAGTCACAGAGAGTTAAGACATTCCTGATAAGTTGAAACTTATCAGGAAGGAAGCTCTCTGTCATTTTTCCTGTAGAACTTTACAGGAAAAGTCAGATGGAGCTCCCTTCCTAATAAGTTTGAACTTATGGGAAGGAATTAGCTCTCTGTGAATTTTCCGTAAAGTTGTGATCAACACTTCAAGGAAAAAGTGACAGAGAGTTAATTCCTTCTTGATAAGTTTGAACTTATCAGGAATTAGCTCTCTATGAGTTTTCTCGTAAAGTTTTGATTAGCACTGTACGGGAAAAGTCTTAGAACACATTTCCTTCCTGGTAAGTTCTCCTCCTATCTACCTGCAAAGTTCAAACCCACCCTTCTTTTTATTTGTAAAGTCTAAGTGTCCAACTTTTTCAAAAAACAACAAATTATTCATTTGAGGTTCATTACTTAGCAGAAACGTGGTTCTTTCTCAGAATGGATTGGACAGAAATCCAGGTTCAAAATAGTTAAAGTCCTTCATGCTTTTTTATGCTCCTAACAAAAATCACACAAAAAACCCCCCTCCAACATAGTATTTCAGTGCAATCGTTGGAAAAAAAACCATAAAAATGGAATCTAAACAAATTACTTTTGTCGAAATCGAAGGTACTCGCGTAGGATTCAACCAATGAAGAGTTTTTTAGAGAGGAAGGGACGGAGGGAATTAATAAGGACAAAAACATCATTCACATTGTGGGGCCCTCCACTTAAAAGCCGAGAAGGTATGAGGGTGAGGACATAATTGGTATTTATTTAAAAGTTGAGTGCAAAGTAGGAAGTGAAAAATTTTCCACTTACATGCCCATTTAATATAGTATAGATAATTAATGTAGTCATGAATTAAATTTAGTATTATTAATATATTGTTATATTAATTGATGGAAATTTTGTTATAGGGCTACAAATAATTGTCTATAATGAAAAATTTCTAAATACTTGAGCTATATTATAAAATGGAGAGAAAAGGAAAACAAATATAAGACCATAAGAGAAAAATTGAGAGAAGAAAGTAGAGAACATATATGTATTATTCTCAATTGAGGTGTGTTTACAAATGATCTCTACAACCTCTGTTTATAGGGTTAGGAGAATATTAGTTACATAACCAAACATAAATAGGGGACAAAAAAGTAATGGAGATTAATAGGAGGTTAATGGATGAATTTGTAACCTATTGAGGTCATGGACATCTATATAATTATAATATTTATACTTAGATGTCCATAGTATATAAAATACATGCCTTGTTAAAGCCTTACTAGTAAAAAATTCAATGGAAAAAAAATCCTAGTGAAGAAAAAAGAGTACATTATTTTATATACTTTATGACTGCCTCATTAAAAACCTTGCTAGGAGAACCTAGTAGGAGAAACCATAGTCAAGGAAAAAATGTACAATAAATTTACTCAATTTACTCCCCCTCATGGAAACATCACTTGACATCTCATAGTCGTCACAGTCAAATGTTGTGCACTTACTTCTCAAATGTTGTTGTGAATGATACCTTCATAATAAGTCTGCCAAGTCGTCTTTTAAAGAAATTTGTTGGATCATAATGCCACCATTTTCTTCAAGGTCATGAATGTAGAAGTTTATCTATGATGTTATCTTCATATAATAACATTCTTTAGCCAGCCTCATGAATTGTCAGGATTTCAGTAATTGTTATAATTTGCTTCATAGACTACCATAGTATAAAAATTTGTCTTCATGTACTAATTAAGTAGCTTGTTTAAGATCTAGTTTTATGGGTTAGATAAATAACCTACATCTTCACAACCAACTAGATCATAATTAGATTTATTGTAAAGAAAATAAATCAATAAAATTAATTCTCAAACAAAACATATAATGTAACAACCCAACTTTTGCAACCAATGCGTTGAAATGTTCGAAGGAGAGGAATAAAAGACCATGTTGGACGCATGGTCAAGATTGAAGTAACGCATAGTGAAAGTGCGGTATAGGAAGTACTCACGCACTTAAAGGGAAAGAAGTAAAAAGCATAGACTTCTATTATAAGATATTTCTAAGTGTTGGAAAGTAGAAGGTTATGAAGTAGACAAAAAAAAAAAAAAAAAAGAAAAAAATTAGAACATGTGTTGGACGCATGTTAAATTATCTAAAAGGAAATAGTTAATATAAGGAGTTTAAAAGAATAACCTTGGAAATAATCAAGGAATGACTAAGGATAGGAAGATGGTCATGGACGCAAGATGGAAGTGAATGCAACAGAACCAATGCATAAAGGTAGAGCATGAGAAGGATTTGTTGTCGTTGACGCTTAGCGGTATTGTGTAAACACTGGATTGTAATATGGCGACTATACGTTGAAGGTGATCACGAATGGTTGTTGTGGGAGAAGAAACGTATTTGGCTTACTATGCGTTGGTGAAGTCGTTATGCATTGAGGTCCCTGTGCTTTGAGACAGTTATCTCTACGCGTCAAAGCCGATGGTGTAGTTAGTTAAAAGTTAGACAAGTGAGTAGGGAAGCTCAAACCTTAGGGAAAACTCAATGAACGCATGAGGGCACTGTATGGATTGAATGGCTGTCTATTTGGAAATAATGGACGAATAAGATAAGTTATAAAGGCCAGGTGGCTTCATATAAACTTGACACCTTAAAATAAGGATGTGTTAAAAAGGCATGTTAAGTGTTTCATGCAAGGTAACACTTGGACAAATGCATGGTTAGTCAGACATGCAGAGCGACATATGGCAATTAAGTGGCAAAAGAGGAGTAGGATGGCAAGATCTCTTTAAATAGGACCCTGGGGAAAGGGTAACGACTGATGATTCTGAAGTAAAAATCCTTGAGAGAAGAAGGAGAACGAAGACAGAAAGAAGGAACCTATTTGCGTTGTAAAAGGAGGTCTGCGACCAAGAAAGAAGACATTTTTGACAACTTAATCATTTGGTGTTAAAGAAGTTATCTTGCGTTGAAGAGGGGTTGACCTTGCGTTGGAAACGAATCAAACATTTAAGGAGAACATGGTGTTTGAAAAGAGACGACGCGTTCAAGTTGACCTTGCGTTCAAGAGAAGTCGACGCATCCGAAAGAAATAAGAGGAGTTAGGCTGCACTTTACAGTAGCCATCAACCTTGCGTTGAAGGGCAGGATTGTGACCAGCCAAACTGATAGAGGAAGGCCAGTCTTGCGTTCCAGAGTTAGAATGCTGTGACCAACTAAGCTACCGAGAGTGAAAATAGCTAACTAGTGGACTAGAAGCTGAAGCCTTGCGCTAAGGGCTCGGGAAACAGAAATTTGAAAGGAAAAAGGGGAAATTCCTTAAGAGATTTGTGAGTGACTCTTTTCTTTCTTCGAAAATGAATTTAATTAAAAATGTTGTTATGTGACATGGTTTTGAGATGACTGTTTCTGTGAAAAGCGTAATGCTTGAATATACGGTTCAAAAAGCATGATTTACTTGATTGCTTTATGGTAACGAAAGGCATGTTGCAAAATATATTTATCGAGGAACACCCTGTTTTCTGAAAAAGTCCTTGATGAACTATTTATGTAAATTGATGGAGAAAATGTTTTAGAGGAAGATCAATGCTAATAACGCATGTGACCTTCCCCGGGACCTAGCACTTGGGCAACCTGCCTATAAATGTTTTAGAGGAAAATCAATGCTAATAACGCATGTGAACTTCCTCGGGACCCAGCATTTGGGCAACCCGCCTATAAATGTTTTAGAGGAGGCTCAATGCTAATAAGCACGTGAACTTCCCCGGGACCCAGTACTTGGGCAACTCGCCATATTCCTATGTGCACATAGAGGTTATATGCCGGTGCGTTGAGTCTTGCTCCGCATCGAGCCTTATATGTTTTCGACGTTGGGGTGTTGAGTTTTGCTCCACTTCAACTAAGGGAAAAAATTGAAATGCCAAATGGTTTTTCTGAATTATTTATTTGATAACGATTCTATATGTTTCAGAATGGATTCTCAAGATTGACAAGGTTTTGCGGAAAAGCTATTTTGCTTAATCCTTGTTTTATGGATATTGTTTTGACATGCCTCTGTTCGAACTAAAGATAGTTTTTACAAAGCCAATCACTCACGGAGCTTGTAGCTCACGTCTTCCTATTTTATTTTATTTTCCAGGTAGCAAGCGAGTTTGGGATGCTTTGCCTACACGGAAACCTCGTTTGGGCTGTTCTTGACGGAAATGGTTGGACAGTGAACCTTACAGAAGAGTCAAGGTTGCTGTCTTCACACCTCTTCTCGGGTTGAGAAAGGATAATCCGGGAGGGTGTGACATATAATATATGTTCAACTCTACTCCAAGATCCTTCTTTTGGAGAATATTATATCTATGTAGAAAAATCACTAAAAATACTACAACAGGTAATGTATAACAAGAAAATATACAAATGCACTTATTTTACAAAACTATGGTTCTTCAGGATCTAAAGTTCTTCATAATCATATCCTTAGATTAGATGATATATCTTTTTTAGAACTACCATTGGAGTGTCTAATGATGTAATTGGTCCATATAAGATCTTTTATGTGACACTTAATGTAATCTCATCTGCTTTATCCTTTATTTGAAAGCTAAGACAAAACTTTGCTTTCTAGAACTTTCATTTCAGTTTCTTTCTTAAAAACCTTTATTGCCCTTGAAATCTCTTAAGGAGTTTCAGATCATCAACATATATATATATATAGTAAATCTTGACTATGATTTCTTTATAGTATCATATGAACAAATAGAGTTATTTTATAACTTTATTTCAACAAATATTTAGTAAGGTGATTATATCACATTCATCTTGAATGTTTTATAAGAATCTCTGTGATAAATATAATTCTTGATGGATAAATGAGCATGCAGCTGAAGTTAATTTGATCAATTTTCACTCTAAGATGCTCAATTTAGAGGATTAAACATGCAATTAAAAAGAAAAACCAAAGTTTCAAGAACACTTACCCTTAAAGCTCCAAATTCTCGTTCAATTCTTGATGAATTTCAGCACCACTTGGTTGTAGATGTAAGCCTCACACTTAGCTTTGGAAGTTAACAATCTATAAAGAATTATTATGGAAGATGACAAGCTAAAAGAAGTAAGTGAAGAGTGACGAGAGCCTTACTTAAGGCATGAGTTGTTAAGTGTTGAAGGTGTGCCTATGCGTTGGTTGATTGAAGCAAGAGTTCATGAGAGTGAGCTTGGGTAATGGTTGAAAATAGTGAAGAAATTGTGTAGCCGAGCCAAAGCATGAAAGTTGAAGTGTTGGCTTATTGAAGGATGCATCCAACTTGCTATGTGTTGATGAGGTTGTTGGACCAGCAGCTATGCGTTGGTGGAGATTCTGTAGGGAGATTGTGTTGCCGTTGGTGAAGTATGTGTTCAACGATGCTATGGTTTAGACGCATGGTGCGATGTGTCCAATCTAGCATCGAGACTTGCGATGCGTCTAAGCTTGCTAGGCGTTCAAGCAAGTATCCAAGTATGTTATCGATTGCGTTATTCTGTTTGGTGGGAAATAAATAAAATAAAATAAAATAAAAATAAAAGAGAAAGTGGAGATAAGTCGACAGTTTGTTTAAAATGTGTTAAGCTAAGTTTTCAATCATTTTCTCCATCTCAAAAGCTCCAATCGATCCCATATTTCAGTAGAGCGACGAGAGGTAGAGGAAGGAGTGTAAGCCCCGTACTCGTTATTGAGAAAAAGTAAGTAAAAAGAAATTATGGGGCGGGTAAGTAAAGAAAATTGGCTAAGTTGGGGGAGAGTGAAAATGGTTAAGTGTTGGCCATGCGATGAGTGACCATGTGTTGAAGGATTTTAAGCTTGACAAGAGTTGCCGCTGATAAGCATGTGTTGAAGAGGGCAGCTCGGCGGGGAAAAAGATGTGAAGGGAGAAGGGTGCAATATGCGTTAATAGAAGTATGCGTTGAAGGTTACTATGTGCTAGAAGTTGGCATTGCTATGCATTGAGATGACCTGTGCGTTGAAGGATGGTATGCGTCGGACATAGAAAAGTGGCCGAGAGGGCCATGCAGTAATCAGCTATCCGGCGTGGAGCAATCAATGGCATAGTAAGTGGAGACTATGCATTGCTAAAGCCATGTGCGGAAGGTGGCGCTGGCTAATTCTAGAAGGAGGATGAAGTTAGAGCTGGTAAGTCAGTGATTTATATTGACATATAAAGGAGTGCATCGAATAATTAAGCCTTTTTGGATACGTTTTTGAACTCAGATTAACTCTATTTCGCAGACGAACAATGAGGAGAGGTAGAAGAAGGTACTTATATCGAATTTGATTAGAAATCAGATCAGTTTCATGATGATTTTGAAGCTGGAACCAGAAGCTTGATTGTTACTGATAGACTTGAACACCAATCGGTGTTTGAAGGAGAGTGAACCAAGGGTGTTGAACCAAGAATTGAAAATTTGAGGTAAGTAAGTGATAACTTGAAGAAATACAAGTAATTATAACCTTTTTCTTAGAAAAATAGAGATTAAATAGAGAAACATGCGGTAGTTTAAGCTAAATTCTACTAATAAATCTTCCTACGCGTTCTATTCTTGTATTTTTATGAAGATAATAATTTTTTTTAGCCTAAAACGCATGTTTCAATGCAGGAATGCAAACAATGAGTTGACTACCTCCTAACGCAAGACTGTGCGTTAGCAACCTATGACGCGTTGACATCCACCAAACTCCTCCTTGAACGCATAATGAAAAAAGACGCAAGGCGCAGAAAATCAGATCATAATCTTGAGAGATTGTCGGAAGATTGACATGCATAATTTGTGGCTAAAGTGGTGGATCTAAATTGACCCGAGAATTATGCAATTAGGCGAGATGGACGCATGATATCAATTTCGCCACCAATCAAGCAGATCTGCCATTGATTGCCACCGCAACATCTATAAAAGGGCAGTCCTGCAAGATGAGAAAGGGTTGTTCATTCTCGGAAGAATTCCTAAGTGACAACAGAGTTCTCTCCAGAACACAACTGGAGACAAATAGCTCGAGAGAGAAGAGTCTTTCCTCCGCCTGACCACTTCACAGCAGATCCTCACGCTTCCATTCTGGCGACTCAAGACATTGACGCCCTTTTCCTGCTTTCTATCTTGTTTTTCTAGTTTGATTTTAGATTTGTGTCAAGACATTGAGCTATCTAAAGTTGTATTCCGTTCATCAATCTATATTTCTTCCATGTCTACTCATTTCTCTACACTTCCGCTTTTTACTTTGAATCCATGAGTAACTAAGTTATCAAGGGTTAAGGGTTGCGTTAGCATCTAAATAAGAACCATAGTGTAACTATTGGATCTTGTCAATTGTAATCCTAATCCGATGTTTATGTCCATCTAGCTAATCGATATAAGTAGTAATAATTAGACTGCTCGAGAGGGTAAGTGATTGTGGAACTTAATTGACAAGGCTAAGCAGTGTTGCCTAGACATAGGAACAACCTTGGTACTCAACACTCTCCTATGCATTATAGACATATAACGCATAGCGGCTGACAACCAGGAAAAGAGTCGCAAGTATGAATAGACTATCACCATGCGTTTCTAATGTTAGATGCTAATCAACTCGAGCCCTATTTTTACCCATTCATTAAATTCACCTAGCTGACTTTGCTGTGTCGCATGCCTTTTCATCTTCCACATTTTAGTTTAGTGTACATGTTATCGCTTTCTTTAGATTAGAAACAAACATCTCTCACGAATTATTCTTGGTTACCACTACGATGCATATAATCCACTTAAATATAGAATCAACGTAATCCCTGTGTTCGACCTTGGACTCACCGAGACAACCTAGTCCTTTGCTTATACTTGGGTAAAGGATAGGAAAACTTGACATATCACAAACGCATAACATTAAGCATAAGTAAAACGCATGGTCTGTTAAACGCATAGGAAGCTTAATTAAAATAAACACAACAAGTTTTGTATTTCAGCATTGCATGCGCAACAACAAGTTTTTGGCATAGGAAGCTTAATTAAAATAAACGCAACAACAAGTTTTGTATTTCAGCATTGCATGCTCAACAACAAGTTTTCTATTTCAGCATTGCATGCGCAACAACAGTAAGTTGAATCAATTCTTAGCAACTTCCATGAAGGATGTGTAAGCTAAATCCGAGCGAAAATGTGTTAATCTCTAGGAAGAAGTAAGCGGAGTTGAACTGCTAAGCAAATCAGGGCAGCCGAAGTTATTTGGGAATAATTCTCAAATGAAGACGAATCATGGCCTGAAATTTTGAGGTAAGCTAGGAAGCTCACTACTTTACAAGATTGTAGAAGGAGGGAAGTTCTGATCTTGGCTATAATATTTTTTTAGCAGGATAAAGGGAGAGTTTGAAGGGAAGGAAGGAAAACTGTGATATCAAGTGTCGCTAGACAGTGGTATCGCTAAAGAGTAGGAGAGTGAGCAGCAGAACGGGTGTCGCTAATAAACGCAAAGGAGCTCTGCGTCTCACAACTCTCGCTGAAGTCTCGCTAGGTATCGCTCATTAAGATGATATTGCTAGTCTAATTCACTCCTGTAAGCACTGACTAGTAAAACCAAGTGTTGGGGAGAGTAATGCGATTGAGGTTATGCGTTGCTAGTGGAGAAGTAGCCAAGAAGTAGAGCAAAATTTGAGTTAAGTGGTGGCCAAGACCATGCGTTGGTGAAAGTAGCGGGAAGCTGAATTATTTGGGGAACCATGCGTTGTTGATTGAATCAAGAAGAGTTGTGAGATGAAGTAGTCGTCGCATCGAAGGATAAGTGATCATTGGTGGGAAAAGAATATGCTTAAACCATGCGTCGAAGTTACCATGCGTCGAAGACAGCCATGCGCTGAAGTCACATTGCGTCCAAGACAGAACGGTCTTGACGCGATGAAGCTAGTGGTTTGAATGACTATGTTGTATGCGTTGGAAGTAGGAGGCGCCGAGAACACCATGCGCTGAGAGTGGCTAGTGGCTGAAGGCGCTGAAGGAGAATATAGATATGAGTGCCTTGCGTCGAAGAGAAGACCCGTGCCAGCCTACGGGTGAGGGATAAGTCGGCAATATCATCTCGGTACTTGTGAGGGATAAGTTGGCAGTATAGATAGGCGAGTTTAATCACTTTCAGACATTTTTTGAGAGCTTAAGTCGGTTCCATCTTCCATAGAAACCACAAGAGAAGGAAGAGGAAGGTGTTCTTATAGTTTTTGGGCGAAATTCTACCAGTTTTGATGCTGAAATCCGAGTAGGGACAGAGGATTGATTGTAGACGCACAGACTGAACAGTGGTTGATTTTTGGAGTAGAACGTCTCGAGGAAGCCGAGTTTACGGCTGAAATTTTAAGGTTAGTAAGTTAACATAATTCCTAACAAGTCTTATGACTGATGGTTAAGCTGAAATTGAGGTTAATCACATGAATCTTTAGGTAAAAGCAGCAACTACAGAACTGCTATGCAATCCGGAGCAACGCAGAGTGATTTTGGCATAACTGGAGAACGAAAAAGAGTTAAGCCTTGAAATTTTGAGGTAAGCTGTGGAACTTAATTCTTTACAAGTTTATAGAAGGGAAGAAGTCTTAATATGGGTTGGAAATGCATTTTTAGCAGGGATTAAGCAGAGACATCCAAGCTGTAACAGTCAGCTTTGTTAAGGAGAAGCTAAGGCTCAAGTGTTGATATAACAGCAAGTGAGCTGCACGTAAAGTGTTCTTGGAAATCAAGGTATAGCAGAAGGGTAAGGGACAACTCGTAGTTATAACTTTAGAGTTAAGGCTTGAGAATAAACTAAGGAAAGCTTAACCGCATGATGTGCTATAAACATTGAGCATATGATAAGTTGTTGTTTATGTTATTGTGAATGGAAAAGTAGTATAACAAGAGAAGTTTTTATTTCAGGCCAAGAGGAGATAGGGAAGACGTATAATCCCCTCAAAGCCTAGAAAGAGTAGTGAGTGACACTTCTTTTACTTTAAAACGATTTTGTTGAACATGATAGTTCGGTTTTCCAACGAAATGTGAATTTGTGATAAAATGATTTATGAAGCATATTTATGTTCTTAAAGTTATTGAAAAGCATGTTCATGAAATGTTATTGATATAATAATTGCCCTGTATTCTTATGAACGATTTGTATACAAACGGGTTGTATAAAATGTTGCTTCTAAAAAGGAAAATGTTTTAGAGGAGGCTCAATGCTAGTAAGGCATGTGTGTTTCCCCGGGACCCAGTACTTGGGCAACCCTCTTATAAAATGTTTTAGAGGCGACTCAGTGCTCATGGACTCGAGAAGGCACGTGAGTTTCCCCGGGACCCAGTACTGATGGACATAGAGAAGGTACTTGGGCAACCCGCCATATTCCTATGTGCACATAGAGGTTATATGCTGGTGCATTGAGTTTTGCTCCACATCGAGCCTTATATGTTTTCGACATTAGGGTGTTGAGTTTTGCTCCACTTCAACTAAGGGAAAAGTATTGCATCTAAACTGTTTTCTATTTTTTGCTGAAAATCCTATATGAATTGATAAGGGCAATTAAATTTGTTTTAAGTAATGTACTTGAAGTGCTCGCATGTTTTATATTTGATGTTGAACTCAGTTTTACTACTGATGATTTCAAAACTAAAATGGTTTGCTAACATTGTCACTCATTTGGCCTTTAGCTCATGTTTTCAATGTTTTCTTTTCCCTCCAGGTAGCAAGGATGTTTCTGGTGCTTTGCCTACTCCCACTCGCCCTGCTTAAGCTTCGAGTCTCCAGAAAATCTGACTTGTTGAAGTGTTATTTGTATGTTAAACCTTAATTAGGTGGCATGTAGATATGTATGTACAATTACCAGGGGTTGAACTATGGGTTGTTGATAAGCACTTGAAAAGTGCTTTCTATTCTCTCAAATTAAGGGAGTTTATATTAGATTTCACTTGTTTGCTAGTGGTTTTCTGGTTAGAATGAGAAAAATTAGAAGAAAAGACTAAAATATCAAAACCGAGCAAGAATATCGCGAAAAAGAGCTGAAAAACCCAAAATGGCAGAAATTGGGGCAGCGCCGCGATGCTTGAACGGCGCTGTCGCGGCGCTAAAACCCGAGAGCTAGGTTTTCTGATCGCAGCCCTAGCGCCGTGGCACTCTCCAACAGCGTCGCGGCGCTGTCCAAGAATTTTAAATAGCGTCGCGGCGCCAGTTTTCCTTAAATGAAAAATTGTTATTTTTGGTAAATTTTTGGGCGGCCAAACTCTATAAATTTGGGAGTTTCCTGTAGCCCTAGGCATCAAAATCAAATCAAGGAAGTGCAGACCTAAAGAGGCACAAAAAGGAGAGAATTGAGTGAGAGTTCAAAGAGTAAGTTAGTAGCAAGGAAGAGGAAAAGAGTTCGAGATAGTCGTGGTGCCCTTCGAATTCCGACGTGAGAGCCAAGGAGATCGTGACGGTGCTACCTCAATCAAGAGCCTCTTTTCAGTAGTTTCCCTTTTCTTTACACTCTTTCTTTGTTTATTTTGCTCAAACATGTTGCTTCAAGCTATGAGTGGCTAACCTCTTTAGTTTTAGGGTTTTGATGATTTGTTTATGAAATTATGTTGATCTTGTAGACTTTCATGGTTTTGTTGGAATGATTGTGCTTTTCATTCTTATTGTGTTTAATTCTTGTGGATTGGCCATCTTCACATGTTAGGTTAGATGTATGATTGAGAGATTGTATGTTTAACTTGATCCATAACAATGAATTGTTGTTAATCTATCACGAGAGTAGTTAGTTTGACAATAAAAGTTGTTAAAGACTATTTTTAATGCCATGTAATTTTGTATTGGTTTTAAAAGATTAATAATCAATCGAGTTGCATGAGAAAGGGTTGTTTTTGAGAGAAAATAACTTGGGATTAAGTTTCTAGACTTAGGCATATGAATGACAATAAAATCCATGAAATCTATAATATTACATGATGAAATAAACAAGGATTCATTACCCTAGAACTCTCTTTGACTCTTATGTTTCTCACTTTAATACTTTCCTTATTTGATTTATATTTTCCATAACTCATAATTTTCAAATTCAATCCTCAAATAAAATTGATTCAACTCTAGAATAGCTAAGTAACTTAAACCTTCACAATTTGATCTCCATTGGAACGATATTTGGACTTAACCGTCTTATATTATAACTTGACCCGTACACTTGCGGTTAACACTCAAAGTGCGCATCAAGTTTTTGCCACCGTTGCCGGGGATCCAAAGAACGGTTTTTGTTATTTAATATTCATTAGAAGTGATAGTTCTTAATTTGAGGTGTATATTATTTGGTTGATTATTTATTTATGTATTGATATTTTATTTCATTTCATATATATATATATTCCTTCTTTATTTTATTTTATTTTGATTAATTTGTTGGTTTATGCCTCGTGATAATACTAACCTCCTCCCTCTTGATCCCGAGATTGATAGGACCTATAGAAGGAATCTAAGGGCTTTACTCAATCAAACTGAGGAGATGGGGGAGGAGATACCCAAGGCAATTAGGGACTACTTTCAACCCATGTTACCGGCAAATCAACCTGGAATAATGAATGTGCCTATCAATGTCAACAATTTTGAGTTGAAACCGGGATTGATCCAAATGGCTAGAGAATTAGCCTTTAGAGGAAGAAGCAATGAAGATCCTCACAAGCACTTGCGATCCTTCTTGGAGATATGCGGAACGGTAAAGATGAATGGTGTTTCTAATGATGCTATTAAACTAAGACTCTTTCCTTTCTCTTTATAGGACCGTGCAAAAGATTGGTTGGAAACCATCCCCCCCGGATAG
Organism: Citrullus colocynthis; assembly: GCA_031780015.1. NCBI lineage: Eukaryota > Viridiplantae > Streptophyta > Magnoliopsida > Cucurbitales > Cucurbitaceae > Citrullus > Citrullus colocynthis. Next base: position 499,079 of record QLSR01000146.1, read on the forward strand.
CATTACAACGTGGGAGATCTTAGCTCAAGCTTTCTTGAACAAATATTTTCCACCGGCTAAATCTCAAAGACTAAGGAAGGAGATTGGAACATTCCACCAACTTGAGGATGAACAATTATATGAAGCTTGGGAGAGGTATAAGGATCTCTTGAGAAGGTGCCCTCAACATGGTTACCCGGATTGGTTGCAAATTCAACTCTTCTACAATGGATTAGCAAGCTCAACCAAATCCATCTTAGATGCAACCGCCGGAGGATCAATCTTCTCCAAGAATGCTCAAGAAGCCTACACCATACTAGAAGACTTGGCCAATACATCTTACAATTGGCCATGTGAACGGGCTTCTCCAATCATCCCAAAAGCCGCCGAATTGTATGAGGTGGATGAGGTAAACTCACTCAAAGCCCAAATGGATTCCCTTACTAATGCTCTTTCTAAATTAACTGCAGGAGGCCGAGCTCAAACAAATCCACCATCTATAGCCTCTCTTGCCGCTTTAGCATCGGAGATGGCCACACAAAAGGAGTTGGAACAAGGAGATAATGAGACGGCCAACTATGTTGATAGAGGACATTATAGAGGCCACCAACACCAACAACTTCCAACTCATTACCATCCTAACTTGAGGAACCATGAAAACTTTTCTTATGCTAACAATAGGAATGTTTTGCAAGGTCCTCCCGATTTACCCAATGTAGGTCCATCACACACCGAAAAGAAGTCCAACTTAGAAGACTTGATGATAGAGTTCATAAAAGAATCAAGAGGAAGGACCACCGCATTGGAAAGCACTGTACAAAGCCATGGTAAGGCCATTCACAACATTGAGGTGCAAATAAGCCAAATCGCCACCTCACTCCAAACAATGCAAAAGGGCAAATTTCCTAGTTGTCCCGAGATAAATCCAAAGGAGGAGTGCAAGGCCATGACTTTGAGGAGTGGGAAAAGGCTATCCACTCCCTTGATCATAGATGAGGATGATGAGCAAGAGGTAGATGACACTATCCAAGAGCCAATTTTAGAAGATGAATCGAAGAAGATCTTAGAAAGGGAGGTAAAGGTAAAAGAGTTAACATCTTCAAGTAAGTCATCTAACCCTCTACCCGTTTTACCCAATACTATGCCATATCCTCAACGTTTTAAAAAGAAAGAAATAGACTCCCAATTTGCTAAATTTCTTGAGTTGTTCAAAAAGCGTCACATTAACATCCCATTTGCTGAGGCTTTAGAGCAAATGCCCAACTATGCTAAATTCATGAAAGATGTCTTGTCTAAAAAGAAAAAGTTTGGGCAATATGAGATGATTAGCATGACTGAGGAATGCAATGCTGTGCTGCAAAATAAGCTACCACAAAAATTGAAAGATCCAGGGAGTTTTACTATACCCTGCACTATTGGTTCTTTAAATGTTACTAGAGCTCTTTGTGATCTTGGTGCTTCTATTAATTTGATGCCTTTATCTGTCTATAGGAAGCTTAACATTGGAGAGGTGCTACCTACCACCATCACCTTGCAACTTGCTGACAGATCGTTAGCCTATCCTAAAGGTATTGTTGAAGATGTATTGGTTAAAGTTGACAAATTCATCTTCCTTGCAGATTTTGTAGTACTGGACATGGAGGAAGACTCTGAGATTCCTATCATACTTGGGAGGCCATTCCTAGCAACTGGAAAGGCTATCATAGATGTCCAACAAGGGAAGTTGACTCTAAGGGTAAATGATGAGAATGTGGTATTTGATATTTACAAGTCCTTGAGTCATCATGATGAGAGTAGTCCTTGCCATGCTATAGGCATAATTGATCATACTATTTTTAAGCATGTAGAAGTTATGTTGGCTAGTGATCATCTAGAACAAAGCATAATGGATGTTGAGAATGAAGATACAATTTTTGATGAAATAGCCTTTTATGCTAGGTGGTTAGATAGTTTGCCAATATGTTCTAAAATGGATAGACCTATACCTTTGGCTCCCTTGCATGCGGTGAATGATATTGAGAACACTAAGCTTGAATTAAAGGTGTTACCTCCTCACTTAAAATATGCATTATTAGATGATTTATCTTCTTTTCCTGTTATAATATCGTTGATCTTAATCCTGGTGAAGAAGAAAAATTGTTGAGAGTATTAAGAGATCATAAGTCTGCCATTGGTTGGTCTATTGAGGACCTTAAAGGTATTAGTCCATCGGTCTGTATACACAGAATCTTGATGGAAGATACCTTTAAACCATCAGTAGAGCACCAAATGAGACTTAATCCCACCATGAAGGAGGTAGTTAAGAAAGAAGTGCTCAAGCTTTTGAATGCAGGAATCATATATGCCATATCTGACAGTCCATGGGTAAGTCCTGTTCAAGTGGTACCCAAGAAAGGTGGTATGACTGTGGTTAAGAATGAAAAAGATGAAATGATAGCTACTAGAACTGTAACAGGATGGCGTGTATGCATTGATTATAGGAAGTTGAATAAGGCTACTAGGAAAAATCATTTTCCCCTTCCTTTTATAGATCAAATGCTTGATAGACTTGCAGGATATTCTCATTATTGCTTCCTAGATGGATACTCAGGTTATAATCAAATTGTCATTGCTCTTGAGGATCAAGAAAAGACAACATTTGCATGTCCTTATGGGACATTTGCCTTTAAGAGAATGCCATTTGGTTTATGTAATGCCCCTGCCACTTTTCAACGTTGTATGATGTCTATTTTTCAGGGGCTCATTGAAGATATAATGGAGGTTTTTATGGATGATTTTTCTGTATTTGGGTCTTCATTTGATTCTTGTCTTGCTAATCTAACTCGTGTTTTGCAGAGGTGTCAAGATGCTAACCTTGTTCTAAATTCGGAGAAGTGTCACTTCATGGTGAAGGAAGGCATCGTCCTGGGGCACAAAGTCTCTCAAAAGGGATTGGAGGTGGATAGGGCTAAAATAGCCGCCATTGAACAACTGCCACCCCCCAACAATGTGAAAGGAGTCAGAAGCTTCCTAGGGCATGCTGGGTTTTACAGGAGATTTATTAAAGATTTTTCTAAAATTGCTAAACCCTTGAGTAATTTGCTAGAAAAAGAAGCTAAGTTTATCTTTGATAATGCATGTCTATTAGCTTTTAATACTTTGAAGGAAAGACTAATTTCTGCACCTATTATTGTTGTACCAGAATGGAGTCAATCTTTTGAGATCATGTGTGATGCTAGTGACTATGCTTTAGGAGATGTTTTAGGCCAACGTAAAGATAACATGTTTAGGGCAATTTACTATGCTAGTAGGACTCTTGATAATACTCAATAGAAATACACTACTACTGAGAAAGAACTACTAGCTGTTGTGTTTGCCCTTGATAAATTTAGACCATATTTGCTTGGCTCTAAAATAGTGGTGCATACTGACCATGTTGCTTTAAAGTATTTGTTTGTTAAGAAAGATTCCAGACCCAGGCTAATGAGGTGGATATTATTATTACAGGAATTCGACTTAGAAATCAAAGACAGGAAAGGATGTGAAAATGTGGTTGCAGACCACTTGTCTAGAATTGAGAATGGGGATGCTACATCATGGCCCCCAATTGTTGAGACGTTCCCAGATGAACAACTGTATCAGGTAAAAGATAGTTTGCCTTGGTTTGTTGACATAGTTAACTATCTTGCAGGAGGACATTTGCCACCTGACATGAATTCTCAACAAAAGAAGAGATTCTTGCACAATGTTAAGTCTTACCATTGGGAGGACCCCCTTCTCTACAAGGTTTGTGCTGACAACATGATACGGAAGTGCGTGCCTCAAGAGGAAGTGGTAAGTATTCTAAATTCATGTCATGCCTCCCCTTATGGAGGTCACTTTGGACCCACTAGAACTGCATCCAAGGTACTTCAGTCAGGATTTTATTGGCCATCCCTTTTCAAAGACTGTTATACTTTTGTTAAATCATATGATAGGTGCCAACGTACTGGCAATATTTCTAGACAACATGAGCTTCCAATGAAACCTATCTTGGAAGTGGAGCTCTTTGACGTTTGGGGTATTGACTTTATGGGGCCATTCCCTATTTCTTCTGATGGCTACCTATATATTTTAGTTGCAGTAGATTATGTATCTAAGTGGATAGAAGCCATAGCCACTAGGACCAATGATGCTCGCACTGTTTTAAAATTCCTGCATAAAAACATTTTCACACGTTTTGGTACACCTAGAGCTATTATTAGTGATGAGGGTTCTCACTTTTGCAATAAATTGTTTGGATCCATGATGCAAAAATATAAGGTTAATCATAAAATTGCTACAGCTTATCATCCTCAAACTAATGGCCTTGCTGAGTTATCTAATAGGGAAATCAAGCGGATTTTGGAAAAGACAGTTAAGACCAATAGGAAGGATTAGGCCCTGAAGCTCGATGATGCACTGTGGGCCTACCGCACAGCGTTCAAAAATCCAATTGGTACTTCACCGTACAGGTTGGTGTTTGGAAAGGCTTGTCACTTACCGATAGAGCTCGAGCATAGAGCTTATTGGGCCATCAAGAAGCTGAACATGGATTTTGAGAAGGCCGGTGAGAAACGCCTCTTAGAACTCAATGAGATGGAGGAGTTTCGTGCTCAAGCTTATGAGAATGCCAAACTCTACAAAGAACGCATAGCGAGATGGCATGACAAGAAGATCACCCCACGGACCTTCCTTCCTGGACAAAGAGTATTACTTTTCAACTCACGTTGACGCTTGTTTCCAGGAAAGCTTAGGACACGATGGTCGGGACCCTTTATCATTGTCAAGGTATCACCACATGGGGCCGTGGAATTGCAAAACAATGATGGAACAACCTTCAAAGTGAATGGTCAACGATTGAAGCACTACATCGGTGATGAAGAACGCCGATTTGAGAACCTGGCCTTCATTGCATGATCCATTGGTTTGATCTAGCTAGAAGACATTAAACCAAGCGCTCATTGGGAGGCAACCCAACTTTATTGCTTTCTTTACTTTTCTTTTTATTTTATTTTCAATAAACCTTGTAGTCAATCATATGCTTTATCTCTCAGGAACTTGGTCATCACACAAAGTACTCCTTACACCAAGCCTGTTTGGTGGCTTCCCGCTTGCTCCCAGACTCGTTCTTTCTTTGTTAGACGCTCTTATGCATTGGGGACAATGCGTGATTCTAAGTTTGGGGTGGGAGGTGTCTTTCGTACTTTTGTGTGTTTTCTTATCCTACGATGCATGTTAGTGAAGGTTTTAATGATCATATGCATGTGAATTTTTGAAAAAAAAATTGAAAATTTTGGAGCTTTCAAAGTTAATGGGAATATTGGTTAGGGTTGTGTGCCTTGATGTTGATTGCCCATGATGAGATTTGAATTTGCATGATAGATGACTTATTATGGAAATAGAATAGCTCTATCTTGAGTTAAATTCATTTAAGTCCCTCTTAAAATTTCCCATATTCTTGAGCACGTAGCCACTTTAAATTAAAATCTTTAATTGAAAAAAAAAGGATTAAGCTGGGTATATTTGGTTGTCACTCCGAAAGGCCCCACCGGTTAGAGAGTAGAAATGCATGATAGCTTGTAATCTTAGACTAAGGAAAAGAAAAGAGTATACATGCCTTGAGAAAAGAAAAAGTGTACACAAAATGTATGAGCTTTATTTGTCTATTTTTTTTTAATGTTAAACTTGTAATGAGTATGCATGGATAGGGGTAAAAAGAGCTGCCTTTGCTGTGATCAGTAAGGACGCTTGGGAATTGACTAGGTACGAGTCCTTACAGTGAATGTGTGAAAGCTAGTGCCTCTAGGTAAAAGAATGCAAGTTTAGAAAAAAAAAAGATTGAAAGGCACCTTAGTGGACATATTACTCACTTGAAATGTATGAAAGCTTGAAGATTGGTGCATGAGCTAGATGATGCGCACTTTGAGTGTTAACCGCAAGTGTACGGGTCAAGTTATAATATAAGACGGTTAAGTCCGAATATCGTTCCACTGGAGATCCAATTGTGAAGGTTTAAGTTACTTAGCTATTCTAGAGTTGAATCAATTTTATTTGAGGATTGAATTTGAAAATTATGAGTTATGGAAAATATAAATCAAATAAGGAAAGTATTAAAGTGAGAAACACTAGAGTCAAAGAAAGTTCTAGGGTAATGAATCCTTGTTTATTTCATCATGCAATATTATAGATTTCATGGATTTTATTGTCATTCATATGCCTAAGTCTAGAAACTTAATTCCAAGTTATTTTCTCTCAAAAATAACCCTTTCTCATGCAACTCGATTGATTATTAATCTCTTAAAACCAATACAAAATTACATGGCATTAAAAATAGTCTTTAACAACTTTTATTGTCAACCTAACTACTCTCGTGATAGATTAACAACAATTCATTATTATGGATCAAGTTAAACATACAATCTCTCAATCATACATGTAACCTAACATGTGAAGATGGCCAATCCACAAGAATTAAACACAATAAGAATGAAAAGCACAATCATTCCAACAAAACCATGAAAGTCTACAAGATCAACATAAATTCATAAACAAATCATCAAAACCCTAAAACTAAGGAGTTTAGCCACTCATAGCTTGAAGCAACATGTTTGAGCAAAATAAACAAAGAAAGAGTGTAAAGAAAGGAAACTCTACTGAAAAGAGGCTCTTGATTGAGGTAGCACCGTCACGATCTCCTTGGCTCTCACGTCGGAATTTGAAGGGCACCACGACTATCTCGAACTCTTTTCCTCTTCCTTGCAACTAACTCACTCTTTGAACTCTCACTCAATTCTCTCCTTTTTGTGCCTCTTTAGGTTTGCACTTCCTTGATTTGATTTGATCCTTAGGGCTGCTGGAAACCCCCAAATTTATAGAGTTTGGCCGCCCAAAAATTTACCAAAAATAACAATTTTTCATTTAAGGAAAGCTGGCGCCGCGGTGCTATTGAAAAATCTGGGACAGCGCCGCGATGCTGTTGGAGAGCGCCGTGGCGCTAGGGCTGCGATCTGAGTGTTAGCTCTCGGGTTTTAGCACCGCGGCAGCGCCGATTTGTGCCATTTTGAGTTTTTCAGCTCTTTTTCGTGGTATTCTTGCTCGGTTTTCATCTATTAGTCTTTTCTTCTAATTTTCCTCATTTTAACCTTAAAACTGCTAGCAAACAAGTGAAATCTAATATAAACTCCCTTAATTTGAGAGAATAGAAAGCACTTTTCAAGTGCTTATCACTACTCAACATCGATTATCCCTAGCTGTGTGGAGTAATCTCACTACATCAGCGTCGTATATTCCTCTATGTGCACATAGATATTATAATTCGGGCCACCTGCAATGCCTTATCCAAGTCCCTGAGCATTGGGGTCCCATTTCGATATACAAGTTTCCCATTTGCCTTCTACGAGTCCCTCAGCATTGGGTACCTTTTTTCTATATTCATATCCCGGCTACCCCTTAGCCTTCTCCAAGTCCCTGAGCCTCGGGTGCCCCTTTTTAAAGTTTTATAAATATACCAATTATGTTTTGGAAACATCATATCATAAACTCATAAGTTAACCGTTTCCAAATAAAATCATATAATATCAAAACAGCATGCTTCCAGTAAACTCAAGTTCAAAGCTTTAATATCAACGTCATGCTTTTCAATAAAATCATGAAATCACATATTATCAATCAGCATATAGCACATAACCAGCATACCCAAATGTTTTTCAAATAAAACACATGCATTTACTCATCGAAAACTCATGAAATCATATTTTGAAGAAGAACGTTAATGTTACTCACATTATACTTGCTCAAGAATAGTTCCTCCTCCTTTTCACTATTTCCTCTTTCCCGAGCTTCTCGGATGCAGCGTTCTAACCCTGGAACACAAGGCTTTATATTCCTCTGTCAGCTCAGTTGGACGCAACCCTGCCCTTGAACGCAAGGTTGATAGCTAACGCGAGGTGCAGCCTAACCCTTCTTTACTTCTCTTTTGGATGCGTCAACCTCCCTTGAACGCAAGGTTTACCTTGAACGCATCGTTCATCTTGAATGCGAGGCTGACCCTTTAGACGCAACACAACTTCTTTAACACAAGATAGCTAAGTTGTCAAGAATATCTTCTTTCTTGGCCGCAGACTTCTACTACGGGCACAAGGATTCCTCCTTTCTACCTTCTCCCTCCTCTTTCTCTCAGGAATTCTTACTTCAGCATCATCAGTCGCTTCTTTTCCATCAAGGTCCTACTTATAGCTTTGGAATAAAGGGCCTATCATATTACTTCTCCTCTCTTTTTGCCACTTGTTTCCACATGTCACGCTGCATCCTTAACCAACCATGTATTTATCCAAGCGTCACCTTGCATGCAATACTTAACATGCCTTCTAACACCTCCTACTTATAAATAAGGTGTCAAGTCTATATGAAGCCACTTAGCCTTTATAAGCTTGACTTATGCTTCCAACTTTCTTCCCTTATGTCAAGTCTTAACTACAAATCCTTCTATTGTGTGATCACACATCCGACGATGTGATTTACCCTTGTTAACTAAATCCAACTCAAAACCACCCTTCATGCGTTTTTGCGTTCACCTCGACTTCATTCTGCGTCCATGATCTTCCTCCTATCCTTGGGGAATTCTTGATTATCCCTCTATGCGTTCTTGGTCTTGTAATCCAAGGTTATTCATTTAACCCTTTTCCTTGTACTAAAATATCTCTTATGATAAATTAGTATGCGTCCACCTTTAGCATGAGTTACCTTAGTCCTGACCATGCATCCAACATGGCCTCTTACTTCTTTTCTTTATAGGCTCTTCAATGCATCAATTTTTAAGAGTATAGTGTGACAACAAGGTTGTGGAGTTGGCCGAGAAATATTGCTAAAAGTAGGAATGAGTATGCGTTGAACTTGAAGGAAAAGAGAGGTTTGTGTTTTAAGTAAGTATAAGCCGTAGATAAGTTTAGATTAGATGGATTGGATTGGAAGGTTGCATTGAGTGATTTCTGGATTTTGGAATTAAAGTAATTCTTAGAGTTAAGAAGTCTTCTAAGTAGAATAGCCAGATTAGAAGAACGCAACTATGTTTCTAAGCTTAGAAGTATGATATAAGGAAAAGAAAGGAAATCTCACGAAGTGATGGAAAGAGTAAGATTGAGTGGGACACATACTTTGTAAGTAAGAGACCATGTAAGACGCATGGTCAAGACTAAGGAAACGCATGATAAAGGCAACCATTGTGGAAAAGAAAATAAGTGTTGAAGTATTGTAAGGTAACTCGAGAGCCCGAGGGAAAGAAATGAACGCAAAGGAGGTAATTAAAGATTGAGGTGTAAGCTTGGCTTAAGTAAGACGTATGAGCAGGAGGACTAAAGAGGAGTTGTGGTGCTGAAAGGAAATCTAAGTCTCAGAAAAGGAAGGATAAACACATAAGGAGAAACCAGGGGAAGAATACTATCGCAAACTGAGTAATGCATAGATTTCTATCGAGGGATGTTCTTGAGTGTGGGGTAAATTAGAAGGTTGAGAAGTAAGCTTAAATACTGGGAGCAAAGGGTGGACGCATACTAATTTATCCTAAGAGAAATAATTAAGTACAAGGAAAAGTTTAAATGAATAAACTTGGAATATAACTCAAGGACACATAGAGGGATAATCAAGGAATCCTTAAGGATAGGAGGAAGGTCATGGACGTAGAACGAAGTAAAGGTAAACGCAAAGAGTGCAAACGCATAAAGGAAGGTCTTGAATTGTTTGGTTATCAGGGGTAAACCACATCGTCAGATGTGTTATCACACAAGAGAAGGACTTGTAGCTAAGATTGGACATAAGAGAATAGAGTTGGACGCATGGTATTATGCAGAAAGGTATAAACGCATAGTGGTGTGCGTCTGAGACATTGATGCCTAGTAGTATGCGGTGGAGAAACGGGGTCAAAGGTAGTATGACCGAGAGTAAGAGAAGAAAGTAATGAAGCTAAAACCTGAAAGACAATTAAATTGGCGCATAGGGGACACTATGTTGGATGAATAATTTGTTGGACACATAAGATGAGTTGGTAAAGGTTGCATGGGTTAATTTGGACTTAACACCTCATAAGGAGGAGGTGTCAAGATTGCAGATATGTCATGCAGCGTGACAGGTGGCAAATAAGTGACAAAAAGAGAAGAGAATTGAGATGGAAAGCACTCTATTCCAAAGCTATAAGTAGGACCTTGAGGGAAGATGAGCAGGAGGAAGGATCCAAAAGTCGGAGCTTCTGAGAGGAAGCAGGAGAAAGCTATCTCCCTGCGTTCTAGGTCAACGCTGCGTTCAAGTTGGACCTTGCGTCCAAGAGAGGTCGACGCATCCAAAAGGGAAGCAAGAAGAGTTATTTGTTAGGCTACACCTTGCGTTAGCTGTCAACCTTGCGTTCAAGGAGTAAGGTTGTGTCCAACTGAGCTGCCAAAAAAAGAAAAACAGCTACCTTGCGGTTTTAGAGTCTCAAGCCTTCCGTCCAAGAAGCTTGAGAATGAGAATTGGAAGGAAGGAAAAGGAACTACCCTTGAGCAAGTATTATGTGAGTAACACTAACGTTTTTCAAAATATGAATGCGTTCTCTGTGATTAATATCATTGGTTTTGGAATATGAATAAGTATTCATGAGTTTCGACATATAAAGCATGCGTTTATATTTAAAAAGCATGGTTATTAGAAATGAGTTTATTAAAGAGCATGCTGTTTGATAATATATGATTTTCATGATTTTACTGAAAAGCATGTTGTTTGATGTTATATGATTTTATGAAAGATTTGGAAATGAGCATATTGAAAAGCATGTTGTTTGATATTAAAGATTTGGAATTGAGTTTATTGGAAACTTTAACTTATGAATTTATGATATGATGCTTTCAAAACACGTTGAGTATTTTAGGAAATCTTAAAAATGGGACCCCAATGCCCAAGGACTTAAAGAAGGCATATGGGCAGCCCGAGATATAAAAAGGTACCCATGCTGAGGGACTTGAAGAAGGCAAATGGATAATCTGGATATAGAAATGGGACCCCAATGCTCAAGGACTTGGAGAAAGCATATGGGCAGCCCGGATTATAATACCTATGTGTACATAGAGGAATATAGGACGCTAATGTGTTGAGATTACTCCACACAGCTAAGGATAATCGACGTTGAGTAGTGTAGAGTTCGGCTCCGCCTCAACTAAGGAAAATGAAATGAGATGTTTTCGATGTTGAGAAGTGTAGAGCACCGCTTCGCCTCAACTAAGAGAAAATGATTTGAAACGAATAGAAATTTTGAGTGTTTTTCTCTGAATTAAGCATGCATGATTTAACAATGGTATTTGAGTATGATTTAATATGATTTGAATCGATATTTTATATTCGTTGTTGACAATGTTTATATTATGATCAGTTTCCTAGTTAAAGAAAAATATTTCCAAAAACTGTTACTCATTGAGCTGTTAGCTCATCCTTTCATATGTTTTCCATTTTTCAGGTAGCATGACAGTTCTCGTTGCCGGTCGAAGTCGAGGTTTGTCAAGAGTTAATGGTATCATCGTCCTAGGAAGTGTAGTTAAATGGGAATAAAGGAAGTTCGACAGTGGGAGTCGACCAGAAAGTCGATGACTGTTGTCTTTAGGCTCCGTCTCGGGCTACGGGAGGGTAGTTTGGGATGGGGTGTGACAACTACTCCTCCGTTAAGAGTGAATACTGATCCCAAAGTAGATCTCCTTGAGTCTATATCGGTTTGAAAATCGGAATCAGTGTATCCAGTAAGGATCAAATCTTTATTTCTATACACAAGCACATAGTTCCTTGTTCTCCTTAGATACTTTAGGATATTCTTAACGACAGTCCAATGTGCAAACCCGGGATTGGACTGACACCTACTGATAATTCCTACTGCAAAACATATGTCTGGTCGTGTACATAGCATTGCATACATTAGACTCTCGACAGCTAATGCGTAGGGACTCGTCTCATATCCTCAACCTTATGAGGTGTTTTAGGACATTGTTCCTTTGAAAAATGTATTCCATACCTGAAAGGTAGAAGACCTCTCTTGGAATCTTGCATCTTAAACCTAGAAACACTTTGTCTATATAAGACACTTGAGACATAGCTAGTGTTCTGTTTTTGCAGTTCCGAACTATTTGGATCCCGAGAACATATTGAGCTTCTCCCATATCTTTCATCTGAAATTGAGTTGCTAGCCAATTCTTAATGTCAGTAAGGTATCCTACCCATAAGTAAGATATCATCTACATATAGAACAAGAAATGCTACAGTGGAGTTGATGATCTTTTTGTACATACAAGGTTCATCAACGTTTTGTTTAAAGCCCTAAAATTTGACTGCAGTATCAAATCTCGTATTCCAGGATCTGGATGCTTGCTTTAATCCATAAATGGATCTATTCAGCTTGCAAACTTTTTGCTCCTGACCCTATTTTATGAACCCTTCTGGTTGGACCATGTAGATGTTCTCTTCAAGATTGCCATTTAGGAGGACAGTTGATAACTTGTAGAAATACAAGTTATTATTGCCTTTATCATAGAAAAATAGAGTTTAATAGAGAATTATGCGGTAGTATTAGTTAATTTCTATTGATAAATCTCTCTATGCGTTTTACTCTTGTAAATTGATGAAGATAATTGTTTTGATATGTTTATGAGCCTAAAACACGTGCTTTAGTGCAGAAACGCAGAGAACATCAAGATGCGTCTTACATGTGAAATGCAAGGCAGCGAAAAATCAGGTCAGAATCTTGAGAGATTGTTGGAAGATTGACTTGCATGATCTGCAACTAAAGTGGTGGATCTAAATTGAACTGAGAATTACACAATTAGGCGAGATAGATGTAAAACATCAATTGCGCCTCAATCACGCAGATTTACCGCTGATTACGAACGCAACCTCTATAGAAGGGTAGACCTGCAAGTTGAAAAAGTGTTTTTAATTCTCGGAAGAATTCCTAAGTGACAGCAGAATCCCTTCTAAACGATAACCGGAGACGAATAGCTCGAGAGAGAAGAGTCTTTCATACGCATGACCACTTCACAGCAGATCTCATGCTTCCATTCCAGCGACTCAAGACATTGAAATGCCTTCCTGCTTTCTATCTTTTTCTAGCTTTGATTTTAGATTTGTTATCAAGACATTGTACTGTCTAAAATTGTATTTCATTCATTAATCTACAATTCTCCCATGTCTATCCATTTCTCTAGACTTTCCGCTTATTACCTTGAATCCATGAGTAACTAATCTTTCAAGGGTCAGGAGTTGCGTTAGCATTTAAATAAGAACCATAGTGTAACTATTGCATCTATGTTAATTGTAACCTTAATCTGATGCTTATGTCCATCTAGCTAATCGATATAAGTAGTAATAATCAGACTTCTCGAGAGAGTAAGTGATTGTGGAACTCAATTGACAAGGCGAAGAAGTGTTACCTAGACATAGGAATAACCTTGGTACTTAACACTCTGCTTTGCGGTATAGACATATAACACATAGCGGCTGACAACCGAGAGAAAAGTCGCAAGTACTAATAGACTATCTGTAAGCACCGATTTGTAAAACCAAGTGTTGGGGAGAGCAATGCGACTGAGGTTATGCATTGCTAGTGGAGAAGTAGCCAAGAAGTAGAGTAAAATTTTAATTAAGTGGTGGCTAAGACCATGCGTTGGTGAAAGTAGCGGGAAGCTGAATTATTTGAGGAACCATGCGTTGTTGATTGAATCAAGAAGGGTTGTGAGATGAGGTAGTCGGCACATCGAAGGAAAAGTGATCGTTGGCGGGGAAAGAAATATGCTTGAACCATGCGTTGAAGTCACCATGCGTCGAAGACAGCCATGCGTTGAAGTTACGATGCGTCGAAGATAGCCATGCGCTGAAGTCACATTGCGTCCAAGACAGAATGGTCTTGATGCGATGAAACTAGTGATGGGAATGAATATGTTGTATGCGTCGGAGGTGGGTGGTGCCGAAAACACCATGCGCTTAGAATGACTAATTGCTAAAGACGCTGGAGGAGAACATAGGCATGAGTGCCTTGCGTCGAAGGAAAAACCATCGCCAACCTACGGTGAAGGGTAAGTTGGCATTATCACCTAGGTACTTGTGAGGGATAAGTCGGCAGTATATATATAGGCGAGTTTAATTATTTTCAGACATTTCGAGAACTTAAGTCAGTTCCATCTTTCAGAGAAACCACCAGAGAAGGGAGAGGAAGGTGTTCTTATAGTTTTGGGCGAAATTCTACTGGTTTTGGTGCTCAAATCCGAGCTAGAACAGATGACTGATCATAGATACACAGACTGAACAGTGGTTGCTGTTTGGAGTAGAACGACACAAGGAAGTCGAGTCTGGAGCTGAAATTTTGAGGTTAGTAAGTTAACATAATTCCTAACAAGTCTTATGAAGGATGGTTAAACTGAAACCGAAGTTTATCACATGAATCTTTAGGTAAAAGCAGTAACTTCAGAACTGCTATGCAATCCGGAGCAACGCGGAGTAATTTTGGAATAATTGGAGAACGAAAAAGAGTTAAGCCATGAAATTTTGAGGTAAGCTGTGGAACTTAATTTCTTACAAGTTCGTAGAAGAGAAGAAGTCTTAATATGGGCTGGAAATGCGTTTTTAGCAGGGATTAAGTAGAGATAGCAAGCTGTAATAGTCAGCTTTGATAAGGAGAAACTAAGGCTCAAGTATTGATATAACAGCAAGTGAGCTGCACGTAAGGCTTGTTCTTGGAAATCAAGGTATAGCAGAAGGGTAAGGGATAACTTGTAGTATAGAATTTAGAGTTAAGGCTTCAGGATAAACTAATGAAAGCTTAACCGCATGATGTACTATAAACACTGAGCATATGATAAGTTTAGAGGTTATATGCTGGTGCGTTGAGTCTTGCTCCGCATCGAGCCTTATATGCTTTCGACGTTGGGGTGTTGAGTTTTGCTCCACTTCAACTAAGGGAAAAATATTGTATCGAAACTGCTTCCTTATGATTGTTTAAAAATCATGTATGATTTGATAAGGGCAATTAAATTTGTTTTAACTAAGGTTTTGAAGTGATTACATGTTTTATATTTGATGTTGAACATAGTTTTACTACTGATGATTTAAGAACTAAAATGGCTTTGTTAAAATTGTCACTCACTAGGCCTTTAGCTCATGTTTTCAATGTTTTCTTTTCCCCCCAGGTAGCAAGGACGTTTCTGGTGCTTTGCCTACTCCTACTCGCCCTGCTTAAGCTTTGAGACTTTGAATAATTCGACTTGTTGAAGTCTCAGTTGTATGTTAAACCTTTATTAGGTGGCATGTAGATATGTATGTACAACTATTAGGGGTTGAACTATGGGTTGTGTAAAGATATGTAAAAGAATTGCGAAAATTTCATTTTGGCCTATATATATATACGTTTCCATATGTGATGTTTGATATGCTTTAGAATGTGGAGATCACAGGGTGAACAGTTCAGGATGTGTGTGAAGGAAATGATGGTATACGTCACAAGAGGGGTGATGTATACTGTCCTCGCATCTCCTTTCAGGTTATATAGGTAAACTTGGGAGGGGGGTGTGACACTATCACTATGCGTTTCTGATTTTAGATGTTAACCAACCCGAACCCTGTTTTTATCCATTCATTTAATCCACTTAGCTGACTTTGCTGTGTCGCATACCTTGCCATCGACCACCTTTTAATCAAGTGTACATGTTGTCGCTTTCTTTAGTTAAACGCATAATCACTTTCTTTAGTTAGACGCATCCCTTATTGAATATTTTTTGTTACCACTCCAACTCAATTAATCCAACAAATTTTAGAATCAACATAGTCCCTGTGTTCGACCTCGGACTCACCGAGTAAACCTATTTCTTTGCTTATACTTGGGTTAAGAATAGGAAAATAGTATTAAGCATGTTAAACGCATAGTATGTTAAACACATAGTAGTAAGCTTAATAATAAAGATAAATGCACAACAAGTTTTTGGACTTTAGATCTGTTAAACAACACCAGTCTTGACATCCATTTGCCAAATTTCATAATTATAAAAAGTGGCAATGGATAAGAGTATCCTTATTCATTTTATCATAGCAACAGGTGAAAAGGTTTCTTCATAATGTATCCCCTCTACCTAGGTATAACCCTTTGCTACTAACTGACTTTATAGGTCTGTACCTTTCCCATATGGTCTTGTTTACGTTTGTAAATCCATTTACAACCGATAAGTCTTACCTCATCAGATTAATTTACAAGTTTCCAGACTGAATTGAAGTACATAGACTCCATTTCGAGGTCCATGGCTTTGATCCACTGATCTCGATCAACATCATTTATTGCCTGTTTATATGTCAATGAATCCTCAAAGCCATCATCAGGTATGGTGACTTCGGTTTCAGCTAAACCTATATAGTGGTCAGACTATCTAACAACCCTCCCACTACGTCAAGGCTCTCTCAACTCTTGAGATGGACATGACAGACTAGATGTGCTTGGTCTATTAACAACTTTTGTTGATTGGCCAGCTTGATCAGCAACTTTGGTTGACTTATCCGTAGCAACTTTTGAAATCTCATCCAATACTAGTTTACTGCGTGATTTATGATCACGTATGTGGTCTTCCTCTAGGATGTGGCATTTGTCGATACAATTACCTTTTTATCTTGAGGATCATAAAATAGACCACCTCTTGTTTCTTTAGCGTATCCTATATATAGGCATAATTTTGAACGACGTTCCAATTTTTTAGGATTTTGTGCCAACACCTACGCTGGGCAACCCCATATCCGAAAGTGACGTAAACTAGCTTTATACCCTGTCCATAACTCCTAGGGTGTTTCTGAAACACTCTTAGAGGGAACATTATTCAAAATATAAACTGCAGTCTCCACTGCGAATCCCCAAAACGAGTTAGGCAACGATGCGTAACTCATCGTCGAACGAACCATGTCCAATAAAGTTCTGTTTCTCCTTTCAGATACTCTGTTCTACTGATAACTATTAAAAATACAAGTTATTGTTATCTTTCTCTTAGAAAAATAGAGTTTAAATAGAAAATCATGCGATAGTTAGTGTTAAATTCTATTGATAAATCTTCCTGTACGTTCTACTTTTGTAAATTGATGAAGATAATTGTTTTGAAGCTTTTTAAATGTCACACCCCCTCCCTGATTATCTACTTAACCTGAAAGGAGATGTGAAGATAATAAACATCACCCCTCTTGTGACGCATATTGTCCCAGTTTACATAACTTCCTATACAAACATTCCATATGTATCCATTCATGGAATTCAGCCATATTAACGCATGATTATAATATAATAATCCTTCTAGTACACAGTACACTTTTTATAACATACTCTCTCATAACCCACTTATAAACAACTAAATCTACATGCCACCAGTGTTAAATTATTTACAAGTCCAACAACGAGAAAATAAACTGTTTTTGGAAACTCGAAGCTTAAGCAGGGCGAGTTGGCGTAGCAATGCACTAGGAATGTCCTTGCTACCTGGAGGGGAAAGAAAACTTGAAAACATAAGCCAATAGCTTAGTGAGTGACTAATTTAATAAAATTAATTTTGTATAAAAACCTTCAAGCTTTAAACAATTTTTGGCATAATGAGTAAAATATAGAATTATATCATTTCCATTGATTAAATCACGTTCAAATGCCCTTATAAAATCATATGTGGTTTTTAAACCATTCGTAAGTAAAACAGTACGGTTACGATACTTTTCCTTAGTTGAGACGGAGCAAAACTCAACGCCCCAATGTTGAAAACAAGTAAGGCTCGATGCAGAGCAAAACTCAACGCACCAGCATATAACCTCTATGTGCACATAGGAACATGGCGGCTTGCCCAAGTACCTTCTCCATGTCCATCAGTACTGGGTCCCGGGGAATCTGACATGCCTTCTCAACGTCCCTCAGCATTGAGCCTCTTCTAAAACATTTTTGTCACACCCCCTCCCAAGTTCACCTACTTAACCTGAAAGGGGACGTGAGGATAGTATACATCACCCCTTTTGTGACGCATACCATCCATCCCTTCACACACATCCTGAACTATTCACAATAAATTTCATATTCTACGACATTTAAATATCACATATAGGAAAGTATAAACAAGTCAAACCACTTCTTCAACTCATTCATATGCTCTATTACAATCCATGGTTCAATCTCTTACAATTATACACATATATCTACATGCCACCTAATAGAGGTTTAACATACAACAACACATCCACAAGTCAGGTTTTTTTGAATCTCGAAGCTTAAGCAGGGCGAGTTGGAGTAGGCAAAGCACCTGGGACGTCATTGATACCTGGAGGGGAAAGAAAATATTGAAAACATGAGCTAAAGGCCCAGTGAGTGACCATTTTAACAAACCATTTTGTTCGAAAATCATCAGTGGTAAAACTGAGTTCAACATCAACATAAAACATGCAATTGCTTCCAAATCCATTAGTTAAAACAAACTTAATTGCCCTTATCAATTCATACAGAATTTTCAACAAATCATAAGAAAACAGTTGAAGTGCAATACTTTTCCCTTAATTGAAGTGGAGCAAAACTCAACACCCCAACGTCGAAAACATATAAGGCTCGATGCGAAGCAAGACTCAACACACCAGCATATAACCTCTATGTGCACATAGGAACATGGCGGGTTGCCCAGGTACCTTCTTATGTCCCTCAGTACTAGGTCCCGGGGAAACTCACGTGCCTTTTTAAGTCCATCAGCACTGAGCGTCCTCTTAAACGTTTTTCTTTTAAGAAGTAACACTTTATACAAACAAATCGTATGCAATCATTTATAAGAACTCAGGGCAACAATATTTCATCAATAACATTTCATAAACATACTTTTCAATAACTTTAAGAACATAAAGTATGCTTCATAAATCATTTGATCACAAAATCGTATTCCATTGGAAAACCGAACTAACATATATAACAAAGATTGCTTTAGGGTAAGAAAAGTGTCACTCACAACTCTTTCTAGGCCTTAAATGGGTTATAAGCCTTTCCTATCTCCTCTTGGCCTAAAACAAACATTTTCCTTTGTTACACTTCTTTTCTATTCATCAAAACATAAACAATAACTCAACATATGCACAATGCTTATAGTTCATCGTACGGTCAGGCTCCCATTAGTTCATTCTCAAGCTTACTTTAACCACTAAGGCTATTACTACTAGCCGCTCCTTACCCTTCTGTTAGCCTTTAATTCAATGAAAACTTCGTGGGTAGCTCACTCTTGCTGATATACCGACGGTTGAGCCTTAACATCTACTTAACAGGGCTGACTACTACAGCCTTAACCTCTCTGTTTAACCCCTGTTAAAAATGCATTTCCAACCCATATTAGGACTTCTTCCCTTCTACAAACTTGTAAGGAATCAAGTCCCACAGCTTACCTCAAAATCTCAAGGCTTAACTCTTTATCGTTCTTCAGTTATGCCAGAATTACTTCGCGTTGCTCCAGTTTGCATAACAGTTTTGTTGCTGCTGCTTTTACCTAGAAATTCATATGATTAACTTCACTTTCAGCTTAACCATCCTTCATAAGACTTGTTAGGAATTATGTTAACTTACTAACCTCAAAATTTCAGCTCTGATTACCTACTTAACCTGAAAGGAGATGTGGAGACAATATACATCACCCCTCTTGTGATGCATATTGCCACATCTTACATAACTTTCTGTACAAACATTTCATACGTATACATTCATAGAATTCAGCCATAATAACGCATGATCATAATATAATAATCCTTCCTATACCCAGTACACTTTTATAACATACTCTCTCATAACCCACTTATAAACAACTAAATCTACATGCCACCAGTGTTAAGTTATTTACACGTACAACAACGAGCAATTAAACTGTTTTTGGAAACTCGAAGCTTAAGCAGGGTGAGTTGGAGTAGGCAATGCACCAGGAACGTCCTTGTTACCTGGGAGGAAAAGAAAACATGGAAAACGTGAGCTAAAAGCCCCGTGAGTGACTAATTTCATAAAACTATCTTTTATTCGAAAACAGGCATGTTAAAATCATAATAACACCATAAACGTAAACGTGATTCAAATAGTCATTTCTGTAAAATCATAATTTCAACAACATAAACAAATCACATATGTTCATGCCAAAATGATCGTATACGAAAAACAGTTCGTTCTCAAAACTTTCCCTTAGTCAGGGCGGAGCAAGACTCAATGCACCCGACGTCGAAAACAAGTAAGGCTTGATGCAGAGCAAAACTCAACGCACCAGCATATAACCTCTATTTGCACATAGGAATATGGCGGGTTGCCCAAGTACCTTATCATGTCCTTCAGCATTGAGCCTCCTCTAAAACATTTTAGAAACCAGTATTATACGTAAGTAGTTCATCACATGAAAATCTTTCATGAAAATCAGATATATCACGATAAACAACATTTCAAGACATGTCATTCAACATCGTATAGAAAACGGATAAAACATGCCTTGTGAACAATATCATCAAACATCATGCTTTTGAAGAAAATAGTTCATCTCAAAGCCATATCTCATAAGAAAAACCAAACTAAACATTTTCAATAAATTTCATTTTCAAAGAAAGAAAAGTGTCACTCACAACTTGTCCTTAGGCCCTGAGCGGATTATATGCCTTCCCGAGCTCTTTTTGGCCTGTTAATACACATTCCTCACGTTACGTTTTCCTTAAACTTCCTTTACACGATCATTAAATGTGCATACTTAAACTCTAATCATGATTCACCACTGAGACTCCCTTTCTTTCCTAAAATATACATAATAAGCGAGATTCTACGTCACTAGTGAGATTACCAACGAGATTTCACCTTACTAGCGAGTTTACTAACGAAATTACACAACAGGTCATGGCACTAGCGCACCAGCATAAGCGAAACCAGCGAGACTACCTGAGGAGCGATACTGAGCGAGAGCCAGCGAGATTTGTGAGAGAAAATTCTCCTTTACACGACCAGTGAGACCAGTGTCGCTACTCATGTCACACCCCATCCCGAACTACCTTACTGTAGCCCAAGACGGAGCGTGAAGACATCAGTCATCGACTCTATTATCGACTTCTACTGTCAACACTTACTTTTATGCCCATTTAATCATCCTTCCTAGGACGGCGATACCATTATACTTTTGACAAACCTCGACTTCGATCGGCAACAGAAACTGTCATGCTACCTGAAAAATGGAAAACATATGGAAGAGTGAGCTAAACGCTTAGTGAGTAACAGTTTTTGTAAAACTATCTTTACTTCGGAAACAAGTACGTTAAAATTACCATAATCATGAAACATGAAATTAAATTATCATTACCGCAAAACATATTTCTCGATAATCTAGTCAAATTACACATATTCCATAATCTACGTAAAACATAGTCCAAACCTTATTTCTGTAAAATCATACTTTCCATCAACTTAATCGAATCACATAAATTCTTTCTGGAATAGTTATACATGAAATTAGTTCATTCTTAAAAATTTCCCTTAGTTGAGGCGGAGCCGAGCTCTACACTACTCAACATCGATTATCCCTAGCTGTGTGGAGTAATCTCACACATCAGTGTCACATATTTCTCTATGTGCACATAGGTATTATAATCTTGGCCGCCCGCAATGCCTTCTCTAAGTCCCTGAGCATTGGGGTCCCATTTCCATATACAAGTTACCCATTTGCCTTTTACGAGTCCCTCGGCATTGGGTACCCTTTTCTATATTCATATCCTGGCTACCCCTTGGCCTTCTACAAGTCCCTGAGCCTCAGGTGCCCCTTTTTAAAGTTTTATAAATACACCAATTACGTTTTGGAAACATCTTATCATAAACTCATAAGTTAACCGTATCCAAATAAATCATCAAAACACATGCTTCCCATAAACTCAAGTTCAAAGATTTAATATCAACATCATGCTTTTCAGTAAATCATGAAATCACATATTATCAATCAGCTTGCATTTTATTAAACATATGACAATTAACCAACATACTCAAATGTTTTTCAAATAAAACACATGCACTTACTCATCGAAAACTCATGAAATCATATTTTGAAAAAGGACGTTAATGTTACTCACATTATACTTGCTCAAGAATAGTTCCTCCTCCTTTTCACTATTTCCTCTTTCCCGAACTTTTCTGACGCTGCGTTCTAACCCTAGAACGCAAGGCTTTATATTCCTCTGTCAGCTTAGTTGGACGCAACCCTGCCCTTGAACGCAAGGTTGATGGCTAACACGAGGTGCAGCCTAACTCTACTTTACTTCACTTTTGGATGCGTCAACCCCTCTTGGATGCAAGGTTCACCTTAAACGCATCGTTCATATTGAACGCAAGGCTGACCCTTTAGACGCAAGACAACTTCTTTAACACAAGATAGCTAAGTTGTCAAGAATATCTTCTTTCTTGGCCGCAAACTTCTACTACGGACATAAGGATTCCTCCTTTCTCTCAAGAACTTTTACTCCAGCATCATTAGCCCCTCCTTTTCTCTCAATGTCCTCTTTATAGTTTTGGAGTAGAGGGCTGGTCATACTACTTCTCCCTTTTTGCCATTTGCTTGCCATATGTCAAGCTGCATGTTTAACCAATCATGCATTTATCCAAGCGTCACCTTGCATGAAATACTTAGCATACTTCCAACACCTTCTGCTTATAAGGTGTCAAGTTTTTATGAAGCCACCTAGCCCTTATAGGCTTATCTTATACGTCTAACATATTCCAATATACAAACTGTTCATTTAATCATACTGCCCTTGTGCGCTCACCAAATTTTCTTTACCTTCCGCCATAATACCTTTGAAACCATTTTTTCACCGTATCTTGCTAGGCATCAGTGTCCTAAACGTTTACTACTATGCGTTTGTACCTTACCGCATCGTACATGCGTCCCACTTCCTACCCCTTTCAAATTTTTTGAATTATAACCTATGCATTTACCCGAAACCAAAATTATATTTCCATTTACCATGAAATTGAGCTCCTCAACGTATAGCTGGTAGCTACCCTCAACACACAGCTACCCTTCGTTTGTAGTTGGCTTAAACATTTGGTCTTTCGGTATAGACTTTTTTATCAACACCAAAATCCTTATTAACACATAATAACCTCCAACGCATGCTGCTCTCGCCTTAAGTTTCCTCGATTTCTCTTTTCTTTCTAGCTTAACATCTTTCAAAGCTAATCCCATAACCTGTTAGTTTCCAAGACTAAGTGTGAGCCATGCGTTTTCTCTTTTTCCTGATTCTTGTTCCCTTTTTAAAATTCAATATCAAATTCTCTCTAAATTATGGTACCACACTTTACGCTTTACCATCCATGCCTTAATCGGGCTATGCTCAAAATACATTTAAACGTTTAACTAATTCCCAAACTACACCTTCCATCCTTCATTCTCATTCTTAGTGAAATATCCATTTCTTTCCTAATATTATATGTTCAATTAGTCTTATTTCTTTCCTTAATAGCCATCTTAAGAATTCTGAGTTAGGGTCTTACAACTCACGCTCCAATTCTAAGTGTTACCTGCTTCCAAATGACACCCGATAGCAGAGTTTCCTCATTTCCTGTTTGTTCTCACTTCTGTCAATTCAAAGTCATATTTCCAGCCAGATTTAGAACTTCTGTCCTTCTACAAACTTGTAGAGAAACATGTTTTCTAGCTTACCTCAAAATTCCGTGGCTTAACTCGTCTTGGTTTGTCAGATATTGCAAGTTTTCTTTGCACTACTCCAGATTGCACAGAAATTTCGTATCAGTAACTTCCAGCTAAAAGTTTACATGTTTCTAATCCATTTCAACTCAAGCATCCTTCATTAAAATTGAGTTAACTTACTAACCTTAAAATTTCAGCCCAAAATTCAATCTCTTCAGCTCGATATTCACCAAACACCAAAGCTGGTTTGAGCGGTGTGATAGCAGATGAAGCTTCTGTTTCATCTTCAGTTTTACCATGAAATCTTCCAAAACCTTGCACGAAATTGCCCTAGAACTCTTCTTCAACCTGTCCACGACGTGCAGCTGAAAAATAACATAGAGTTGAGTTTGGAAATGAGTAGAAAGAAGTCGGCAACTTTTCTGTCCAATGAAAGGTTAAAAAACCGACTTTTCATCCTTATCCTTTCTTCTCTTTTTTCCTTTTTCTTCTTTTTTCTTCTTTTTAAATTCTAACTCCTTTTTTTTTAATTTACAATATGAGATTATTAATACTAATTCGCTTAAAACTTTTGAACGTGCTTACCAATTAGGTGCTTACACCTACGTTACCCGTCTCGCTTCTCACGCTTAAACTTTAGCGTTACTTATGTTCCACAGCTTCTGTCTTCCCTCTTTTCCTTTTGTTCTTCACTGCTGTCGATTAAAAGTTATAGTTCCAGCCAAAATTAGAACTTCTTTCCTTCTACAAACTTGTAGAGAAATATGTCTCCTAACTTACCTTAAATTTTTGTAGCTTAACTCGTCCTCGTTCGTTAGATATTGCAAGATTTCTCCACACTACTACAGATTGCACAGAAATTCCTTATCAGTCACTTCTAGCTGAAAGTTTACATGTTTCGATTCCATTTCAACTCAAACATCCTTCATAAAGGTTGTTTAGAATTGAATTAACTTACTAACCTTAAAATTTCAGCCTTAGACTCGATCTCTTTGATTTATTTTACTTTAAACATCCGATACTATCCGACTTATGCATCCGCTGATATCGTGCTGTTCCAGCTTAGATTTCGATATCAAAACGAGTAAAATTCTATCCGAAATCCACAAGGCACCTTCTTCTTCTTTACTTGTAGTTTACCTGAGTAATGGAACTGACTTAAGTTCTCAAAAATGTTTAAAAATGATTAATTATTCAAGCTACACACCTATATATATATATATATATATATTGTCGACTTAACTTTCTGGTGCAGGCTGGCGCGCAGGTTTCCCTTCTTAATTCAAGGTAAGGCGTTCAACGCAGCCTATCCTCAACGCCCTTAGCAAATGGCCACCCTCAATGCCTCCTCCTTTCGACGCATATAACTTAGTCATTCACACCACTATCTTCGCCGCATCGAGACTACTATCTTCGACGCAAAGTGACTTCAGCGCAACAAAGTGACTTCAGCGCCTGGCCTTACCAACGCATGGTGGTTCAAGCATATTTATTCCCCCGCCAATGATCACTTATCCTCCAACGCGGTAGCTACTTCAGCTCACAACCCTTCATGATTCCATCAGCAACGCATGGCCACTCAAAGAGTTCAACTTTCCTCTTCATTCACCAACGCATAGTCTTGGCCAACACTTAGCCAAAATTTTACTCTCATTCTCAGCTACTTCTCCTCTAACATAAGAATCTTGAGAGATTGTCGGGAGATTGATATGCAGCGAGAAGGACGCAAGGCAGAAATCAGCCTCCAATCATGCAAATTTGCCAGTGATTGCAACGCAATATCTATAAAAGGGCAGACCTGAAGACAAAAATGTGGTTCAACCTCTCGGAAGAATTCCTAAGTGACAGTAGAGTTCTCTCCAGAAAACAACTGGAGACAAATAGCTCGAAAGAGAAGAGTCTTCCCTCTGCCTGACCACTTTACAGTAGAACTGACGCTACCATCCCCAGCGAGCTCAAGATATTGAGAAGCCATTCCATGCTTTCTATCTCTTTTCTTACATATGTTTTAGTCTATTAGCAAGACATTGTACTTTCTAAAACAGTTATTCCGTTCATCAGTCTATACATCTTCTATGGCTATTCATTTCTTATCACTTTTCATTTGCTTTTTATCATCCATGTGTAACTAACTCTCTCAAGGGTCACGGGTTGCTTTATCATCTAAATAAGAATTGTAGAAGGCTATTTCATCTTGTCGAATGTATTTTTAACCAAATGCTTATGTCCATCTAGATAATCGATATAAGGAGTAATAATTAGACTGCTCGGGAGAGTAAGTGATTGTGGAACTCAGTTGACAAGGCTAAGAAGTGTTACCTAGGGATAGTAATAACCTTGATACTTAACACTCTCCTATAAGTAGGAACAACATCTGCTTTGGCGTATTAGGTGCAGAGAGTTAAGACTTAATTCCATATTCTATCATATAGTCCTCGAATTTTAAGTCCATATACTCTCCACCTCGATCAGATTGAAGTGTTTTAATAGTTTTACCTAATTGGTTCTCAACCTCGATCTTAAATTCCTTGAACTTTTCAAGGGTTTCAAATTTATGATGCATTAGGTAAATATAACCGTACCTTGAATAATCATTAATAAAGGTGATGAAATATTCATACCCTCCTCAAGCCCTTACATTCTCCACAAAGCTTTGAATGCACAAGTTCTAAGGGCTCTTTGGCTGGTCAATTTCATCATCTCCTTCATTTGGGCATGGGAGGAAGAATCAGAAGGAAAAAAAGAAAAAAAAACAAACCAGCTGCTGCTCTGTTTTCCTTTTTCATGAACACTTCTCGGTTTTCTTCGAAATTCGACCAAATTACAACTCAATAAATCCTGAAAAAATTATAGACTTTTCCTAACTCATTAATAAGCAAAACGCTCAGATTAATTAAAAAAATTGACCACAAATTAATGGGTTAAAAAAATGCCAAAACTAGAAACACTAGTTTAGCTCCCATAAACATTCATCTCATGAATTAAGCCCCACCAAAGCAAATTGAGTGAAATTAATTAGCTCTGATACTAATCGATGGATAAATGAGCATGCAGCGAAAGTTAATTTGATCAATTTTTACTCTAAGATGCTCAATTTAGAGGATTAAACATGCAATTAAAAAGAAAAACCAAAGTTTCAAGAACACTTACCCTTGAAGCTCCAAATTCTCCTTCAATTCTTGATGAATTTCAGCACCACTTGGTTGTAGACCACCACAAGAGTCTTCTCTACTATTCTCTAGGCTTAGATTGGATGGTGAGATCCAAATTTGTGGTGAATTGAGAAGGAATGAAGGTTTGGAAGAAGATGAACAATGGATGGAATTTTGCAAAATTAACCCTTTAATTTCACAAAATTCTTAACCATTTTAATGTCAAAATCATCTATATTTATTAAAGAATAACATGCAATCCAATTGCATCAAAATTTGACACAAAATGGTTAATTTGTTGGTTAATTGTGAAGAAGACAACCAAGCTCTTAGCTTAGTTAGTGGGAAAATCCAATCTTCAAAATCAATTTTGAAATCAATTTTCAATGTTCCAAAAATTGAATTAAAATTGATTTTTAATTTTATTAAATAATTAAATAATTAAATAAACAAAAATAATTTTAATATTTAATTAATTAAATATTATTTAAATATTAAATGATAAAATAATATTATTTTTTCCATTTGTCCCGATTTTTCTAAAAACTGATATGATCCCCTATTCATATGATTAATATTTAAATCATATTTAATATTATAATTAACTCTATTTGTCGTTTAATTCGTAATTAAACGTCGATATATCGTATATATTTGTCTTTCATTCCTTAAGCCAAGATTGAGCGGTTCAAACTTATTTACCACATTATCTTAGATTTTAGTCCATTTATGAGCTAGTAGATGGACCTAATGGACCTACATATCATGAGCTCCAGTCATCCAAGATTAATTGGCCAAACTCTTCAACCTAGTTAACAAACATTTGTTAACTAACGGGACACTCCACTAAAGCCCGTAGCTGCACTCTCCTCACTGTAGATATATTTGTGTCCATTTGATATAACCGTCATTGATAAGTCAATCCTGCACATATCGTTCACAACTTCAGCTAGGTCAAATATCGATTTACCTCTAAGTTACATCTTTTCTCCTTAAGTGCCACTATCCTTCTAATGAACAATTGATTTAGGATATAATCACTAAATCCATTCCTTCTTGAGCTAGTGAGAGGATGTAGCCCTTTGTTCAAGTCCTGGGAGCAATACTTAAGAGAACAACCTCTCTACTATCCCTAAGTTGGGTTGGAGTGAATTCCGTCTTGCAAATTCTATGTCCCCAGCTATCTACCTGGTCTTATCCCTGATATGGGAGGAATGTTGAGCAGCGCTATTGAGCTTACTCTCACCTATGTAGATCAAGGGATAATTTTGAATAAACAGGAGTTCATAGATAGCTTAAGATTCAGATCAAGTTATCTAGGTCATCGATAAGTGAAATTAATCAGTGTTAATCGTAAACAGTGTTAATACGTAACAACGATTATTTTAGGGTCGGTCTTACACAATCTTATTATGTAGAATACCCTGGCTCACATGTCTCTACATGAACAAATCAGGATCACTTCATTTATGACACCTTACAACATTTGTAACAATTATGAAGCGGGTCGTATTCAATAGTGTCTCCAGGAAGAGATACCCAACCTGATCAATGTACTATATACTTATTTAGGCTACTCACTCGAACTTGATCCTGTTAATTGGATTTAGAGTTAATATATAATTAATTCACTTGAATAACTTCATATGTACTAAAATTCATTTATTTAAAAAAAACTACAAGTTTTTAGGACATACAACCCAACAATTCTCTAATATTTGAATTATATGATTTTGGTACCTTTAATTCTTCAGGAATTTTCATAAATTAAATATGATTATTTACAAATTCATATAAATGTTGTATAACTACATCTTTAAGATGTATGTTAAGCTATTCATACACTGTGATAAATTAGATATTTCATGTCATTATATCCCAAATGTTTGACATTCTCCAATGTCTGGACTACTAGTCCTCACGATTGAAAAATAAGTTGATTTCTATTGAATTGTTTCTGTCCACATAAGTCAATTCTTTTTTATGTCAACATTTTTCAATAGATCTAAGCACAAAATACTCATTTTCATAAATAATATCAAGAGCAACATTGTATGTTGTTAACTTATATAAATTTGGTTCCATCTTTTTATGTCATGACATAATTTATCAAGATCTCGTTATTATACTCATATTTAGAATTTCTTTTGGAATATCTCATATTCTTAACTAAGTCATTTTGATTTTTTACTACTTTTTCGAGGATCTTTATCTTTGGAACCCATTTATTTATCACACTCCAGGCATTGTGCAGACAACTTGTTGCATTGGGATATCAATTTTACATCGTATATTTGCAATCAGTATATATACCTCAATCACTTTCTTGCAACTGTAAATGCTCTGTAAATACATCTAGCATTTGATTTACAAAATTTTACAAATGAATTATCTTTTGAACTTCTAGTTCAAAGTGATCTGTATGGTGATCAAAATGAGACACTATTTATTCACACCATTCAATTTCTTTTTCCAACTTCTTCTTAATTCCTCCCCCTAATGTTGGAAAATTTGTCTCATTAATAACAATTAGCGAATTGTGCAGTAAATATATTACCTGTCAGTGGTTCAAAAATATTTAATAATTGATGTGAGATCAATTTCAACGTCAATTTATTACCTCTTTTGAGGACTCATTTTAAATTGTGTCATCATCTTAACTGTTTTGTTGGAACAATAATTTAAATATTTACTGCACATCTTGCATATGAAATATATTTGGCTCCTAGCCATAAGCTTGTAAGTCATTGCCTTAGAGCATACAACATAACATGATTTCATATAGATTTAAAAGCTTTGCTATTTGAACATAAACTACAGGATGTTCAACACTTATCCCAATCAATATAAAATAATAATTATCAAATGTTTGGGACATAAACTCATTAGCATTATCAAAACAAACATTTTTAATTTCACAATCATGAAATTTGAGTAACTTGTTGGGTTTTATGCCCTGAAACTCGTAGATAGTTGATATCTTGTAGAAATACAAGTTATTATAGCCTTTTTCTTAGAAAAATAGAGATTAAAGAGAGAAGCATGCGGCAGTTTATGCTAAATTCTACTAATAAATCTTCCTATGCGTTCTGCTCTTGTATTTTTATGAAGATAATAATTTTACCACTTTTGGAGCCTAAAACACATGTTTTAACGCAGGAATGCAAACGATGTGTTGACTACCTCTTAACGCAAGACTATGCGTTAGCAACCCATGATGCGTTGACATTCGCCAAACTTCTCCATGAACGCATAATTACCAAAAACTCAAGGGGCGGAAAATCAGATCATAATCTTGAGAGATTGTCGGAAGATTGACATACATAATCTGTGACTAAAGTGGTGGATCTAAATTGACCCGAGAATTACGCAATTAGGCTAGATGGACGCATGATATCAATTTCGCCGCCAATCAAGCAAATTTGCCATTGATTGCGAACGCAACATCTATAAAAGGGCAGTCCTGCAAGATGACAGAGGGTTGTTCATTCTCAGAAGAATTCTTAAGTGACAGCAGAGTTGTCTCCGGAACACAACCGGAGACGAATAGCTCGAGAGAGAAGAGTCTTCCCTCCGCTTGACCACTTCACAGCAAAACCTCACGCTTCCATCCTGGCGACTCAAGACATTGACGCCTTTTTCCTGCTTTCTATCTTGTTTTTCTAGCTTGATTTTAGACTTGTGTCAAGACATTGAGTTATCTAAAGTTGTATTCCGTTCATCAATCTATTTTTCTTCCATGTCTACTCATTTCTCTACACTTTTCGCTTTTTACTTCGAATCCATGAGTAACTAATCTATTACGGGTTAAGGGTTGCGTTAGCATCTAAATAAGAACCATAGTGTAACTATTGGATCTTGTCAATTGTAATCTTAATCCGATGCTTATGTCCATCTAGCTAATCAATATAAGTAGTAATAATCAGACTGCTCGAGAGGGTAAGTGATTGTGGAACTCAATTGATGAGGCTAGGTAGTGTTGCCTAGACATAGGAACAACCTTGGCACTTAACACTCTCCTATGCATTATAGATATATAACGCATAGCGGCTGACAACCGAGAGAAGAGTGTTAAGTATGAATAGACTATCACCATGCGTTTCTGATGTTAGATGTTAACCAACCATAACCCTGTTTTTACCCATTCATTAAATTCACCTAGCTGACTTTGTTGTGTCGCATGCCTTTTCATCTTTCACACTTTAGTTTAGTCATGTTATCGCTTTCTTTAGATTAGAAACAAACACCTTTCTTAAATATTTCTAGTTACCCCTGCAACGCATATAATCCACTTAAATAAAGAATCAACATAATCCCTGTGTTCGACCTCAGACTCACTGAGAAAACCTACTCCTTTGCTTATACTTGGGTAAAGGATAGGAAAACTTGACAGATCACCAACGTATATCATTAAGCATAAGTAAGACGCATAGTGTGTTTAGCACATAGTATGTTAAACGCATAGGAAGCTTAATAATAATAGATAGACGCAGTAACAAGTTTTGCACTTCAGATCTGCATCGCAGCAAGTTTTTGGCACCGTTGCTGGGGGATTATTGTATTGGTTCATTTTTTTTGGATTATTTTTGTTGTAGGAATTCCTCAATCAAAGGAGTATAGCAAGTTTCTCTTCTGTCAGAAGCTTCTAACAGTATATGAGTGACGGGAGCATCCCAACACTTGATATTGACCCAGAGATTAAGAGGACCTTCAGAAGAAGGACAAGACAGAATAAACAAAGAAGGAACAACCGAGCTACAGAAGAAAATATGGACGCACAGCGCAATCAGCCTCAGGTTCCTCAAGGAGGGGTTAGGCAAAATGTAGATGCGCAAGAGCATGCAGACCAAGAGATAAACCCAATTCTCTTGGCTCATGATAGAAATCGCCCAATGAGGGAGTATGCATCACCAAACCTGTATAATTTTGCACCAGGAATTTTACAACAAACCTTTGAAGGTAATGGAAAGTTTGAAATGAAGCCAGCGATGTTGCAGATGTTGCAAGCCACAGGGCAATTTGGGGGTGCAATGGGTGACGACCCGCATGCAGACTTGAAAAGCTTCTTGGAGATATGTAGCACATTCTCTATGGCTGGAGTACCGCAAGACAGCATCAGGATGATGCTATTCCCTTTCTCTCTCAAGATAAGGCAAGGCAATGGGCATATTCATTTGAACCTGGTGAGATTACAACTTGGGCGTAAATGGTTGAAAAATTTATGCATAAATATTTTCCTCTGACGGTGAGTGCAATGAGGCGACGAGACATTGTCACCTTCGAGCAAAAGGATTTGGAAACTCTTAGTGAGGCTTGGACCCGATTTAAGAGGCTGGTAAGGAATTGTCCGCAGAATGGCATTCCTGATTGTGTGCAGATGGACATCTTCTATGGAGGATTAAACAAAACATCACAATCAATGGCTGACGCCTCCGCCGCAGGAGGATTAATGGACAAGACTTATACGCAAGCGAAGGATATTCTCGATAGAATTTCAAGGAACATTGATGAATGGGTAGATAATAGGTATGGATCCCGATTCTTTGACAAGAGACGGACGCAAGCTGGTACGTTTGAAACTGATGCTGCCATTAACCTTTCAGCTAAGATTGCCAGTATGACATCTTTGCTGAAGACAATAGCATTGAACAACCAAGGTAGATCAGATGCTGCAATGGACGCAATGAATGCGACAGCATCTATAAGCTATGTGCAATGTGGTGAGGGACACCTATATAGTATGTGTGCTTACAATCCATAGTCCGTTTGCTATGTTCAGAACAACCTGTACGCTAAAATATATAATCTGGGTTGGAGGAACCATCCTAACTTTGAATGGGGAGGAAACCAACAACAGACGCAGGGAACTGAGCAACAAGCTGCAGAGAAGCAACCCTCATGTTCACAACCAAGGTATTCAAGGGCATTAGCCACAAAGAAACCAGTCAGCAAACGCATCATCATCATCCATGAAAGCTCTACTACGAGAATATATCAGTAAGAATGATGCGATGCTCCAAAGTCAGGCCACTGCAATTCGCAATTTAGAAATTCAAATGGGACAAATTGCAGGGGAGCTAAAAAACAGACCTCAAGAGCATTGCCAAGTAATACTGAAGCCCCACGAGGCAACGGTAAAGAACAATGTCAAGCTGTGACATTGAGGAGTGGGAAAACTGTCACACCCCCTCCCAAATTTCCTTCCTAACCTAGGAGTAGGTGCAACCTACACACATGCACGTCATTTTATATCTTATTACACAATTCGATACCAGATCAAATGTACAAAACTTTATGCTAGTGAAACATTATAAGGTAAACATAAGTTTTACATAAAGTTTCTCAGCTCATAATTTATCATACATGTGTATTTGTTCAGTAAACAGTGCAAAACCCACACTCGTATGCCACAAGGGTTATATATGACAAAACATGTACTTAGACTAAGTATTTACAACTATCCTAGAGAACTAGAATCAAGTAAGCCCAGACGAGGATCTTCTGTAGGCTAGGCGTCCCAGACACGCTCGCTACCTGAAACGAACAACAATAAACAAGAAAGCGTGAGCTTAAAGCCCAGTGAGTGACTAAATTATCAATTACAATTTAATCCTTGAGTTAATGCTGATCATAAAACTACTATATATCTTGTTAGTACAGATTGCTGGGTCACTCATGCCATTTAACAAGATAGCATAAATATCTTTCTAAGAAGTAGCGGAGCAAAGCTCAATGCTAATAACCTCATAATTCAATTCCTATTATTCGTATATTCATACGCCTTCACATTTCGTCCCTCGGCGTTTCAACTCTCAAGTGCTTTCTCATATTGTCCTTTAGCACTGAGTTTCATTAATAATTCACTCCTCAAGTGCCTTCGCTCATGGTTCCTCAGCACAGAGTCATCATGTACTGGTTTCCATATGCCTTCTCACAAGGTCCTTCGGCATTGGAAATTATCTCAATCAATTTCTCAAGTGCTTTCACTCATGGTCCCTTAGCACTGTGCATCATATATCATATCCCCATAGGCCTTACACATGGTCCTTCAGCCGTGGTTTGCATTCAGATAACACACATACAGGAGTTCATATATTATCCTCATTTTCACTTGCGCAATATTAAAGATAAACCTTGGATAAATTAGAAAGTCACTCACGATTTGTCTCAGGCCCCGATTAGATTATATGCTTTTTCGAGCTCTTCTTGGCCTATAAAAACACATTTCTCACATTAGGTTTCCTTTGAACTCCTTTTTTCATAATCATTAAGTATGCATATTAATAACTAGCGATACTCTATGTCACTAGCAAGACTACTAGCGAAATTCACACTATTGGGTACTGCGCTAGCGAAACTGCAGTGAACTAAACTAGCGATATCACCTTAAGAAGCGATACCTAGCGAGACTTCAGTGAGAGTTGTGAGACGCAGAGCTCTTTGGGTTTATCAATGACACTCGTTCCGCTGCTCACTCTCCAGCTCCTTAGCGATACCACTATCTAGCAACACTTGATATCACGGTTTTCCTTCCTTCCCTTCAAACTCTTCCTTTATCCTGCAAAAAACCATATTACAGCCAAAATCAAAACTTCCCTTCTTCTACAATCTTGTAAAGTAGTGAGTTTCTTAGCTTACCTCAAAATTTTAGACCATGACTCGTCTTCGTTTGAGAATTATTCCCAAATAACTTCGGCTGCCTTGATTTGCTTAGCAGTTCAACTCCGCTTACTTCTTCCTAGAGATTAACACATTTTTGCTTGGATTTAGCTTAAACATCCTTCATGGACATTGCTAAGAATTGACTCAACTTACTAACCTCAAAATTTTAGCTCTAGCTTCAACGTCCTCAGTTCACTCTCCTTCAAATACCGATTGGTGTCCAAATCTATCAGTAACAATCAATCTTCTGGTTCCAGCTTCAAAATCATCATGAAACTGATCTGATTTCTACTCGAATTCGATATAAGCACGTTCTTCTACCTCTCCTTGTTGTTCATCTGCGAAATGGAGTTAATCTGAGTTCGAAAATATGTCCAAAAAGGTTTAATTATTCGATGCACTCCTTTATATGTCAATATAAATCACCGACTTACCAGCTCTAACATCATCCTCCTTCTGGAATTAGCCAACATAACCTTCTATGCATAGCTTCAGCAACGCATAGTCTCAACTTACTATGGCACTGATTTCTCAACGCCGAATAGCCGATTACCGCATGGCCCTCTCGGCCACTTTTCTATGTCCAACGCATACCATCCTTCAACGCATAGGCCATCTCAACGCTTAGCAATGCCAACTTCTAGCCCATAGTAGCCTTCAACGCATACTTCTACTAGCGCATATTGCACGCTTCTCCCTTCACATCTATTTCCACGCCGAGCTGCCCTCTTCAACGCATGCTTATCAGCGGCAACTTTTGTCAAGCTTAGACATACCCTCAACGCATGGTCACTCATCACATGGCCAACACTTAACCATTTTTTACTCTCCCACAACTTGGCCAATTTTCTTTACTCGCCTGCCCCATACTTTCTTCTTACTTACCTTCTCTCAATAACAAGTACGGGGCTTACAATTACCACCTCCTTATAAAGATTTCGTCCCCAAAATAAAAAATGGTCAAATCCTAAGCAAATAAATGGGGATATTGTTTCATCATTTGCTCCTTTGGTTCCCATGTTGCTTCTTCTATCTCATGATTTCTCCATAAAACTTTAACCAATGGAATTACTTTAGTTCTTAGCATCTGTTTCTTTTCATCTAATATCTGCACAGGTTTCTCTTCATAACTCAAATCTTCATGAAGCTCCACTGGTTGTATTTCTAATACATGATTAGGATCTAGAACATACTTTCTTAAGACTGAAATATGGAGTATGTTGTGTATCCTAGAAATTTCCATTGGTAGTGTTAGTCGATAGGCCACGGGTCCCACCCTTTCCAAGAACTCAAAGGGTCCTTTATACCTGGGGCTCAACTTTCCTCTTTTCCCAAACCTTAGGATCCCTTTCCATGGTGATAGTTTTAAGAATACCTTATCACCGATCTCAAATTCAAGATGCTTCCTCCTTTTATCTGCATAACTTTTCTATCGGTCTCTAGCCGCTTTAAGATTAGCTTTAATCAACTCTACTTTTTTTGTTGTAGATTGCACAATTTCTGGTCCAATCAACTTCTTTTCACCCAGCTCTCCCCAGCACACCGGGGTCATGGTCTACCATAGAGTGCTTCATATGGTGCCATTCCAATACTTGCTTGGTAGCTATTATTATAAGCAAATTCCATCAAAGATAGATATTCACCTTAGCTTCCCTTAAACTGTAGTACACAGGCTCGTAACATATCTTCTAAAGTCTGTATCGTCCTCTCTGACTGTTAATCAGTTTGAGGATGAAAAGCAGTACTAAATTGCAACTTGGTCCCTAGCACCTTCTGCAAACTTTCCCAAAACTTAGAAGTAAATCTAGGGTCTCTATCAGATACTACAGTTATTGGTACACCATACTGACACACAATTCTTTCCATATAAAGCTGTGCTAATCTATCCAGGGTAATTGTTGTCTTAACTGGTAGAAACCGGGCTGCCTTAGTCAGTCGATCTACTATTACCCATACACCATCCATACCTGCTGGTGTTCTCGGTAATCCAAATAAAAAGTCCATAGTAATATGTTCCCATTTCCATTTAGGAATGGGAAGCGGATGTAGCAATCCTGTTGCCCTTTGACGTTCAGGTTTAACCTGTTGGCAGATTAAACACTTGGCCACATACTCAGCTATCTCCTTTTTCATACCCGGCCACCAATAGAATCTCCGCAATGTTCTATACATCTTGGTACTACTAAGATGCATAGCGTATGCCGAACTATGTGCTTCTTCCAAGATTAACTATTTAACTTCTTCATTCTTTGGCACACAAGTTCTACCTTGCTTCAAAAGCACACCATCAGACTTGAGCTCATAATCTGATCTCCGCTGTGCTCTTACTTCTTCCATCAACTTCTTCATTTCAAGATCTTTCGACTGTTTTCTTGTCACCTCATCCACAAGTTTGGGTCTCAACTGGAAATGTGCTAGTAAAGCTCCTGTTCTGGTTACACTCAGGCTAGCTGTATTATCTTTAAATTCTTGTAATACCACCGCTCTGATTGTATTTACTCTTCTAGCTACACTTCTGCTTTTCCTGCTTAAAGCGTCAGCTACAACATTTGCTCTTCCTGGGTGATAATTTATAATACAGTTATAATCTTTGATCAATTCTAACCACCTCCTTTGTCTCATGTTAAGTTCTTTCTGATCAAAGATGTATTTCAAACTTTTGTGATCCGTATAAATATGGCACTTCTCTCCGAACAAATAGTGCCGCCATATCTTTAATGCCAACACCACCGCTGCCAGTTCCAGGTTATGGGTAGGGTAGTTAACCTCATGTGGCCTCAACTGCATAGAGGCATAGGCTGTAACTTTACCTTC
This sequence comes from Citrullus colocynthis, assembly GCA_031780015.1. Lineage (NCBI taxonomy): Eukaryota > Viridiplantae > Streptophyta > Magnoliopsida > Cucurbitales > Cucurbitaceae > Citrullus > Citrullus colocynthis. Next base: position 536,367 of record QLSR01000146.1, read on the forward strand.
TTGCATCAGTACACAACCTAGCCCCTGACGAGAGGCATCAGAATACACTTCAAACTCCTTTCTCGTCTCTGGAAGTGCCAAAATAGGTGCCGTTACCAATCTTGTCTTTAGCTCTCGGAAACTTCGTTCACAATCCTCATTCCACTCAAATTTAATATTCTTCTTAGTCAAGTGGGTCAGTGGCAATGCTATCTTAGAAAATCCTTGCACAAAACGCCGATAATACCCTGTGAGTCCTAGAAAACTATGAACTTCTGATACAGTCCTTGGCTGCTCCCACTTGGTAATTGCTTCTGTCTTCTGAGGATTTACACATACTCCTGCAGCTAAAACAATATGCCCAAGGAACAGTACTTGTTTCAACCAGAACTCGCATTTGCTAAACTTTGCATATAATTTCTTTTCTCGCAGAACCTGCAAGACAGTTCTAAGATGCTCCACATGTTCATCCTTACTTCCAAAGTACACCAGAATATCATCAATAAATACAATTACAAACTGGACCAGATAAGGATGGAAAATCCTATTCATTAAGTCCATTAAAACTGCTGAGGCATTCATCAGACCAAAAGGCATCACGAGAAATTCATAATGTCCGTATCTCATTCTAAAAGTTGTTTTCGGTATATCTGTCTCCCTGACCTTCAATTGATGATATCCAGATCTTAGGTCTATCTTTGAGAACACCGATGCCCCTCTAAGTTGATCGAACAAATCATCAATATGAGGCAAAGGATATTTGTTTGACACAGTTACCTTATTTAATTGACAATAATCAATGCACAGTTTTAGAGTACTATCCTTTTTCTTCACGAACAACACTGGTGCACCCCATGGGGATACACTTGGTTTAATGTACCCCTTATCAACTAACTCCTGTAATTGCAACTTCAACTCTTTCAATTTCGAGGGTGCCATACGGTATGGTGCCTGTAAAATTGGTGTTGTTCCAGGAACTACATCAATAGTAAACTCCACCTCTCTATCAGGTGGTAATCCTGACAATTCTTCGGGAAACACGTCAGGGATCTCCTACACTACTGATACATCTTCTAGTTTCAGCTTTTCTGACTTAGCTTCTGTTACATAAGCTAAATATGGCTCATAGCCTTTACTCAATAGCTTCCTAGCCTTTATTGCGGAAATTACACAAGTAGGAAGAATTCGTCTCTTCCCTTTAAAAACTACCTCGATCCCATCAGATTCCACTAACCCCACTTCTTTCCTGAAGCAATCAACTTTCGCATGGTATTTGGATAAAAAGTCCATGCCAAGAATAGCATCAAACTCTAGTAATGCTAGAGGTAATAGATTAGCGAACCACACCACATCATCAATCACAACTTCGCACTCAAAATAAGCATGATCTATCACAATAATTTCCCTAATAGGGGTGTGCACTAACAATGTTTCAGGCAAGGGTTCTAGTTTTCTATCTATATGCATAGCAAATTCACGAGACACAAATGAATGGGTAGCCCCTAAATCTATCAATACATGTGCATTTTTAGAGCAAATAGTAAGCATACCCGTGACTACATCTGGTGCCGTCTTGGCCTCTTGCTGTGTCACAACAAACACCTATCCCTGCTGTCTTGCTCTCCCTACATAAACTCTCTGTCGACCTTCTCTATTCCCTTCTTCAGCTTCCATTTCTCGTCTAGGCTGGTTTACTGTCTGTGATACAGTTTTCTGTGTTGCTTCTCTTCCTTTCTTAGGTTGAGGACAATCTCTTTTGAAATGCCATGATTGTTCGCAATTAAAACAAACATCAGACCCTACAAAACACTGCCCCCAATGGTTGTTACCACAAGAAGTACAATATGGCTGAGCTAGCCCCAGATTCATTGGGTTGACTGGACAGTGACCATCTTATAGGTACAGATGTCTGAGGAAACCTCCCACGTCCCCTCTGCAGATTCCCTCCTTGTGGTCCCCCTGGAAAAAATGAACCACTAGATCGGGCCTTAAACCTTCCTCTACCAGAGACTCCTGGTGCAAAACGTCGTCCCTCCCCTCAGTAAGTATGCTCCTGAGATGAGTAATAGTTCTGCCCAGTCCTACTTCCACCTCTGCCAGCTCCATCTCCCACCAAACTCTTCTCTACTCTCATAGTTGCTTCTACTAATTTTAGAAAATCGGTCCATTTTGTGCTTGCCGTCACTGGTGTAAGCATTAGCTTATAATACTAAGTGTTGGGAGAAGGCAAGTGAAATGGTGGCTATGTAGTTGTTAGAGGAAAAGTAGCCGAGAGTGGAAGGGCTAAGCTTTAGCCAAGACTATGCGTCGATGACAGCAGTGAAGAGAACATTTTTCTTTAAGTGGTCATGCATTGAAGGTGAAATCACGAAGAGTTACGAGCTGAAGCAGTCATTTGCGCTGGAAGAGAAGTTGGTCATTAGCGGGAAAATAAATGTTTTGACCTACCATGCGTTGGTAAGGTTGCCATGCGTTCAAGCCCCCATGCGTTGAAGATGGGTGTGGTTGATTGAGTTGTATGTGTTGAAGGTAAGAGGCGTTGAGTGCACCATGCGTTGAGGGTGCTGATGGTAGGCTGTGTTGATTGTTTTATGTTGGATTGAGAAAAGGAACCCTGCGCGCCAGCCTGCCTAAGAGAGTTAAGTCGGCAAAATATATATATATATATATATATATAGGTAAGTGAATTAAACATTTAATCATCTTTAGACATTTTCGAGAGCTTAAGCCGGTTCCATTTTTCAGAAGAACTACAAAAAAGGTAGAAGAAGGTGTTCTTGTGGATTTTGGATAGAAGTCTACTCGTTTTGGTGTTGAAATCTACGCTAGAACAGAAAGTTGTTTATGGATGCACAGACTGCACAGTATCGAATGTTTGGAGTGAAATGAATTGAGGAGATCAAGTCTAAGGCTGAAATTTTAAGGTTAGTAAGTTAACTCAATTCTGAACAAGTTTTATGAAGGATGTTTGAGTTGAAATGGAATAGAAACATGTAAACCTTTAGCTGGAAGTTACTGATAAGGAATTTTTGTGCAATCTGTAGTAGTGCGAAGAAATCTTGCAATATCTTACAAACAAGGATGAGTTAAGCAACAAAAATTTGAGTTAAGCTAGAAAACATATTTCTCTACAAGTTTGTAGAAGAAAAGAAGTTCTAAATGTGGCTGGAAATATGACTTTTAATTGACAGAAGTGAGAACAAAAGGAAAGGAGGAAACTCTGCTGTCAGGTGTCACTAGGAAGTTGATATCACCGATAATTGGGGAGTGAGTAGCGAGACAAATCTCGCTGGAGGTACAGAGGAGCTTTTTGTCTCACAAATCTCGCTGACTCTCGCTAGGTATCGCTCATCAGGTAATCTCGCTAGTCTCGTTTATCCTAGTGTCTCCAGTATCATTGTCCTGTTGTGTAGTTCTGCTAATAATCTCGCTGCGAATGTGGGATTCTAGTTAGTAATCTTGCTTATTAGGTTTATTTTGGAAAAAGGGGAGGCTCGGTGATGAATCATGATTTGAGTTTAATTATGCAAACCAAATGATCAAGTAAAAAGAAGTGTAACGTAAGGAAAAATGTTTATTTTAGGACAAGAGGAGATAGGGAAGGCGTATAATCCACTCAAGGCCCAAAAAGAGCTGTGAGTGACACTTTTCTTGTTTCAATAATTTCGTTATACATGTTAATTTGGTTTTCAAATTTATTTATGATTTTGTGATCAATCAATTTACAAAGTATAATTTATGTTTTGTTAAACGGTATTGAAAAGTATGTTTCTGAAATGTCATTGATTTAAGAATTGCCCAGTTTTCTCATGAAAGATTTGTATATGAACTGCTTGTATAAAAGTATTACTTTTCTTAAAGGAAAATGTTTTAGAGGAGACTCAGTGTTGATGGACATGGAGAAGGCACGTGAGTTTCCCCGGGACCCAATACTGAAGGACATGGAGAAGGTACTTGGGCAACCCGCCATGTTCCTATGTGCACATAGAGGTTATATGCTGGTGCGTTGAGTTCTGCTTCGCATCGAGCCTTATTTGTTTTCGACGTTGGGGTGTTGAGTTATAAGCATTGGCTTATAATGCTAAGTGTTGGGACAAGGCAAGTGAAATGTGGCCATGCGTTGTTAGAGAAAAGTAGCCGAGAGTGAAAGAGTTAAGAATGGGCCAAGACTATGCGTTGGTGAAAGCAAAGAGGAGTATTGTTCGTTTGAGTGACCATACGTTGAAGGTGAAAATCACGAAAAGTTATGAGCTGAAGCAGTCATTTGCGTTGGAAGAGGAATTTATCATTGGCGGGGAAGGAAGTGTTTTGAACAACTATGCGTTGGTGAGGTTGCATGCATTAAGGTCTCCATGCGTTGGAGACGGACATAACTGATTGAGTTGTATGCGTTGAAGATAGGAGGCATTGAGGGTGGCCGTCTGCTAAGGGCGTTGATGGTGGGCTGCATTTGTCACACCCCCTCCCGGATTATCCTTTCTCAACCAGAGATGAGGTGTGAAGACAGCAACCTTGACTCTTCTGTAAGGTTCACTGTCCAACCATTTCCGTCAAGAACAGCCCAGACGAGGTTTCCGTGTAGGGAAAGCATCCCGAACTTGCTTGCTACTGGAAAATTAAAATAAAATAGGAAAACGTGAGCTACAAGCTCCGTGAGTGACTGGCTTTGTAAAAACCTATCTATAGTTCGAATAGAGGCATGTCAAAACAATATTCATAAAACAAGGATTAAGCAAAATAGCTCTTCCGCAAAACCTTGTAAATCTTGGGAATCCATTCTAAAACATATAGAATCGTTATCAAATAAATAATTCAGAAAAATCATTTGGCATTTCAATCTTTTCCCTTAGTTGAAGTGGAGCAAAACTCAACACCCCAACGTCAAAAACATATAAGGCTCGATGCGGAGCAAGACTCAACGCACCTGCATATAACCTCTATGTGCACATAGGAATATGGCGGGTTGCCCATGTACCTTCTCATGTCCTTGAGTACTGGGTCCCGGGGAAGTTCACATGCGTTATTAGCATTGATCCTCCTCTTAAACATTTGTAGGCAGGTTGTCCAAGTGTTGGGTCCCGGGGAAGTTCACATGCGTTATTAGCATTGATCCTCCTCTTAAACATTTATAGGTGGGTTGCCCAAGTGCTGGGTCCCGGGGAAGTTCACATGCTTATTAGCATTGATCCTCCTCTTAAACATTTTCTCCATCAATTTACATAAATAGTTCATCAAAGACTTTCTAGGAAATAGGGTGTTCCTCGATAAATATATTTTGCAACATGTCTTTTGTTACCATAAAGCAATCAAGTAAATCATGCCTTTCAAACCATATATTCAAGAATTACGCTTTTCACAGAACAGTCATCTCAAAACCATATCACATAACAATATTTTTAATAAAATTCATTTTCGAAAAAGGAAAGAGTCACTCACAAATCTCTTAAGGAATTTCCCCCTTTTTCCTTTCAAATTTCCGTTTCCCAAGCCCTTAACGCAAGGCTTCAGCTTCTAGTCCACTAGTCAGCTATTTTCACTCTTGGTAGCTTAGTTGGTCACAGCGTTCTAACTCTGGAACGCAAGACTGGCCTCCCTCTATCAGTTTGGCTGGTCACAATCCTACCCTCCAATGCAAGGTTGATGGCTACTGTAAAGTGCAGCCTAACTCCCCTTATTTCTTTGAGATGCGTCGACTTATCTTGAACGCAAGGTCAACTTGAACACATCGTCTATTTTCGAACACCGTGTTCTCCTAAAATGTTAGATTCGTTTCCAACGCAAGGTCAACCCCTCTTCAACGCATGATAACTTCTTTAACACCAGATGATTAAGTTGTCAAAATGTCTTCTTTCTTAGCCGCAAACCTCCTTTTACAACGCAAATGGGTTCCTTCTTTCTGTCTTCGTTCTCCTTCTTCTCTCAAGGATTTTTACTTCAGAATCATCAGTCGTTACCCTTCCCCCAGGGTCCTATTTAAAGAGATCTTGCCATACTACTCCTCTTTTACCACTTGATTGCCATATGTCGCTCTGCATGTCTGACTAACCATGCATTTGTCCAAGTGTTACCTTGCATGCAACACTTAACATGCCTTTTTAACACATCCTTGTTTTAAGGTGTCAAGTTTATATGGAGCCACCTGGCCTTTATAACTCATCTTATTCGTCCATTATTTCCAAATAGACAGCCATTCCATCCATACAGCGCCCTCAAGCGTTCCTTGAGTTTCCTCCAAGGTTTGAGCTTCCCTACTCACTTGTCTAACTTTTAACTAACTACACCATCGTCTTTGACGCGTAGAGACCACCGTCTCAACGCATAGGGACCTCAATGCATAACATCCTCACCAACGCATGGTAAGCCAAATACGTTTCTTCTCCCGCCGACGCGGCGACTACTTCAACACACAGCAACCATTCGTGATCACCTTCAACGTATAGTTGCCATATTACAATCCAGTGTTTACACAATACCGCTAAGCATCAACGACAACAAATCCTTCTCATGCTCTACCTTTATGCATTGGTCCTGTTGCGTTTACTTTCATCCTGCGTCCATGCCCTTCTACCTATCCTTTGTCATTCCTTGATTATTTCCAAGGTTATTCTTTTAAACCTTTCCTTATATTACTATTCCCTTTTTGATAAATTAGCATGCGTCCAACACATGTTCTAGTTCGTATGCCTACTTCACCACCTTCTATTTCCATCACTTAGAAATATCTTATAATAGAAGTCTGTGCGTTTTACGTCTTTCCCTTTAGGTGCGTGAGTACTTCCTATACGTCCACTTTTACTATGCGTTACTTCAATCTTGACCATGCGTCCAACATGGTCTTTTATTCCTCTCCTTCGGACTTTTCAACGCATTGGTTGCAAAAAGTTGGGTTGTCACAGCGTTGAACGCCTTACCTTGAATTGAGAAAGGAAACCCCGCGTGCCAGCCTGCATAAGAGAGTTAAGTCGGCACTATATATAGGTGAGTAAATTGAATATTTTATCATTTTTAGACATTTTCGAGAGCTTAAGTTGGTTCCATTTTTCAGACAAACTACAAGTGAAGGTAGAAGAAGGTGTTCTTGTGGATTTCGGGTAGAATTTTACTCGTTTTGGTATCGAAATCGAAGCTGGAACAGCACGTTATTAGCGGACGCACAAGTTCGACGGTATCGGATGTTTGGAGTGAAACAAATCGAGGAGATCGAGTATAAGGCTGAAATTTTAAGGTTAGTAAGTTAACTCAATTCTGAACAACTTTTATGAAGGATGATTGAGTTGAAATGGAATAGAAACATGTAAACTTTTGGCTGGAATTGACTGATAAGGAATTTCTGTGCAATCTGTAGTATTGCGGAGAAATCTTGCAATATCTGACGAACAAGGGCAGGTTAAGATACGAAAAATTTGAGGTAAGCTAGAAAACATATCTCTCTACAAGTTTGTAGAAGGGAAGAAGTTCTAAATTTGGCTGAAAATAAGATTTGTAACTGATAGAAGTAAGAATAAGAGGGAAGGCAGAAGCTGTGGAAGATAAGTATCGCTGGGCTGTTAGCTTATGCTTTCAAGTTTTTCTTTCCCCTCCAGGTAGCGAGGACATTCCTGGTGCTTTGCCTACTCCAACTCGCCCTGCTCAAGCTTCGAGTTTCCAGAAAATTGTCCTGTTTTGCAAAGTTGCTTGTACGTAAAACCTCATATAGGTGGCATGTAGATCAAGTTGTACATTTACTGGGAGTTGAAACATGATTCTGTGTAGGGGCTTTATGGAAGAGTTGTATTCTGAAATATCGTTTATGTATATAATTTCCTATACGTTATGGTTGATATATATTAAGGAGTGTTATTTATGTTGTAAACAGTATAAGACAAGTATGTTAGTGGATAGTATGCGTCACAAAAGGGGTGATGTATGCTATCTTCACATCTCTTCTCGGTTTGGGTAGAGTAGCCTGGGAGGGGTGTGACAATTTGGTATCAGAGCAAAAGAGTCTTGGGAATAGGATTATGTATTATAATGTAGAAACATGTAAATGTTTAGCCAAAAGTAATAATGTGTTGTCATATAGGAGACATGCCACCTCGAAGCAGGCGAATGAGGCAATCAGCAACTGGAACTCCTTAAGCTAGTGGGGACCGTAGAGATATGTCTGAGGGTGAATCTAGTCATCCTCAAGTTGGGGTCAATGTTGAGGAACATATATTTACCAGAATTGCTGAAAGATTGGCTGCAAGCATCGGATCAGTGGAATCAGATCCAGAAAAGAAATATACAGTATAGAAAGATTGAAGGCATTAGGTGCCACTACTTTTGAAGGCACTGTTGATCCTATAGAAGCAGAGGCATGGTTGAATCTACTTGAGAAATGCTATCGTGTGATGAGATGCCCCGATGACAGGAAAGTGGAATTGGCAGTGTTTTTGCTCCAAAAAGGGGCAGAAGATTGGTGGAGAATTATTGAGAGCAGGAAAGAGGATATAGGAGAAATAGGTTGGAATGAGTTTAAGAAGGCATTCCAAGAGAAATATTATCCAAGATCATTCCGAGATACCAAACGAAATGAGTTTCTGAGGTTAGTACAGGGATCAATGTCGGTGGCAGAATACGAAAAGAAATATGCGCTGTCCAAATATGCCACGGCTATTGTTGCTGATGAGGTTGACAGGTGCAAGAGATTTGAAGAAGGTTTACGGGAGGAAATACGTACTCCTGTGACTGCTAGTGCTGAATGGGCAGACTTCTCCAAATTAGTAGAGTCAATAATGCGAGTTGAAAGAAGTTTGACGGAAAAGAGGATGGAATGTGAATCAGCTGGAGGTAGACGGACAATCCACACCTCTAGTACCACTCAACGACAGTCAGGTAGGACATTTGTACCAGGTGTTTTTAGTGGAGGAAATTTCAAGACCAGATCGAGTGGACATGGTACTTCCAAGAGAGGTAGTGGAGGAGGTACACGGAAGCAAGAACCAAGGAGTTCTACTGGTCCAGCCAAACAGTGGAAGGTTCTCGAAGTGGACAACCTGGAGAGTCCACAGCTAGTTCCATGAGGAAACCGTTATGTCCCACCTGCGGGAAGTATCATTGGGGATAGTGTAAGGGCAACGTATACTATCATTGTGGACTAGCGGGTCATTATAAACGAGAATGTCCTCAGTTGAAGCAAAAATTTAAAGCTGAACAGAGAACTGATTCTTTTACAGCTAGTCAACCACAACGACTTGCAGGAATTACTAATGAGGGAGCTAGTGGATCAAGACAGAAGGGAGTTACATGGCGACCAAGACAGCAGGGAAAGGTCTTTGCTATGACTCAGCAAGAGGCTGATGATGCTCCTAATGTGGTTACTGGTACACTTTCTATATGTTATACTTCTGCTCATGTTTTAATAGATCCTAGTGCTACCCATTCTTTTATTGCTAGAATGTTTGCTGTGAATATAAATAATACATTAGAATCTTTGCCTGAGGAACTGTTTGTTTATACCCCTGTTGGTGATGTCCTTGTGGCTAGTAAGGTGTATAAAGATTGTGTGATTGAAATTGATGGTGTGACTATGATAGCCAACATGATACCCTTAGACATTCAGGAGTTTGATGTGATATTGGGAATGGAGTTCTTATCCAAATATCGAGCCACTGTGGATTGTTTCTAGAAGGAAGTCGTGTTTAGAGGATTTGAAGGAAATGAAGTTATTTTCAAAGGGGACAGGAAATTCCTTCCTACTTGTGTGATATCTGCAGTTAAAGCTAGGAAGTCGTTAAGCAAGGGTTGTTCAGCATACCTTGCTTACCTGGTTGATACACAGGCCGGTAAGTTAAGACCAGAAGATATTCCTATGGTAAATGAGTTTCTTGTTGTGTTCCCTGAGGAGCTGCCAGGGTTACCACTTGATAGAGAACTGGAGTTTATTATTGATCTAACTCCTGGAACAACATCCATTTCGCAGGCACCATACCGTATGGCACCATCAGAACTGAAGGAGTTGAAGGTTCAGTTACAGGAGCTAATAGATAAGGGGTATATTAGACCGAGTGTATTTCCGCGGGGTGCACTGGTGTTATTCGTGAAGAAGAAGGACGGTACTATGAGACTGTGCATTGACTATCGCCAGTTAAATAAGGTCACTATACGCAACAAATATCCTTTGCCTCGTATTGATGATTTCTTGGATCAGCTTAGAGGGGCATTAGTGTTCTCAAAGATAGACCTAAGATCAGGATATCATCAATTGAAGGTCAAAGAGACAAATGTACCGAAGATGGCTTTTAGAACGAGGTATAGATATTATGAATTCCTCGTGATGCCTTTTGGTCTGACAAATGCCCCAGCAATGTTTATGGACTTGATGAATAAGATTTTCCATCCTTACTTGGATCAGTTTGTGATTGTATTTATTGATGATATTCTAGTGTATTCTAGAAGTAAGGAAGAATATGCAGGACATCTTAGAATTGTATTACAGACTTTGAGAGAAAAGAGATTGTATGCAAAATTTAGAAAATGCGAGTTTTGGCTGGAACGGGTAATGTTTCTGGGCCATATTGTTACTGCTGCAGGAGTTAGAGTAGATCCTAAAAAGACCGAGGCAATTACCAGATGGGAACAGCCAAGGACAGTAACAGAGGTTCGTAGTTTTCTGGGACTCGCAGGTTATTATTGGCGCTTTGTACATGGTTTTTCCAAGATAGCATTACCATTGACTCGTTTGACTAAGAAGGAAACTAAATTTGAATGGAATGAAGAACGTGAGCAAAGTTTCCAAGAGTTAAAGAAGAGACTCGTGACAACACCTATTTTAGCACTTCCAGAGATAGGGAAGGAGTTCGAGGTGTATTGTGATGCCTCTAGTCAGGGGTTAGGTTGTGATGCCTCTAGGCAGCTGAGGCCACATGAAGTTAATTATCCTACCCATGACTTGGAACTGGCAGCGGTGGTGTTAGCATTAAAGATGTGGTGGCATTATTTGTTTGGAGAGAAGTGCCATATCTATACGGATCACAAAAGTTTAAAATACATCTTTGATCAGAAAGAACTCAACATGAGACAAAGGAGATGGTTGGAATTGATCAAGGATTACAATTGCACTATAAATTATCATCCAGGGAAAGCAAATATTGTAGCTGATGCATTGAGTAGGAAATCGACACAAGCCCAGACTTCATCAAATATTGTTAGTGCAGAATTGACAAAGTAGTTAAAGAGTTCAAATGCATCCTTATCGGTAGACAAGTTAAGAGGTTTGCTTGAACACTTCCAGGTGAGACCCACTGTGATGGGCGAGATTGTTAATAAACAGATGGAAGACTCTGTTCTCAAAAAGATAGTGGAAGAGGTGAATCTCAAACAAAGAACAAATTTTGATATAAGAGAAAATGGAGCTTTAATGAAACAAGGAAGATTGTGTGTCCCAAATGACTTGACATTGAAAAATGCTATTCTAGAGGAAGCTCATAGTTCTGCATATGCAATGCATCCAGGTAATACAAAGATGTACAGGACCTTGAGAGAATATTATTGATGGCCAGGAATGAAACGGGAAATCGCAGAATGTGTGGCAATATGTTTGATTTGTCAGCAGGTTAAGCTAGAAAGACAAAGACTTGGTGGACTTTAAAACCACTTCCTGTACCTTAGTGGAAATGGGAGCATATCCCTATGGACTTCTTATTTGGTCTTCCTAAAACTCCAAATGGTTATGATGGGATATGGGTGATAGTTGATAGATTTACTAAAACTGCACGATTCTTGCCAGTTAAAGTGACTTTTACTTTAGATAAACTAGCCAAACTGTATGTTGACAGGATAGTAAGTCAATATGGAACTCCTGTGTCTATCATTTCTAATAGAGACCCGAGGTTTACATCTAAGTAATGGCCGAGTTTACAGCAAGCATTGGGAACTAAACTTAAGTTTAGTACAGCTTTTCATCCTCAAACTGATGGACAATCAGAAAGAACGATTCAAACTCTAGAGGATATGTTGCGTGCTTGTGTACTGCAATTTAAAGGAAGTTGGGATGCTCATCTATCCCTGATGGAGTTTGCGTATAATAATAGTTACCATTCTAGTATTGGAATGGCACCTTATGAGGCATTGTATGGCAAACGTTGCAGAACTCCTATATGTTGAGGTGAAGTAGGAGAAACGAAGTTAATGGGACCAGAGTTAGTCCAAACTACGTCAGGAAACGTAAAATTCATAAGAGAAAGGTTGAAGACTGCACAGGATCGGCAGAAAAGCTACGCTGATAATAGGCGTTGAGATTTAGAATTTAAACTTGGTGATAAAGTCATCTTGAAGCTATCTCTCTGGAAAGGAATTTTAAGGTTTGGAAAGAAGGGAAAACTGAGTCTGAGATAAATTGGACTTTATGAAATTTTGGAACGCATAGGACCTTCTGCTTATCGATTAGCATTACCTATAGAGTTGTCCAAAATACATGACGCATGTTTCTCTACTAAGGAAGTACATTCTAGATCCTACACATGTTTTGGAGGCTCAACCTATTCAGGCAAATGAAGATTTATCTTATGAAGAGGAGTTTGTGCAAATTCTTGATCGAAAGGAACAAGTTTTGAGAACAAAAATGATACCGCTTGTTAAAGTTTTGTGGAGGAACCATCAAGTAGAAGAAGCGACATGGGAAAGTGAAGATCAAATCAAGGCTAAATATCCCCACCTTTTCTTACACTGAAATTACTTGAATTTCGAGGATGAAATTCTTAAAAAGGGGGTAGTAAATTGTAAGCACTGGCTTATAATGCTAAGTGTTGGGACAAGGCAAGTGAAATGTGGCCATGCGTTGTTAGAGAAAAGTAGCCGAGAGTGAAAGAGTTAAGGATGGGCCAAGACTATGCGTTGGTGAAAGCAAAGAGGAATATTGTTCTTTTGAGTGACCATGCGTTGAAGGTGAAAATCACAAAGAGTTATGAGCTGAAGCAGTCATTTGCATTGGAAGAGGAATTTATCATTGGCGAGGAAGTGTGTGTTTTGAACAACTATGCGTTGGTGAGGTTGCATGTGTTAAGGTCTCCATGCGTTGGAGACAGGCATAACAGATTAAGTTTTATGCGTTGAAGGTAGGAGGCGTTGAGGACACCATGTGCTGAGGGTGGCCATCTGCTAAGGGCGTTGATGCTGGGTTGCGTTGAACGCCTTACCTTGAATTGAGAAGGGAAACCCCGCGCCCCAGCCTGCATAAGAGAGTTAAGTCGGCAGTATATATAGGTGAGTAAATTGAATATTTTATCATTTTTAGACATTTTCGAGAGCTTAAGTCGGTTCCATTTTTTAGATGAACTACAAGTGAAGGTAGAAGAAGGTGTTCTTGTGGATTTCGGGTAGAATTTTACTCGTTTTGGTATCAAAATCTAAGCTGGAACAACACGTTATTAGCGGACATACAAGTTGTACAGTATCGGATGTTTGGAGTGAAACAAATCGAGGAGATCGAGTCTAAGGCTAAAATTTTATGGTTAGTAAGTTAACTCAATTCTAAACAACTTTTATGAAGGGTGTTTGAGTTGAAATGGAATAGAAACATGTAAACTTTTAGCTGGAAGTGATTGATAAGGAATTTTGGTGCAATCTGTAGTATTGCGGAGGAATCTTGCAATATCTAACGAACAAGGACAAGTGAAGCTACAAAAATTTGAGGTAAGCTAGAAAACATATTTCTCAGAAGTTTGTAGAAGGAAAGAAGTTCTAAATTTGGCTGGAAATATGATTTGTAACAGATAGAAGTGAGAATAAGAAGGAAGGCAGAAGCTGTGGAAGATAAGTATCGCTGGACTGCAAGTAACGCTAAGAGTTTATGCATGAGAAGCGAAACGGGTAACACAGGTGTTGCTAGAAGCTTTGCGTCTCACAATTCTCACTAGGTCTCGTTGATCAGGTGAGTATCGCTAGTCTTTCTCACCCTAGTATCGCTAGTGGCGTGTAGTGTAATCCTGTCTCGCTAGTGGTCTCGCTAGTAGAGTTGAATTTCGCTCATTAAGATTTATTGATCAAATATGAGTGGTTAAAGTTTGTTGGCTATGGAAAGGAAGTTTAGGGAAGCTTAACCCAAGAAATGTGTATTTTTAGGCCAAGAGGAGATAGGAAAGGCGTATAATCCATTCAAGGCCTAAAAAAGAGTTGTGAGTGACACTTCTTTTCTTGTTTCAACAATTCTATTGTACATATCAGTTTTGTTTTTCTTATTTATTGATGTTTTTGCTAACGATATTGAAAATCAGATTTATGGATTGATATTGATTTATGAAATGTCCTGTTTTCTTATGAAAGATTTGACTATGAACGGTTTGTATAAAGTATTGTATTAAACTAAAGGAAAAATGTTTTAGAGGAGGCTCAATGTTGAAGGACATGAGAAGGCATGTGAGTTTCCCTAGGACCCAGTACTGATGGACATTGAGAAGGTACTTGGGCAACCCGCCATGTTCCTATGTGCACATAGAGGTTATATGCTGATGCGTTGAGTTTTGTTTCTCATCAAGCCTTATATGTTTTTGATGTTGAGGCATTGAGTTTTGCTCTGCTTCAACTAAGGAAAAGTGTTGTAACCGCACTGTTTTACTTACAGATTGTTGAAAAAACCATGTATGATTTGATAAGGGCATTTAAACGTGATTTACTCAATGAAAATGAGATGATTCTATATTTTACTCATGCTGTCAAAATTTTATTAAATCCTGATGATTTGGAACTAAATTAATTTGTTTAAAAATTAGTACTGATGGACATGGACGTTCCTGGTGCTTTGCCTACCCTAACTCCCCCTGCTTAAGCTTTGAGTTTTCCAGAATTTGTCCTGTTTGAAGAGTTGTGTCACACCCCCTCCTAGACTACCCTTACTACTCGGGAAGTGAGTGTGAACCAGCACACACCTATATTCTAAAGTAACTAGAGAACAATCAACTTATGTTCATGCAATCTTATTTATATGCCATATTATTCCATAAACTAACCTAACTCTTCAAGATGAGTGTTCTCTATATACATTCAGAAACAAAACCCCTACAATCCTAAGGAACATGTTTGACAAAATAAAGCATTTACATATATGGGGTATTTACAACTATCCCAAGGACTGGTCCAAAATAAACCCAGACGAGGATCTTCTGTAGGCTAGGCGTCCCGGACACGCTCGCTACCTGAAACGGACAAACAAAAGAAACGCGTGAGCCTAATGCTCAGTGAGTGATAAACTTAAATTTTCCCAATTATTATTACACTACTTGAATATGAATTAGCATGAAGCATCAAAACATCACATGTCTATATAACCTGAAATTCAAGCTAACTCAAGCCATAGAACACTAGTAGTACAATTATTCTTTCTTAGCTGTGGCGGAGCGATGCTCTACGCATGCAACTTCGTGTACCACTTCTCATCACATCCATATACAGATACTTCCACACACCTTCCCTCGATATATAATCCCTCAAATGCCTTCACATACTGTCCCTCAGCACTGAGTTTTATCAGAACGGAGTTCCCATGTGCCTTCGCATTTAATTCCCTCAGCACTGGGTTCCCTCTCAATATACTGCTCAAGTGCCTTCACCTGTGATCCCTCGGCACTAAGCTATTACTTGCATTGGATTTCCGCATGCCTTCACACATCGTCCCTGAGCATTGGAATCCACATCAACCAACTATTTAAGTGCCTTCACACATGGTCCCTCAACACTGAATATCATATACATTCTTTAATTCTTAAAGTACAACACAATCATTCCATAACTACTCCATATGACAGATTTCACATACCCATTATTATTATAACTGGCTAAGAGTATTTGATATATTAACAAGTAATCACTCACAACTTGTCTTGGTTCTGAGTGGATTATACACCTTCCCGAGCTCTTCCTGGCTTGTAAATACACATTTCTTGCGTTAGGTTTTTTCTTAAACTTCCTTCCTATACCTATTTAGTATACATAATTAAACTCTATACTCATTTCATCACCGAACTCTCTTTTTCCCAAAACATTCACAATTAGCTACACTCCATATCTCTTGGCTAGTTTACCAGCGAAACCACACTTTAGGACACTGTAGTAGCGATACCGAATTGAACGAGACTAACGAGATTACCTGAGGAGCGATACCCAGCGAGACTTCAGCGAGAGTTGTGAGACGCAAAGCCCCTTTCGCGTTACCAGCGACACTCGCTTCGCTGCTCAGTCTCCCGCTCTTTCAGCGATACTACTGTCGTAGCGACATAATTTTCCTTCTTTCCTTCTACTTCTTCCTTTAACCTACTAAACATCACAGTCTAGCCAAATTCAGAACTTCCTTTCTTCTACAGCTTGTAAAGACCTAAGTCTTTTATCTTACCTCAAAGTCTCATAAGGAAAGTCCTCTTCGTTTGAGAGATATTCTTAAGTAACCCCGAGTTGCACCTAATCATCCTGCAACTCAGCTCCACTCTCTTCTACCTGGAGTTTAACACACATTTACTCAAATTCGGCTCGTGTATCCTTCATGAAAATTGCTAGAAATCAAGTTAACTTACTAACCTCAAAATTTTGACCCTAACCACAACTTCCACAGTTTGTTCTTCCCCCAGCACCGAGTGATACTCAGATTAAGTAACACCAGCTGAATTCTCCGCTCCAGCTCAAGTTTGCTCCACGAAATCGATGAGAATTCCACATCAAACTAACATAAACACCTTCTTCCACCTCCCTCCGTTGTTTAGCTTTGAAATGGGATCAACTCGAGCTCTGAAACATGATCAAAATAATTGAATACTCAGTCCGCCTATATATATATCACCGACTTAATCTCTATTTCATCTCTATATATTGATCTCATCAACGCATACCTTCTATGCTTGGCTTCAGCAGCGCATAGCCTCGGTTTTGTGTGTCACAATTTCCCAACGCCCCATCACTGGATAGCCGACGAACGCATGGTCCTCCCGGCCATTCTTCTATGCACCAATGCGTACCTGCTTTCAACGCATGGTAGTGTTCAACGCATTGTGACTTCCGATGCAGAGTGGCCTTTAACGCCTAATGGCCTTCCTTCACATCTGCGTCTACACCAACTTAGTTTCACCAACGCATAGTGCCACCAACTCATGGCCAATACTTAGCCATTTTGCTCCCACACAACCCGGCCAACTTTTCCTACTTAGCGCCCAACTCTTAGTCTCTTCTTAACTTGCCTTCTCACAAGATCAAGTACGGGGCTTACAAGTTGTATGTATGTAAAACCTTATATAGGTGGAACGTAGACCTAGTTGTACATTTGCTAGAAGTTGAAATATGGTTTTGTATAAGTGCCCTGTGGATGAGTTGAAGGTTTGAATTATCGATATGTATTTAACTTCCTATATGTTATGGTTTTGAATGTATGAAGGAGCAATATGTATGTTGTGAATGCACAGGATTAGTTTGTAGAAATGGATGGTATGCGTCACAAGAGGGGTGATGTATGCTGTCCTCACATCTCCTTTCAGGTTAAGTAGGCAATTTGGGAGGGGGTGTGACAAGTTGGTATCAGAGCAAAAAAGTCTTGGGAATAGGATCATGCATTGTAGTGTAGGAACATGTAACTTTTTTTTTTTTAGCCAATAGTAATATTGTGTTGTCATATAGGAAACATGCCACCTCGAAGTAGGCGAGCTAGGTAATCAGCAACCGGAACTCCTCAAGCTACTGGGGACTGTGGAGATATGTCTGAGGGTGAATCTAGTTATCCTAAAGTTGGGGTCAATGTCGAGGAACAGATATTTACTAGAATTGCTGAAAGATTGGCTGCAAGCATTGGATTAGTGGAATCAGATCCAGAAAAGAAATACAGTATAGAAAGATTGAAGGCTTTAGGTGCCACTACTTTTGAAGGCACGGTTGATCCTATAGAAGCAGAGGCATGGTTGAATCTACTTGAGAAATGCTATCGTGTGATGAGATGCCCCGATGACAGGAAAGTGGAATTGGCAGTGTTTTTGCTCCAAAAAGGGGTAGAAGATTGGTGGAGAATTGTTGAGAGCAGAAAAGAGGATATAGGAGAAATAGGTTGGAATGAGTTCAAGAAGGCATTCCAAGAGAAATATTGTCCAAGATCATTCCGAGATACCAAACGAAATGAGTTTATGAGGTTAGTACAGGGATCAATGTCGGTGGCAGAATACGAAAAGAAATATACTGAACTGTCCAAATATGCCACGACTATTGTTGTTGATGAGGTTGACAGGTGTAAGAGATTTGAAGAAAGTTTACGGGAGGAAATACGTACCCCTGTGACTGCTAGTGCTGAATGGGAAGACTTCTCCAAATTAGTAGAGTCAGCTATGCGAGTTGAAAGAAGTTTGATGGAAAAGAGGATGAAACATGAATGAGCTGGAGGTAGACGTGCAATCCACATGTAAGCACTGGCTTATAATACTGAGGGTTGGGAGAAGGCAAGTGTAATGGTGACTATGCATTGCTAGAGGAAAAGTAGCGGAGAGTGGAAGAGCTAAGCATTGGCCAAGACTATGCGCCGACGAAAGCAGAGAAGAGTATTTTTCTTTTGAGTGGCCATTGCGTTGAAGGTGAAATCACGAAGAGTTATGAGCTGAAGCAGTCACTTGCTGATAACTTGTAGAAATACAAGTTATAATAGCCTTTCTCTTAGATAAATAGAGATTAAATAGAGAAACATGCGGCAGTTTATGTGATTTTTATTAATAAATCTTCCTTTGCGTTATACTCTTGTATTTCTATGAAGATAAATGATTTTACCACTTTTTGAGCCTAAAACGCATGTTTTAACACAGGAATGCAAACGATGCGTTGATGACGTCTTAATGCAGGACGACGCGTTAGCAATCTGTTCTTCATGGACGCATGATCTGAATGGAACGCAAACAACCTGAAGATGCGTTAACAACTACTCAACGCAAGACTACGCGTTAGCAACCTACGCCGCGTTGACATCGGCCAAACTATTCATGGACGCGTAGACGACCATTAATGCAAGGTGCTGAGAATCAAAGCAGACTCTGAGAGATTTGCAGATGATTGACGAACATGATTTGTGGCCAAAGTGGTGGATCTTAATTGACCCGATAATCACGCAATAAGGCGAGATGGACGCATAGTATCAATCTCGCTGCCAATCAAGCAGATTTGCCATTAATTGCGAACGCATCATCTATAAAAGGGCAGCTCCGCAAGATGAGAAAGAGTTGTTGATTCTCGGAAGAACTTCATAAGTGACAGTAGAGTTCTCTCCAGACTTCAACCGAAGACGAATAGCTCGAGAGAGAAGAGTCTTCCCTCTGCCGGACCACTTTACAGCATAGCCTCACGCTTCCATCCGGGTGACTCAAGACATTGACGCCTTTCCCTGCTTTCTTTCTTATTGTTCTATCTTGATTTTAGATTTGTGTTAAGACATTGAGCTCATCTAAAGTTGTATTTCATTTCATCAATATAATTATCTTCCATGTCTACTTATTTCTCTAAACTTTCCGCTTTTTACTTTCAAACCATGAGTAACTAATCACTCAGGGGTCTAGGATTGCGTTAGCATCTAACTAGGAACCACAGTGTAACTATTTTATCTTGTCAACTGCGAGCTTAATCCGATGCTTATGTCCATCTTACAAATCGATATAAGTAGTAATAATCAAACTGCTCGAGAGGGTAAGTGATTGTGGAACTCAATTGAGAAGGGCCAAGTAGTATTGCCTGTCTATGGGGATAACCTTGGTTCTTAACACTCTCCTATGCGTTATAGACATATAATGCATAGTGGCTGACAACCGAGAGAAGAGTCGCAAGTATGAATAGAATACTACTGTGCGTTTCCGATGTTAGATGTTAATCAACCCAAACCCTTTCTTTATCCATTCACACACATCTTTAGCTGAACTTGCTATGTCGCATGCTTTCCATATTCCACAATTTTTAGTCTAGTGTACAAACAATCGCTTTCTTTAGATTAAAATCAACTCTCTGAACTATTTATTGGTTACCCCTGCAACGCATGAAATTCAATTAAAAAACTTAATCAATATAATCCCTGTGTTCGACCTCGGACTCACCGAGAATATCTAGTCCTTTGCTTATACTTGGGTAAAGGATTGGAAAACTTGACAAGACCACCAACGCATAGCATGCTCAAAGCATGACATGTTGAACGCACATCATTTAACACTTTGCGTTTGGACAATTTACACATACAAAATAATAACAACACTTGCGTTGGAAGAGAAGTTGATCATTGGCAGGGAAAGAAATGTTTTGATTTACCATGTGTCAGTAAGGTTGCCAAGCGTTAAAGTCCCCATGCGTTGAAGACGGGTATAGTTGATCTAGTTGGATGCGTTGAAGGTAGGAGGCATTGAGGGTGGATATCTGCTGAGGGTGTTGATAGTAGGCTGTGTTGAATGCCTTACCTTGAATTGAGAAAGGAAACCCCGCGCGCCAGCCTGCCTAAGAGAGTTAAGTCGGCAATATATATAGGTAAGTAAATTGAATATTTTATCATTTTTAGACATTTTCAAAAGCTTAAGTCGGTTCCATTTTTTAGAAGAACTCTCAAGAGAAGAAGAAGAAGGTGTTCTTGTGGATTTTGGATAGAAGCCTACTCGTTTTGGTATTGTAATCTAAGCTGGAACAGAACGTTATTGGTAGACGCACAAACTAAACAATATCGACTTTTTGGAGTGAAACAAATTGAGGAGATCGAGTCTAAGGCTGAAATTTTAAGGTTAGTAAGTTAACTCAATTCTGAACAAGTTTTATGAAGGATGTTTGAGTTGAAATGGAATAGAAACGTGTAAACCTTTAGCTGGAAGTTACTGATAAGGAATTTCTGTGTAATTTGTAGTAGTGCGGAGAAATCTTGCAATATCTGACAATCAAGGACAAGTTAAGCCACGAAAATTTAAGGTAAGCTAGAAAACATATTTCTCTACAAGTTTGTAGAAGGAAAGAAGTTCTAAATTTGGCTAGAAATATGACTTTTAATCGACAGAAGTGAGAACAAAAGAAAAGGTTAAAACTCTGCTGTCGGGTGTCGCTTGGAAGTTGATATCCCGGAGAATTAGAGAGTGAGTAGCGAGACAAATCTCGCTGGGGGTACAGAGGAGCTTTCTGTCTCACAAATCTCGCTGACTCTCGTTAGGTATCACTCGTCAGGTAAATCACGTTAGTCTCGCTTATCCTGGTATCGTTAGTATCGTGTCCTGTTGGTAGTTCCGCTAGTAATCTTGCTGGAATGTGGGAGTTTCGTTAGTAGTCTTGCTTATTGATGCGCACTTTAAGTGTTAACCGCAAATGTACAGGTCAAGTTATAATATAAGATGGTGAAGTCCGAATATCGTTCCACTTGAGATCCAATTGTGAAGGTTTAAGACTTAGCTATTCTAGAGTTGAATCAATTTTATTTTAGGATTGAAATTGAATATTATGAGTTATGGAAAATACAAATCAAATAAGGAAAGTATTAAAGTGAGAAACACAAGAGTCAAAGAGAATTCTAGGGTAATGAATCCTTGTTTATTTCATCATGGAGTATTGTAGTTTCATGGATTTTATTGTCATTCATATGCCTAAGTCTAGAAACTTAATTCCAAGTTATTTTCTCTAAGAAACAACCCTTTCTCATGCAACTCGATTGATTATTAATCTCTTAAAACCAATACAAAATTACATGGCATTAAAAATAGTCTTTAGCAACTTTTATTGTCAACCTAACTACTCTCGTGATAGATTAACAACCATTCATTATTATAGATCAAGTTAAACATACAATCTCTCAATTATACATCTAACCTAACATGTGAAGATGGCCAATCCACAAAAATTAAACACAATAACAATGAAAAGCATAATCATTCCAACAAAAGCATGAAAGTCTAAAAGATCAACATAAATTCATAAACAAATCATCAAACCCTAAAACTAAAGAGTTTAGCCACTCATAGCTTGAAGCAACATGTTTAAGCAAAATAAACAAAGAAAGAGTGTAAAGAAAGGGAAACTTTACTGAAAAGAGGCTCTTGATTGAGGTAGCACCGTCACGATCTCCTTGGCTCTCACAACGGAATTCGAAGGGCACCACGACTATCTCGAACTCTTTTCCTCTTCCTTGCAACAACTCACTCTTTGAACTCTCACTCAGTTCTCTCCTTTTTGTGCCTCTTTAGGTCTGTAACTTCCTTGATTTGATTTTGATCCTAACTCGCTGAAGTCTCCCAAATTTATAGAGTTTTGCTGTCACACCCCCTCCCAAATTTACCTACATAACCTAAAAGGAGATGTGAGAACAGTATACATCACCCCTTTTGTGACGCATACTATCCATTCCTTCACTAAATATCCTGAACTGTCCACAATATACATTTCACACCTTAATACATTTCAAATATAACACATAGGAAGTTATATACAAGCCGATAATTCAAATCCTCAACTCATTCACATGCCCTTATACAAACCATAGTTCAACAACTTGTAAATGTACACCTAGGTCTACATGCCACCTAAATAAGGTTTAACATACAAGCCACACTTCAAAACAAGTCAGATTTTCTGGAAACTCGAAGCTTAAGCAGGGCGAGTTGGAGTAGGCAAAGCACCAGGAATGTCCTTGCTATCTGGAGGGGAAAGAAAACTTGAAAACATAAGCTAACAGCTCAGTGAGTGACTAATTTAACAAACTATTTTAGTTCGAAATCATCAGGAATAATACTAAGTTCAATGTCATGTTTAAAACATGAAATCACTTCATATACACTAGTTAAAACATACTTAATTGCCCTTATCAATTCATACATTATTTTCAGCAAATCATAAGAAAACAGTTTAGTTGCAATACTTCTCCTTAGTTGAAGTGGAGCAAAACTCAACACTCCAACGTCGAAAACGAATAAGGCTCGATGCGGAGCAAGACTCAACGCACCAATATATAACCTTTATGTGCACATAGGAATGTGGCGGGTTGCCCAAGTACCTTCTCATGTCCCTCAGTATTGGGTCCCGGGGAAACTCACGTGCCTTCTCAAGTCCATCAGCACTGAGCCTTCTCTTAAACGTTTTTCCTTTAAAGAAGCAACACTTTATACAAACAAATCATATGCAAATCATTCATAAGAACACTGGGCAACTATTATATCAATAACATTTCATAAACATACTTTTCAATAACTTTAAGAATATAAAGTACGCTTCATAAATCATTTGATCACAAAATCATATTCCATTGGAAAACCGAACTATCATGTACAACAAAATTGTTTAAAGTAAGAAAAAAAAGTGTCACTCACAACTCTTTCTAGGCCTTGAGTGGATTATACGCCTTTCCTATCTCCTCTTGGCTTGAAATAAATACTTTCCCTTGTTATACTTCTTTTCCATTCACTTAAACATAAACAACTCATCATATGCACAATGTTTATAGTTCATCATGCGGTTAGGCTTTCGTTGGTTTATTCTCAAGCCTTAAACACTAAAGCTATTACTGCAAGCTGTTCCTTACCCTTCTGTTATACCTTAACTTCAAGAAAAATTTGCATGCAACTCACTTCTTCTGCCACACCAACGATTTGAGTCTTACCTTCTCCTTAACAAAGCCGACTGTTGCAGCTTTGGTATCTCTGATTCATCCCTGTTAAAAACACATTTCTAGGCCAAACTAAGATTTCTTCCCTTCTACAAACCTTTAAAGAATTAAGTTCCACAGCTTACCTCAAAGTTTCAAGGCTTAACTCTTTTTCTCTCTCCAGTTATTCTAAAATCACTCCGCGTTGCTCCAGATTGCCTAACAATTCTGTAATTGCTACTTTTACCTAAGGATCCACATGATTAACTTCAATTTCAGCTTTACCATCCTTCATAAGACTTGTTAGGAATTATGTTAGCTTACTGACCTCAAAACTTCAGCCCTAAACTCGGCTTCCTCGATTCGTTCTACTCCAAATATCAACCACTGTTTAGTCTGTGCGACTAAGAATCAATCTTTAGTTCCAGCTCTGTTTTCAGCACCAAGACAAGTAGAATTTCGCCCAAAATCTACAAGAACACCTTCCTCTACCTTCTCTTGTGGTTTCTCTAAAAAATGGAGCTGACTTAAGCTCTCAAAAATGTCTATAAATGATTAAACATTTAATTTATTCACCTATATATACTACCGACTTAACCCTCACAAGCACCAAGATTTATGTTGCCGACTTACCCCTCACCCGCAGGCTAGCGTGGGGTCCTCTCTTCGACGCAAGGTGCTCATGTTTAAATTCTCCTTCAACGCCTTCAGCAACTAACCACACTCAGCGCATGGTGCTCTCAACGCCTCCTACTTTCGACGCATGCAAGTCAGTCATTCACACCACTAACTTCGTCGCGTCAAGACCGCTCTATCTTTGACGCAGTGACTTCAACGCATGGTTCAAGCAACTTTCGACGCATGCAACTCAGTCATTCACACCACTAACTTCGTCGCGTCAAGACCGCTCTGCCTTCGACGCAGAGTGACTTCAACGCATGGTTCAAGCATATTTCTTCCCCTGCCAACGATCACTTATCCTTCGACGCGGGCAGCTACTTCAGCTCACAACTCTTCGTGATTCAATCAACAACGCATGGTTTCTCAAATAATTCAACTTCCCTCTTCATTTACCAACGCATAGTCTTGGCCAACACAGCCAAAATTTTGCTCTTCAAAAATTTTGCTCTCATTCTCGGCTACTTCTCGGTGACATTTCCTCTATCAACGCATGGCCTCAATCTCATTGCTTCTCCCCAACACTTGGTATTACAAGTCAGTGCTTACATTGGCCGCTAAAAAGTTGCCAAAAATAACAATTTTCATTTAAGGAAAACTGGCGCCGCGGTGCTATTGAAAATTTTGGGACGGCGCTGCGACGCTGTTGGAGAGCGCCGCGGCACTAGGGCTACGTTCAGACAAGGTTGCTCTCGGGTTTTAGCTCCTCGGCAGTGACATCCAGGCGCCGCGGCGCTTGCCCCAATTTGTGCCATTTTGAGTTTTTCAACTCTTTTTCGCGGTATTCTTGCTCGGTTTTGATCTTTTAGTCTTTTCTTCTAATTTTCCTCATTTTAACCTGAAAACCACTAGCAAACAAGTGAAATCTAATATAAACTCCCTTAATTTGAGAGAATAGAAAGCACTTTTTAAGTGCTTATCCTGATGAATCATGATTTGAGTTTAATTATGCAAACTAAACAATCAAGTAAAAGAAATGTAATGTAAGGAAAAACTGTTTATTTCAGGCCAAGAGGAGATAGGGAAGGAGTATAACCCACTCAAGGCCTACAAAAAACTATGAGTGACACTTTTCTTGTTTCAACGATTCCATTATACATGTTAGTTTGGTTTTCTAATTTATTTATGATTTTTGTGATCAATCAATTTACAAAGCATAGTTTATGTTCTGTTAAACGGTATTGAAAAGTATGTTTATGAAATGTTATTGATTTATGAATTTGCCCTATTTTCTCATGAAAGATTTGTATATGAACTGTTTGTATAAAGTATTGCTTTCCTTAAAGGAAAATGTTTTAGAAGAGACTCAATGCTGATGGACATGGAGAAGGCACGTGAGTTTCCCCAGGACCCAGTACTGAAGGACATGGAGAAGGTACTTAGGCAACCTGCCATGCTCTTATGTTCACGTAGAGGTTATATGCTGGTGCGTTGAGTTCTGCTCCGCATCAAGCCTTATTTGTTTTCGACGTTGGGGTGTTGAGTTTTGCTCCGCCTCAACTAAGGAGAAGTATTGTAACCATACTGTTTTATTTACGAATTGATGAAAAACCACGTATCATTTGATAAGGGCATTTAAACATGATTTAAGCAATGAACATGAGATGATTCTATGTTTTACTCATGCTATCAGAATTTGTTTAAATCCTGATGATTTTCAAACTAAATTAGTTTGTTAAAAATTAGTCACTCATTGGGCTGTTAGCTTATGTTTTCAAATTTTCTTTCCCCTCTAGGTAGCAAGGACGTTCATGGTGCTTTGCCTACTCCAACTTGCCTGCTTAAGCTTCGAGTTTCTAGAAATTTGTCCTGTTTTAAAGAGTTGTATGTATGTAAAACCTTATATAGGTGGCATGTAGACCTAGTTGTACATTTACTGGGAGTTGAAATATGGTTTTGTATGAGGGCCTTATGGATGAGTTGGAAATTTGAATTATCGATATGTATATAACTTCCTATATGTTATGGTTTTGAATGTATGAAGGAGCAATATGTATGTTGTGAATGCACAGGATCAGTTTGTAGAAATGGATGGTATGCGTCACAAGAGGGGTGATGTATGCTGTCCTCACATCTCCTTTTTGGTTATGTAGGCAATCTGGGAGGTGGTGTGACACCACACCTCTAGTACTACTCAGGGACAGTCAGGTAGGAGATTTGTACTAGGTGTATTTAGTAGAGGAAATTTCAAGGTCAGATCTAGTGGACAGGGTACTTCCAAGGGAAGTACTAGAGGGGGTACACGGAAGTAAGAACCAAGGAGTTCTAGTGGTCCAGCTCAGTCAGTGGAAGGTTCTCGAAGTGGACAACCTGGCTAGTCCACAGCTAGTTCCATCCCACCCGCGGGAAGTATCATTGGGGACAATGTAAGGGCAACGTATGTTATCATTGTGGACAAGCGGGTTACTATAGACGAGAATGTCCCCAGTTGATGCAAGAATTTAAAGTTGAATAGAGAACTAGTTCTTTTACAGCTAGTCAACCACGAAGACCTACAGGAATTGCTGATGAGAGAACTAGTGGATTAAGACAGAAGGGAGCTACAGGGCGACCAAGACAGCAAGGAAAGGTCTTTGCTATAACTTAGCAAGGGGCTGATGATGCTCCTGATGTGGTTACTGGTACACTTTCTATATGTTATACTTCTGCCCATGTTTTAATAGACCCCAGTGCTACTCATTCTTTTATTGTTAAAATGTTTGTTGTGAATATAAATAGTACATTAGAATCTTTGCCTTGTGACTAGTGAGGCGTATAAAGATTGTGTGATTGAAATTGATGGTGTGACTATGATAGCCAACTTGATACCCTTAGATATTCGGGAGTTTGATGTGATATTGGGAATGGATTTCTTATCCATATATCGAGCCACTGTGGATTGTTTCCAGAAGGAACTGAAGGAGTTAAAGGTGCAGTCACAGAAGCTAATAGATAAGGGGTACATTAGACCAACTGTGTCTCCGTGGGGTGCACCAGTGTTATTCGTGAAGAAAAAGGACGGTACTATGAGACTGTGCATTGATTATCGCCAATTAAATAAGGTCACTATACGCAACAAATATCCCTTGCCTCGTATTAATGATTTGTTGGATCAGCTTAGAGGGGCATCGGTGTTCTCAAAGATAGACCTAAGATCGAGATATCATCAATTGAAGG
Source organism: Citrullus colocynthis (assembly GCA_031780015.1). Taxonomy (NCBI): domain Eukaryota; kingdom Viridiplantae; phylum Streptophyta; class Magnoliopsida; order Cucurbitales; family Cucurbitaceae; genus Citrullus; species Citrullus colocynthis. Next base: position 563,731 of record QLSR01000146.1, read on the forward strand.
TCAGAGAGACAGATGTACCAAAGACGGCTTTTAGAACGAGGTATGGACATTATGAATTCCTCGTGATGCCTTTTGGTCTGATAAATGCCCCATGGATGTTTATGGAATTAATGAATAAGATTTTCCATCCTTACTTGGATCAGTTTGTAATTGTATTTATTGATGATATTCTAGTGTATTCTAGAAGAAGGGAAGAACATGTAGAACATCTTAGAACAGTATTGTAGACTTCGAGAGAAAAAAGATTGTATGCAAAATTCAGTAAATGCGAGTTTTGGCTGGAACGGGTGATGTTTTTGGGTCATATAGTTACTGCTGCAGGAGTTGGAGTAGATCCTCAAAAGATCGAGGCAATTACCAGATGGGAACAGCCAAGGACAGTAACAGAGGTCCGTAGTTTTCTGGGACTCGCAGGTTATTATCGGCATTTTGTAAAGGGTTTTTCTAAGATAGCATTACCATTGACTCATTTGACTAAGAAAGGAACTAAATTTGAATGGAATGAAGAATGTGAACAAAGTTTTCGAGAGTTAAAGAAGATACTGGTGACAGCACCTATTCTAGCACTTCTAGAGACAGGGAAGAAGTTCGAGGTGTATTATGATGCCTCTAGTCAGGGGTTAGGTTGCATACTGATGCAAGAAGGTAAAGTTAAAGCTTATGCCTCTAGGCAGTTGATGCCACATGAAGTTAATTACCCTACCTATGACTTGGAATTGGCAGCGGTGGTGTTGGCACTAAATATATGGCGGCATTATTTGTTTGGAGAGAAGTGCCATATCTATACGGATCACAAAAGTTTGAAATATATCTTTGATCAGAAAGAACTCTACATGAGACAAAGGAGGTGGTTGGAGCTAATCAAGGATTATGATTGTACCATAAATTATCATCCAGGGAAAGCAAATGTTGTAGCCGATGCGTTGAGTAGGAAGTCGAAACAAGCCAATACTTCATTGAATATTATTAGTGCGGAATTGACAAAGGAGTTAAAGAGTTCAAATGTATCCTTATCGGTAGACAACTCAGGAGGTTTGTTTGCACACTTCCAGGTGAGACCCACTTTGATGGGTGAGATTGTTAATAAACAAATGGAAGACTCTGTACTAAAAAAGATAGTGGAAGAGGTGAATCTCAAGCAAAGAACAGATTTTGATATAAGAAACGATGGAGCTTTAATGAAACAAGGAAGATTGTGTGTCCCTAATGACTTGACATTGAAAAATGCTATTCTAGAGGAAGCTCATAGTTTTGCATATGCGATGCATCTAGGTAGTACAAAATTGTACAGGACTTTGAGAGAATATTATTGGTGGCCAGGAATGAGATGGGAAATTGCAGAATGTGTGGCAAGATGTTTGATTTGTCAGCAAGTTAAACCAGAAAGACAAAGACCTGTTGAACTTTTAAAACCACTTTCCGTACCTGAGTGGAAGTAGGAGCATATCACTATGAACTTCTTATTTAGTCTTCCTAAAACTCCAAATCGTTATGATGGAATATGGGTGATAGTTGATTGATTTACTAAAATTGCACAATTCCTACCAGTTAAAGTGACTTTTACTTTAGATAAACTGGCCAAACTGTATGTTGACAGAATAGTAAGTCAATATGGAGCTCCCTTGTCTATTATCTCTGATAGAGATCCGAGGTTTACATCTAAGTTTTGCCAAGTTTACAACAAGCATTGGGAACTAAACTTAAGTTTAGTACGGCTTGTCACACCCCCTCCCAAGTTTACCTGCATAACCTGAAAGGAGACGTGAGGACAGTATACATCACCCCTCTTGTGACGCATGCCATCCATTCCTTCACACACATTCTACACTGTTGACAATGTAATCTCCACATTCTAAGACATTTTAAACATCACATATAGAAAAGTATATACAAGCCGAAAACAAAATTTTCTCAACTCTTTTACATGTCCTTACACAACCCATAGTTCAACCCTCGGTAATTATACATACATATCTACATGCCACCTAATTAAGGTTTAACATACAAATAACACTTCAACAAGTCAGATTTTTCTGAGACTCAAAGCTTAAGTAGGGCGAGTGGGAGTAGGCAAAGCACCAGAAACGTCCTTGCTACCTGGAGGGGAAAGAAAACATTGAAAACATGAGCTAAAGGCCCAGTGAGTGACAATGTTAACAAACCATTTTAGTTTGAAAATCATCAGTAGTAAAACTTAGTTCAACATCAACATGAAACATGCAATCACTTTAAATACATTAGTTAAAACAAACTTAGTTGCCCTTATCAATTCATACATGATTTTTAAACAAATCATAAGGAAACAGTTTAGATACAATATTTTTCCCTTAGTTGAAGTGGAGCAAAAGTCAACACCCCAACGTCGAAAACATATAAGGCTCGATGCGGAGCAAGACTCAACGCACCAGCATATAACCTCTATGTGCACATAGGACTATGGCGGGTTGCCCAAGTACCTTCTCCATGTCCTTCAGTACTGGGTCCCAGGAAAACTCACATGGCTTCTCATGTCCTTCAGCATTGAGCCTCCTCTAAAACATTTTATAGGCGGGTTGCCCAAGTACTGGGTCCCGGGGAAACTCACATGCCTTACTAGCATTGAGCCTCCTCTAAAACATTTTCCTTTTTAGAAGCAACATTTTATACAACCCGTTCGTATACAAATCGTTCATAAGAATACAGGGAAATTATTATATCAATAACATTTCATGAACATGCTTTTCAATAGCTTTAAGAACATAAATATGCTTCATAAATCATTTAATCACAAATTCACATTTCGTTGGAAAACCGAACTATCATGTTCAACAAAATCGTTTTAAAGTAAAAGAAGTGTCACTCACAATTCTTCCTATGCCTTGAGTGGATTATACGTCTTTCCTATTTCCTCTTGGCCTGAAATAGATATTTTCCCTTGTTATACTTCTTTTCCATTCATCAAAACATAAACAGTAACTCATTACACGCACAATGTTTGTAACTTATCACGCGGTTAAACTCTCATAGGTTTATACTCAAACTTAACACTAAAGCTTTAGCTACTAATTGTTCCTTTTCTGTTATACCCTAATTCTAGGGACACTTTGTGTGTAGTTTACTCCTGCTGTTATACCCACGTTGAGCTTTAACTACTCCTTAACAAAGCTGACTGCTACAGCCTTGACTTTTTTCTTAGTCCCTGCTAAAAACGCATTTCAAGCCCATATTAAGACTTCTTCCCTTCTACAAACTTGTAAAGAATTAAGTCCCACAGCGTACCTCAAAATTTCAAGGCTTAACTCTTTTTCGTTCTCCAGTTATGCCAAAATCACTCAGCGTTGCTCCGGATTGCATAGCAGTTCTGTAGTTGCTGCTTTTACCTAAAGATTCATGTGATAAACTTCGGTTTCAGCTCAACCATCCTTCATAAGACTTGTTAGAAATTATGTTAACTTACTAACCTCAAAATTTCAGCCCCAAACTCGGCTTCCTTGAGTCGTTCTACTCCAAACATCAACCACTATTCAGTCTGTGCATCTGCAATCAGTCTCCTGTTCCAGCTCTGATTTGAGCACCAAAACGAGTGAAATTTCATCCAAAAACTAAAAGAACACCTTCCTCTTCCTTCTCTTGTGGTTTCTCTGAAAGATGGAACCGACTTAAGCTCTCGAAACATGTCTGAAAGTGATTAAACTCACCTATATATACTGCCGACTTATCCCTCACAAGTACCGAGATGATAATGCCGACTTACCCCTCACCCGTAGCTGGCACTGGTCTTTCCTTGGACGCAAGGCACTCATGTCTATGTTCTCCTCCAGTGTCTTCAACAACTAACCATTCTCAGCGTATGGTGTTCTCAGCGCCTCCTACCTCCGACGCATACAACATAGTCATTCACATCACTAGCTTCATCGCATCAAGACCGTTCTGTCTTGGATGCAGTGTGACTTCAGCGCATGGTAACTTCGACACATGGCTGTCTTTGATGCATGGTTTAAGCATATTCTTTTCCCACCAATGATTACTTATCCTTCGATGCGACGACTACTTCATCTCACAACCTTCTTGATTCAATCAGCAACGCATGGTTCCTCAAATAATTTAGCTTCCCGCTACTTTCACCAACGCATGGTCTTGGCCACCACTTAACTAAAATTTTGCTCTACTTCTTGGCTACTTCTCCTCTAGCAACGCATAACCTCAATCGCATTGCTCTCCCCAACACTTGGTTTTACAAGTCAGTGCTTACACGGCTCTTCATCCTCAAACTGATGGACAATCAGAAAGAACGATTCAGACTCTTAAGGATATGTTGCTTGCTTGTGTACTGCCATTTAAAGGAAGCTGGGATACTCATCTGTCTTTGATGGAGTTTGCATATAATAATAGTTACCATTCTAGTATTGGAATGGCACCTTATGAGGCATTGTATGGCAAACGTTCCAGAACTCCTATTTGTTGGGGTGAAGTAGTAGAACGGAAGTTAATGGGACCAGAATTAGTCTAAACTACGTCAGAAAACGTAAAATTCATAAGAGAAAGGTTGAAGATTGCACATGATCAGCAGAAAAGCTACACTGTTAAAAGGCATTGAGATTTAGAATTTGAAGTTGGTGATAAAGTCTTCTTGAAGTTATCTCCCTGGAAAGGAATTTTGAGGTTTGGAAAGAAGGGAAAACTGAGTCCGAGATACATTGGACCTTATGAAATTTTGGAATGCATAGGACCTTCACTTTATCGATTAGCATTACCTATGGAGTTGTCCAAAATACATGACGTATTTCATGTTTTTCTACTGAGGAAGTACATTCCAGATCCTACACATGTTTTGGAGGCTCAACCTATTTAGGTAAATGAAGATTTATCTAATGAAGAGGAACCTGTACAAATTCTTGATCAAAAGGAACAAGTATTGAAAACAAAAACGATACCGCTAAGTTTTGTGGAGGAATCATCAAGTAGAAGAGGCGACATGGGAAAGTGAAGATCAAATGAAGGTTAAATATCCCCACTTTTTCTTCCAGTGAACTTACTTGAATTTCGAGGATGAAATACTTTAAAATGGGGTAGTAAATTGTAAGCACTGGCTTATAATACTAAGTGTTGGGAGAAGGCAAGTGAAATGGTGGCTATGCGTTGCTAGAGGAAAAGTAGCCGAGAGTGGAAGAGCTAAGCATTGGCCAAGACTATGCGTCGATGAAAGCAGAGAAGAGAACATTTTTCTTTTGAGTGGCCATGCGTTGAAGGTGAAATCACGAAGAGTTATGAGCTGAAGCAATCATTTGCGTTGGAAGAAAAGTTGATCATTAGCGGGGAAAGAAATGTTTTTGACCTACCATGCGTTGGTAAGGTTGCCATGCGTTAAGGTCCCCATGCATTGAAGACGGGTATAATTGATTGAGTTGTATGCGTTGAAAGTAAGAGGCGTTAAGGGCACCATGCGTTGAGGGTGGTTATCTGCTGAGGGTGTTCATAGTAAGTTGCGTTGAGTGCCTTATGTTGAATTAAGAAAGGGAACCCTGCGCGCCAACCTGCCTATGAGAGTTAAGTCGGTAGTATATATATAGGCAAATGAATTAAATATTTTATCATTTTTAGACATTTTCGAGAGCTTAAGTTGGTTCCATTTTTCAGACGAACTACAAGAGAAGGTAGAAGAAGGTGTTCTTGTAGATTTTGGATAGAAGCTTACTCGTTTTGGTTTTGAAATCTAAGCTGGAATAGAAAGTTGTTTGTGGACGCACAGATTGGACAGTATCGAATGTTTGGAGTGAAAAAAATCGAGGAGATCGACTCTAAGGCTAAAATTTAAAGGTTAGTAAGTTAACTCAATTCTGAACAACTTTTATGAAGGATGCTTAAGTTGAAATGGAAAAGAAACATGTAAACCTTTAGCTGGAAGTTACTGATAAGGAATTTCTGTGCAATCTAGAGTAGTGCGGAGCATTCTTGCAATATCTGATGAACAAGGACGAGTTAAGCCAAAAAAATATGAGGTAAGCTAGAAAACATATTTCTCTACAAGTTTATAGAAGGAAAGAAGTTCTAAATTTGGCTGGAAATATGACTTTTAACTGACAGAAGTGAGAACAAAAGGAAAGGAGGAAACTCCGCTGTCGGGTGTCGCTAGGAAGTTGTTGTCGTTGTGAATTGGAGAGTGAGTAGCGAGACAAATCTCGTTGGTGGTATCTGTAAGCACGGACTTGTAAAACCAAGTGTTGGGGAGAGCAATGCAATTGAGGTTATGCGTTGCGAGAGGAAAAGTAGCCGAGAAGTAGAGCAAAATTTTAGTTAAGTGTTAGCCAAGACCATGCGTTGGTGAAAGTAGCGGGAAGAATTATTAGAGGAACCATGCGTTGTTGATTGAATCACAAAGGGTTGTGAGATGAAGTAGTCGTCACATCGAAGGATAAGTGATCATTGGCGGGAACAGAATACGCTTGAACCATGCGTTGAAGTCACCATGCGTCGAAGACAGCCATGTGCTGAAGTCACACTGCGTCTAAGACAGAACGGTCTTGACGCGATGAAGCTAGTGGTGTGAATGACTATGTTGTATGCGTCGGAAGAATGAGGCGCCGAGAACACCATGCACTGAGAATGGTTAGTTGCTGAAGATGCTGAAGGAGAACATAGACATGAGTGCCTTGCGTCGAAGAAAAGACCCGCGCCAACCTACGGGTGAGGGATAAGTCGGCATTATCATCTCGGTACTTGTGAGGGATAAGTCGGCAGTATATATAGGTGAGTTTAATCACTTTCAGACATGTTTCGAGAGCTTAAGTCTGTTCCATCTTTCAGAGAAACCACAAGAGAAGGAAGAGGAAGGTGTTCTTTTAGTTTTTGGACGAAATTTCACTCGTTTTGGTGCTCAAATCAGAGCTGGAACAGGAAACTGATTGCAGATGCATAGACGGAACAGTGGTTGATGTTTGGAGTAGAACGACTCAAGGAAGCCGAGTTTGGGGCTGCAATTTTGAGGTTAGTAAGTTAACATAATTCCTAACAAGTCTTATGAAGGATGGTTGAGCTGAAACCGAAGTTTATCACATGAATCTTTAGGTAAAATCAGCAACTATAGAACTGCTATGCAATCCGGAGCAATGCAGAGTGATTTTGGCATAACTAGAGAACGAAAAAGAGTTAAGCCTTGAAATTTTGAGGTAAGCTGTGGAACTTAATTCCTTACAAGTTTGTAGAAGGGAAGAAGTCTTAATATGGGCTGGAAATGCGTTTTAGCAGGGATTAAGCAGAGAGATCAATAAGTCTTAATATGGGCTGGAAATGCGTTTTTAGCAGGGATTAAGCAGAGAGATCAAGGCTGTTGCAGTCAGCTTTTTTAAGGAGTAGTTAAAGCTCAACGTGGGTATAACAGCAGGAGTAAACTGCACACAAAGTGTCCGTGGAATCAGGGTATAACGTAAGGGTAAGGAACAATTAGTAGTTATAGCTTTTGTGTTAAAGTTTGAGAATAAACCTATGAGAGCCTAACCGCGTGACGAATTACAAACATTGTCCGTGTAATGAGTTACTGTTTATGTTTTGAAGAATGGAAAAGTATAACAAAGGAAAATATCTATTTCAGGCCAAGAGGAAATAGGAAAGGCGTATAATCCACTCAAGGCCTAGGAAGAATTGTGAGTGACACTTCTTTTACTTTAAAACGATTTTATTGAACATGATAGTTCGGTTTTGCAATTAAATATGAATTTGTGATTAAATGATTTATGAAGCATATTTATGTTCTTAAAGTTATTGAAAAGCATGTTTGTGAAATGTTATTGATATAATAATTGCCCTGTATTCTTATGAACGATTTGTATACAAACGGTTGGTATAAAATGTTGCTTCTAAAAAGGAAAATGTTTTAGAGGAGGCTCAATGCTCGTAAGCCATGTGAGTTTCCCCAGGACCCAGTACTTGGGCAACCCGCCTATAAAATGTTTTAAAGGAGGCTCACTGCTGAAGGACATGAAAAGGCATGTGAGTTTCCCCGGGACCCAATACTGAAGGACATGGAGAAGGTACTTGGGCAACCCGCCATCGTCCTAGGGGTGTTCATTCAAACCGCAAAAACTGAACCGAATTTGAAACCGAACCGAAACTGAACCGAAACCGATTGTATATGGTTCGGTTCGGGTTCAATGTTGAAACTGTTTTTTATACGGTTCGGTTCGGTTTCTAGTTGTGAAACCGAAACCAAAACCGAACGGAACCGATTTATATTAAAAAAAAATTATTTCATTTTTTTCTTTTTGTTTTTCTTTTTCTTTTTCTTTTTCTTTCTTTTCTCCCTTCCCAGTTTCGACTTCCCGCCTCCTGGTGCGGCTTTTTCTTTTTCTTTTTCTTTTTCTTTTTCTTTTTCTTTCTTTTCTCCCTTCCCAGTTTCAACTTCCCACAGTTGCGCCGCACCTAGGGTTTACGTTCAGCTTCAGCTTCAGACGCATCCCGCCATTTCGTCGCCGTTGGCATTTCCCTTCCCTTCGAGTTTCGAATTCGACGCATAGGTACAGCCGCGAGCCACACAGCCACAGACGCATTTCCCTTCGAGTATCGACGCATTTCCCTTCCCTTCGGCCTTCAGACTTCAAAGTTCAGCTCCTTCCCTTCGGCCTTCACAGACGCTGAAACTCTCCATCTCTCCCCGCAGTGCGCCTAAAGGTATTCAATACTCGCCGTTCTATTTACCTTCCGTTCAATACTCCTTGCGGCGCGCCTTCCTTCACCATTTTCTCTGTTTACAAGACTTGATTTTGTTTCCTTGAAATTACTCTGTTTATTTGTTTGATTGTTTCCTTGATTTTGTTTCCTAAAGGTATTTAGTTTATGCTCGATGTGCCTAATTATGTATGCTTAATGCTTAGTTCTATTGCTCTATTTATTTGTTACAAGAGAGAAGGGGAAGTTGTTGAAATTGCTCTGTTTATTTACTAAGCAATGAATTTTGAATATCAATTTATGATTTAAAGTTTGAACTTTGAACTATCAATTTTACTTTGTTCTTAGTTAATAACTTAATAGTTATCTTTTTCATATTGTAGACGGCACACGGTAGCCGGTAGCAGTCCAGTAGCACCATGTCTCAAAGCATGAGCTTGAGCTTGACCAATGACATTGACAATAGTAAGAGCAATAGCAACAACAACAAGAGCAACAATTGTTCTAGTGTGAACGAAAATGATGATGTTGTTGAGATGTCTCCATCGACACTTGAAGCACAAGTTCGAAAAAAGAGGAAAAACACGTCTATGGTATGGGATCACTTTACTAAATGCTCTAAATATAGTAATGACGATCCACATGCTAAATGTAATTATTGTGGTATGGTATATGCATGTCATCCAAGAAGAAATGGAAATTCAACTATGAGAATGCATCTTGAACATTATTGTAAAAAAAATCCTTATCAGATGAAAAATTCTAAGTTGGATTTAACTCAATCTAAGTTAATATTTAATAATAAAGAGGGTGGGGGTGGTAATACAACACCGGTTAAGTATAAGAAGTTTACTATTGAGAATGCTCGAAGACTAATTGCTGAGATGATCATAATTGATGAGTTGTCATTTAAATTTGTGGAGAATGAGGGATTTAAGAGGTTTGTAGAAGGGACTTTGACGTTAGTAGAACCAAATTTTGTTATTCCTTCTCGAACTACCATTGCTAGGGATATTTTGGGAATATATGGTACCCTAAAAGAACAGTTGAAAGATATTTTTGTGAGGGAAGGATATAGAGTGTCGCTTACAACTGATACTTGGACATCAATTCAAAATGTGAATTACATGGTTTTGACTGCACACTTTATTGATAGAGATTGGAAGCTACATAAGAGAATTATTAATTTCTCTCAGATTGAAAATCATAGAGGGGAGACAATAGGAAAAGAGGTTGAGAAATGTTTGAAACAATGGGGTATTGAAAGGGTTTTGACACTAACTGTTGATAATGCTTCATCAAATGATACTGCCATTGCTTACCTAAAGAAGCGTTTTAAACATGGGTTGGTGTTGAATGGTGATTTCTTGCATGTTAGATGTTGTGCACATATATTGAATTTAATTGTCTGTGATGGACTAAAAGATGTGAATGATTCATTGAATCGAATTCGAAATGCTGTGAGGTTTGTTAGATCTTCTCCTGCTAGACTTGCTAAATTTAAGAAGTGCATCGAAGAGGAGAATATATCTAGTAAGAGTATGTTGTGTCTTGATGTTCAAACTAGATGGAATTGTACATACTTGATGCTTGATGCAGCAGAAAAGTTTGAAAAGGCATTTGAGAGGTTAGAAGACTACGACACAGTGTAAATGAATGAGGAGATTAAACCAACCACACAAGATTGGGAAATTGCTAGAATATTTACGAAATTTTTGTCTATATTCTATGAAGTAACTATTAGGCTTTTAGGGTCTCTTTATGTTACTTCCAATACGGTCTTCCATGAGATTAGTACTATTCAGAATTGCATAAGAAAATATTCAAGTGTAACTGGTCCGGAAAATTTGTTATTGCATGAAATGGCAACGAAAATGCAAGAGAAATATGATAAGTATTGGGGGAACAGTGAGAAAACAAATTTATTCTTGTATGTTGCTTTTGTTTTGGACCCTCGTTACAAGATGAAATCTCTTATGTATTGTCTGAATCAGTTATTTGATATGAATGTGACAAAAGAAATAGGAAATAAGGTGGAGGAAGTTTTGAGATGATTGTTTAATGAATATAGTTTGTCAGTTATCAATGATGGTTCAACTTTAAGTTCATCAGCTCAAAAGTCCAAGAGATATGCAGGTATGAGTCAATCTTCAAGTTGTACTACTAGTACAAGTACTAGTACTACTACAGCTACTGCTTCAGAGGTTTTTCGTTTGGATTTTGAAGATATGGAGGACGAGGATGCCAACAGTGTGGATACAGAAGTTGATATTTACTTATTGGAGCCTCGTATTATACGTGAGGAGAATTTTGATATCTTAGATTGGTGGAAAGGAAATTCTTCTAGATATAAGGTTCTTAGCAAGGTTGCATGAGATCTTTTAGCAATTCCAGTATCCACAGTTGCTTCTGAGTCTGCATTCAGTACTTGTGGGAGAGTAATTGATCCTTTTCGTTCTATGTTAGCTCCAACCACAATTGAGGCACTTGTGTGTGCACAAAATTGGTTACGTTCGAAAGCAATTAGCATTGATCTTCAAAGCTACTTGGAGGATATTGTAAATGTTGAAGAAGGTAGTTTCTTTGAAACATTTTTTTAAGTATCCGAAATTCAAATATGTTATTTATATAATTATTATGTTAATATTTCCACTTTTTTTTCTTTTAGACTTTAAAGCATATTCAGAGGCAAAAAACAAGGAGAAGAATGAGAAGGAGATGGCAGCTTGAACTTGAAGTTTGTAGAACTTTTTAAAGTGGTGGTTTGGATTGGACTTTGAACTTTTCTATTGTTGACTTAATGTAATATTGTTTGTAAAACAAGAACTTTTATGTTCGTAGTACTTTTATCATTTTATGTACGGATTGGACTTTGAACTATTAGACTTTAGTTGCTTGAAAAATGCATTGTTTTTTTTAGTTGCTTGGATTTGATTCATATTGGATGAATAGTTTTTTCTAAATAATCTTCCATGGATATATAATTACCAATTAGTTATATAATTACCGGAAATGCCGTTCGGTTCGGTTTCATATAATTTATAAACCGATTTATGCAGTTCGGTCCTAATAGGACATGCGGTTCGGTTCGGTTTCATATAATTTTTAAACCGATTTATGCAGTTCGATTCGGTTTTAGACCAAAACCGAACCAAACCGAACCGCGAACACCCCTACATAGTCCTATGTGCACATAGAGGTTATATGCTGGTGCGTTGAGTCTTGCTCCGCATCGAGCCTTATATGTTTTCGACGTTGGGGTGTTGAGTTTTGCTCCGCTTCAACTAAGGGAAAAGTATTGTGTCTAAACTATTTTCTTATGATTTGTTAAAAAACAATCATGTATGAATTGAGAAGAGCAATTAAGTTTGTTTTAACTAATGTATTTGAAGTGATTGCATGTTTTATGTTGATGTTGAACTAAGTTTTACCACTGATGATTTCCGAACTAAAATGGTTTGTTAACATTGTCACTCACTGGGCCTTTAGCTCATGTTTTCAATGTTTTCTTTCCCCTCCAGGTAGCAAGAACGTTTTTGGTGCTTTGCCTACTCCCACTCGCCTTGCTTAAGCTTCGAGTCTCCGGAAAATCTAACTTGTTGAAGTGTTATTTGTATGTTAAACCTTAATTAGGTGGCATGTAGGTATGTATGTACAATTACCAGGGGTTGAACTATGGGTTGTGTAAGGACATGTAAAAGAGTTGAGAAATTTCGTTTTTGGCTTGTATATACTTTTCTATATGTGATGTTTAAAATGTCTTAGAATGTGGAAATTACATTTTGAGCAGTGTAGAATGTGTGTGAAGGAATGGATAGTATGTGTCACCAGAGGGGTGATGTATATTGTCCTCACGTCTCCTTTCAGGTTATGCAAGTAAACTTGGGAGGGGGTGTGACAAGTTGGTATCAGAGCGGAAGAGTTTTGGGAATAGGACCATGCATTATAGTGTAGGAGCATGTAAATGTTTAACTAGTAGTAACATTGTGTTATCATATAGGAAAACATGCCACCTCGAAGCAAGCGAGTAAAGCAATCAGCAACCGGAACTCCTTAGGCTACTGGAGATCGAGGGAATATGTCAGAGGGAGAATCTAGTCATCTTCAAGTTGAAGTTAATGTTGAAGAACATATATTTATCAGAATTGCAGAAAGATTAGCTGCAGGCATAGGGTCAATACAATCAGATCCTGAAAAGAAGTATAGTATTGAAAGATTGAAAGCCTTAGGTGCTACTACTTTGAAGGCACTGTAGACCCTGCTGAAGCAGAGTCATGGTTAAATTCACTGGAGAAATGTTATCGTGTAATGCGGTGTCCTGATGATAGAAAGGTGGAGTTAGCAGTATTTTTGCTCCAAAAAGGGGCAAAAGATTGGTGGAAGATTGTAGAAAGCAGAAAAGGAGACATGGAAGGAATAGACTGGAATGAGTTTAAAAAGGCATTCCAAGAGAAACATTGTCTAAGGTCATTCTGAGATGCCAAACGGAATGAGTTTTTGAGGTTGATACAAGGATCCATGTCAGTTGCAGAATATGAGAAGAAGTATACAGAATTTTTTAAATATGCCATGACAATTGTTGAGATGAGCATGATAGATGCAAGAGATTCGAAGAAGGTTTACGAGAGGAGATACGTACTCCTGTAACTGCTAGTACTGAATGGACAGATTTCTTCAAACTCGTAGAGGCAGCTACTGAAAGGAGTTTGATGGAAAAGAGAATGGAGCGTGAATCAACAAGAGGTGGACGTGCAATTCCTTCCTTTAACACTACTCAGGGACAGTCGGGTAGGAGATTTGTACCAGGTGTAATTAGTGGAGGAAATTTCAAAGCCAAACCGAATGAGCAAGGTAAAAGTACTTCCAAGGGTAGTATTGGAGGAGGTGCACGGAGACAAGGCCGGGAATTTTAGTGGACCAGCTCAATCAGTGGAAGGCTCTCAAAGTGGACAACCTGGTGAGTCCACAACTAGTTCCATGAGGAAACTGTTATGTCCTACCTGCGGGAAATACCATTCGGGATAATGTAAGAGCAATGAATGTTATCATTGTGGACAAAGGGGTCACTATAAACAAGAATGCCCCCAGTTGATTCAAGAAGTCAAAGCTGAACAGAGAACTGGTTCTATTACCGCTAATCAACCACAAAGACTTGCAGTAATTGTTGATGAAGGAGCTAGTGGATCAAGACAAAAGGGAGCTACAGGTCGACCTAGACAGCAAGGGAAAGTCTTTGCTATGACTCAACAAGAAGCTGATGAGACTCCTAACGTTGTTACTGGTATAATTCCTATTTGTCATACTTCTACTCATGTTTTGATAGATCCTGGTGCTACTCATTCTTTTGTTGCTAGAATGTTTACTGTAAATATAGATTCTGAATTAGAATCTTTGCCTGAAGAACTGTATATATATACTCTTGTTGGTGATGTGCTGGTGACTAATGGAATATATAGAGATTGTGTAGTTGAAATTAATGGTGTAACCATGACAGCTAACTTAATTCCCTTAAATATTCAAGAGTTTGATGTTATACTGGGAATGGATTTCTTGTCTAGATATCGAGCTACCATAGATTGTTTCCAAAAGGAAGTTGTGTTTAAAGGAACTGAGGGAACCGAAGTTACTTTTATGGGAGACAGGAAAATACTTCCTACTTGTGTGATATCAGCAGTTAAGGCAAGGAAGTTGTTAAACAAAGGTTGTTCAGCGTACCTTGCTTATGTGATTGATACACAGGATAGTAAGCTGAGACCAGAGGATATTCCAGTGGTAAGTGAATTTCTGGATGTGTTTCCTGAGGAACTACCTGGTTTGCCGCCTGATAGAGAGATAGAATTTTCTATTGATCTGATTCCAAGAACTGCACCAATTTCGCAAACTCCATATAAAATGGCACCAAAGGAATTGAAGGAATTGAAAGTACAGTTGCAGGTATTGATTGATAAGGGGTATGTACGACCCAGTGTGTCACTGTGGGAAGCACCCATGTTGTTTGTCAAGAAGAAGGATGGCACACTTAGATTATGCATCGATTACCGCCAGTTGAATAAGGTAATGATACGTAATAGGTATCCATTGCACTGTATTGATGATTTGTTTGACCAACTTAGTGGTGCCTCAGTGTTTTCCAAGATTGATTTACGATCTGGATATCATCAGGTAAAGATTAACGAGATAGATATTCCAAAGACTGCTTTTAGAATAAGGTATGGACATTATGAGTTTCTAGTAATGCCTTTTGGATTGACTAATGCTCCAGCAGTATTCATGGATGTTATGAATCAAATATTCCATCCATACCTTGATCAGTTTCTGGTAGTATTCATTGATGATATACTAGTATATTCTGAGAACAGGGAGAAGCATACGGAACACCTCCGAATAGTATTACAGACATTGCGTGCTAAAAGGTTGTACGCGAAATTCAGTAAATGTGAATTCTGGTTGGACCGTGTTATATTTTTAGGGCATGTGGTGTCAGCAGAAGGGGTAAGTGTAGACCCACAAAAGATTGAGGCGATAGTTGACTGGGAATGACCTACAAATGTGACGGAAGTTCGTAGTTTTCTGGGATTAACAGGTTATTATCGCCGATTTGTGGAAGGATTTTCGAAAATAGCATTACCCTTATCAAGTTTGACTAAAAAGGCAGCCAAATTCGAATGGACTAGTGAATGTGAACAGAGTTTTCAAAAGTTGAAGGAAAAACTAGTGACAACACCAGTATTATCATTGCCTACATCTGGAGTAGAGTTTGAAATTTATTATGATGCGTCACACCAGGGATTAGGTTGTGTAATTATGCAGAAAGGAAAGGTGATTGCCTATGCGTCGAGGCAATTAAAGAAACATGAGTGCAATTACCCGACGCATGACTTAGAGTTGGCAGTAGTCAAATTAGCTCTGAAAATCTGGAGACATTATTTGTACAGAGAGAGATGTCGTATTTTAACTGATCATAAAAGCTTGAAGGATATCTTTGATCAGAAAGAATTGAATTTATAGCAGAGAAGATGGATGGAATTGATTAAAGACTATGATTGCTCGATAGAATACCATCCCGGAAAGGCCAATATTGTAGCCGACGCATTGAGTAGGAAGTCGAGGCAAACCAAGGCGTTGTGTTAGCACGGAATTGACAAAGGAATTTAGACGTTTGAATGCGTCTTTATCAGTAGACGAGTTAGGGGTTTTATTTGCACACTTCCATTTGAGACCCACTTTGATAGAGGAGATTGTGAATAAACAAATGGAAGATGATGTACTTAGGAAAATAATGGAAGAAGTGAATCTTAAGAAAAGGATGGATTTCGATGTAAGAACTGATGGAGCTTTAATGAAACTAGGAAGGGTATGCGTTCCTAATGATGCGTTACTGAAAAATGTCATTCTAAAGGAAGCTCATAATTCTGCATATGCAATGCATCTTGGTAGTACAAAGATGTACAGGACTTTGAGGGAATATTATTGGTGGCCAGGTATGAAACGGGAAATTGCTGAATGTGTAGCAAGATGTTTAATATGTTAGCAAGTTAAACCAGAAAGACAAAGACCTGGTGGACTTTTAAAACCGCTTCCTGTACCTGAGTGGAAATGGGAGCATATTACGATGGACTTCTTATTTGGTCTTCCTAAAACCCCAAATGGACATGATGGAATATGGGTGATAGTAGACAGATTTACTAAAACTGCACGATTCCTACCTGTTAAAGAGACTTTTACCTTGAATAAATTGGCCAAACTATATGTTGATAGAGTAGTAAGTCAATATGGAGCTCCCATATCTATTGTTTCTGATAGAGATCCAAGGTTTACATCTATGTTTTGGCCAAGTCTGCAACAAACGTTGGGAACTAAACTTAAGTTTAGTACGGCCTTCCATCCTCAAACAGATGGACAATAAGAAAGAACGATTCAAACTTTAGAGGATATGTTATGTGCCTGTGCGTTGCAATTTAAAGGAAGCTGGGATACTCAGCTATCTTTAATGGAATTTGCCTATAATAATAGCTACCATTCTAGTATTGGAATGGCACCTTATGAGGCGTTGTATGGCAGGCGATGCAGAACTCCCATATGTTGGGGTGAGGTAGGAGAACAGAAGTTGATAGGACCAGAATTAGTCCAAACTACATCTGAGAATGTGAAATTCATAAGAGAAAGGATAAAGACTGCACAAGATTGACAGAAGAATTACGCTGATAAGAGGCGTCGAGATTTAGAATTCGAAGTTGGTGACAAGGTTTTCTTCAAGCTATCACCTTGGAAAGGAATATTGAGATTTGGAAGGAAAGGAAAATTAAGTCCAAGATATATTGGACCTTATGAAATTTTGATACGCATAGGACCTTCAGCCTACCGGTTAGCATTACCTATGGAGTTGTTTAAGGTACATGATGTGTTTCATGTTTCTCTATTGAGGAAATATATTCCAGACCCCACTCATGTTTTGGAGACTCAGCCTATCCAAGTAAATGAAGATTTATCTTATGAAGAAGAACCTGTGCAAATTCTTGACCGCAAAGAACAAGTATTGAGAACAAAAACCATACCGCTTGTTAAGGTTCTATGGAGGAATCATCAAATAGAAGAAGCAACTTGGGAAACTGAAGATCAAATGAAAGCTAAGTATCCTCACCTTTTCCTACAATGACCTTAGTTGAACTTCGAGGACGAAATTCTTAAAAAGGGGGTAAGGAATTGTAAATGCTGACTTGTAAAACCAAGTGTTGGGGAGAGCAATGTGATTGAGGTTATGCGTTGCTAGAGGAAAAGTAGCCGAGAAGTAGAGCAAAATTTTAGTTAAGTGTTAGCCAAGACCATGCGTTGGTGAAAGTAGCGGGAAGTTGAATTATTTGAGGAACCATGCGTTGTTGATTGAATCACGAAGGGTTGTGAGATGAAGTAGTCGTCGCATCGAAGGATAAGTGATCATTGGCGGGAAAAGAACACGCTTGAACCATGAGTTGAAGTCACAATGCGTCGAAGACAGCCATGCGTTGAAGTCACCATGCGTCGAACACAGCCATGCACTGAAGTCACACTGCGTCTAAGACAGAACGGTCTTGATGCGATGAAACTAGTGGTGTGAATGACTATGTTGTATGTGTCGGAAGAAGGAGGCGTCGAGAACACCATGCACTGAGAATGGTTAGTTGCTGAAGATGCTGAAGGACAACATAGACATGAGTGCCTTGCATCGAAGAAAAGACCTGCGCCAACCTACGGGTGAGGGATAAGTCGGCATTATCATTTGGATACTTGTGAGGGATAAGTCGGCAGTATATATAGGTGAGTTTAATCACTTTCAGACATGTTTCGAGAGCTTAAGTCAGTTCCATCTTTCAGAGAAACCACAAGAGAAGGAAGAGGAAGGTGTTGTTTTAGTTTTTGGACGAAATTTCACTCGTTTTGGTGCTCAAATTAGAGCTGGAACAGGAGACTGATTGCAAATGAACAGACTGAACAGTGGTTGATGTTTGGAGTAGAACGACTCAAGGAAGCCGAGTTTGGGGCTGCAATTTTGAGGTTAGTAAGTTAACATAATTCCTAACAAGTCTTATGAAGAATGGTTGAGCTGAAACCGAAGTTTATCACATGAATCTTTAGGTAAAAGCAGCAACTACAGAACTGATATGCAATCCGGAGCAATGCGAAGTGATTTTGTCATAATTGGAGAACAAAAAAGAGTTAAGCCTTGAAATTTTGACGTAAGATGTGGAACTTAATTCCTTACAAGTTTGTAGAAGGGAAGAAGTCTTAATATGGGCTTGAAATGCGTTTTTAGCAGGGATTAAGCACAGAGATCAAGGTTGTAGCAGTCAGCTTTGTTAAGGAGTAGTTAAAGCTCAACGTGGGTATAACAGCAGGAGTAAACTACACACAAAGTGTCCCTGGAATCAGGGTATAACAGAAGGGTAAGGAACAATTAGTAGTTATAGCTTTAGTGTTAAAGTTTGAGAATAAACCTATGAGAGCCTAACCGCGTGACGCATTACAAACATTGTGCATGTAATGAATTACTGTTTATGTTTTGATGAATGAAAAAGAAGTATAACAAGGGAAAATATCTATTTCAGGCCAAGAGGAAATAGGAAAGGCGTATAATCCACTCAAGGCCTAGGAAGAATTGTGAGTGGCACTTCTTTTACTTTAAAACGATTTTATTGAACATGATAGTTCGGTTTTCCAATTAAATGTGAATTTGTGATTAAATGATTTATGAAGCATATTTATGTTCTTAAAGTTATGAAAAGCATGTTTGTGAAATGTTATTGATATAATAATTGCCATGTATTCTTTTGAACGATTTGTATACAAACAGTTGGTATAAAATGGTGCTTCTAAAAAGGAAAATGTTTTAGAGGAGGCTCAATGCTAGTAAGGCATGTAAGTTTCCCCGGGGCCCAGTACTTGGGCAACCCGCCTATAAAATGTTTTAAAGGAGGCTCAATGCTGAAGGACATGAGAAGGCATGTGAGTTTCCCCAGGACCCAGTATTGAAGGACATGGAGAAGGTACTTGGGCAACCCGCCATAGTCTTATGTGCACATAGAGGTTATATGCTGGTGCGTTGAGTCTTGCTCCGCATCAAGCCTTATATGTTTTCGACGTTGGGGTGTTGAGTTTTGCTCCGCTTCAACTAAGGGAAAAATATTGTATCTAAACTGTTTTCTTATGATTTGTTAAAAAAAAAAATCATGTATGAATTGATAGGGCAATTAAGTTTGTTTTAACTAATGTATTTGAAGTGATTGCATGTTTTATGTTGATGTTGAACTAGGTTTTACTACTGATGATTTCCGAACTAAAATGGTTTGTTAACATTGTCACTCACTGGGCCTTTAGCACATGTTTTCAATGTTTTATTTCGTCTCCAGGTAGCAAGGACGCTTCTGGTGCTTTGCCTACTCCCACTCGCTCTGCTTAAGCTTCGAGTCTCCGGAAAATCTGACTTGTTGAAGTGTTATTTGTATGTTAAACCTTAATTAGGTGGCATGTAGATATGTATGTACAATTACCAAGGGTTGAACTATGGGTTGTGTAAGGATATGTAAAAGAGTTGAGAAATTTCGTTTTCGGCTTGTATATACTTTTCTATATGTGATGTTTAAAATGTCTTAGAATGTGGAAATTACATTGTGAGCAGTGTAGAATGTGTGTGAAGGAATGGATAGTATGCGTCACCAGAGGGATGATGTATACTGTCCTCACGTCTCATTTCAGGTTATGCAGGTAAACTTGGGAGGGGGTGTGACAGTATCACAGAGCTTTTTGTCTCTCAAATCTCGCTGACTTTTGCTAGGTATCGCTTGTCAGGAAAATCACGCTAGTCTCGCTTATCCTAGTGTCGCTAGTAACGTGTCCTCTTGGCAGTATCGCTGGTAATCTCACTGGAATGTGGGAATTTCGTTAGTAACCCTGGTTATTAAGTTTACTTTGGATAAATGGGAGGCTCAGTGATGAATCATGTAAGCACTGACTTGCAATACCAAGTGTTGGGAAAGCTATGCGTTTGAGGTTATGGTTTTATGCGTCGTCAGAAGGAGAATAGCCGAGAAGTAGCCAAGAAGGGGGTGGAATTTCGGTTAAGTATTGGCTAAGACCATGCATTGATGAATGAAGTGAAAGTTGAAATATCTTGAGAATCATGCGTTGTTGAGTAAGTCGTGAAGGGCTGTGAGTTGAAGTAGTCGTCGCATCGAAGAATAAATGATCATTGTCGGGGGAAGAAACACTTAGAGCATGCGTTGAAGTCACTATGCGTTGAAGGCAGCCATGCTTTGAAGTTACTCTGCGTCCAAGACAAAATAATCTTGACGCGATGAAGCTAGTGGTGTGAGACTATGTGTATGAGTCAGAGGTAGAAGGCGCTGAGAAAAACCATGCGCTGAGAATGGTTAATTGCTGAAGGCGCTGAAGGAGAATTCAGACATGAGTGCCCTGCGTCGAGGAGAAGATCAGCGCTAGCCTACGGATGAGTAAGTCGGCATTATTATCTCGGTACTTGTGATGCATAAGTCAGCAGTATATATAGGTGAGTTTAATCATTTTTAGACATTTCAAGAACTTAAGTCGGTCCCATCTTTCAGAGAAACCACAAAGGAAAGTAGAGGAAGGTGTTCTTATAGTTTTGGGCGAAATTCCACTCGTTTTGGTGCCAAAATCAAAACTGAAACAGAAGATTGATTTGCAGACGCACAGATTGAACAGTGGTCGATGTTTGGAGTAGAACGATTCGAGGAAGCCGAGTTTAGAGCTGAACTTTTGAGGTTAGTAAGTTAACATAATTCCTAACAAGTCTTATGAAGGATGATTAAGCTGAAAGTGAAGTTAATCATATGAATTTCTAGGTAAAAGCAGCAGCAACAGAACTGTTATGCAAACTGGAGCAACGCGAAGTAATTCTGGCATAACTGAAGAACGATAAAGAGTTAAGCCTTTGAGATTTTGAGGTAAGCTGTGGGACTTGATTCCTTACAAGTTTGTAGAAGGGAAGAAGTCCTAATATGGGTTAGAAATGCATTTTTAATAGGGGTTAAACAGAGAGGTTAAGGCTGTAGTAGTCAGCCCTGTTAAGTAGAAGTTAAGGTTCAACCGTCGGTATATCAGCAAGAGTGAGTTACCCACGAAGTGTTCATTGAATTAAATGCTAATAGAAGGGTAAGGAGCAACTAGTAGTAATAGCCTTAGTGCTTAAAGCTTGAGAATAAACTAATGGGAGCCTGACCGTATGATGAACTATAAGCATTGTGCATATGTTGAGTTATTGTTTATGTTTTGATGAATAGAAAAGAAGTGTAGCAAAGCAAAATGTTTGTTTCAGGCAAAGAGGAGATAGGAAAGGCTTATAACCCATTCAAGGCCTAGAAAGAGTTGTGAGTGACACATTTCTTACCCTAAAGCAATCTTTGTTATATATGTTAGTTCGGTTTTCCAATGGAATACGATTTTGTGATCAAATGATTTATGAAGCATACTTTATGTTCTTGCTCCGCATCGAGCCTTATATGTTTTCGACGTTGGGGTGTTGAGTTTTGCTCCGCTTCAACTAAGGGAAAAGTATTGTATCTAAACTGTTTTCTTATGATTTGTTAAAAAAAAAAAATCATGTATGAATTGATAAGGGCAATTATGTTTGTTTTAACTAATGTATTTGGAAGCAATTGCATTTTTTATGTTGATGTTGAACTCAGTTTTACCACTGATGATTTCCGAACAAAATGGTTTGTTAAAATGGTCACTCACTGGGCCTTTAGCTCATGTTTTCAATGTTTTCTTTCCCCTCCAGGTAGCAAGGACGTTCCAGGTGCTTTGCCTACTCCAACTCGCCCTGCTTAAGCTTCGAGATTCAGAAAAACCCGACTTGTGGAAGTGTTGTTGTATGTTAAACCTCTATTAGGTGGCATGTAGATATACGTGTATAATTATAAGAGATTGAACCATGGATTGTAATAGAACATATGAATGAGTTGAAGAAGTGGTTTGGCTTGTTTATGCTTTCCTATATGTGATATTTAAATGTCTTAGAATGTGAAATTTATTGTGAATAGTTCAGGATGTGTGTGAAGGGATGGATGGTATGCGTCACAAAAGGGGTGATGTATACTATCCTCACGTCCCCTTTCAGGTTAAGTAGGTGAACTTGGGAGGGGGTGTGACAAATCATGATTTGGGTTTAATTATGCAAACTAAATGATCCAGTAAAAGAAGCGTAATGTAAGAAAAAATGTTCATTTCAGGCCAAGAGGGGATAGGGAAGGCGTATAACCCACTCAAGGCCTAGAAAAGAGCAGTGAGTGACACTTCTTTCCTTTTTTCAATGAATCTATTGTACTTGTCAGTTTGATTTTTCTTATTTATTGATGTCTTGCTAAATGGTATTGAAAAGAAGATTTATGGATTGATATTGATTTATGAAGTGCCCTATTTTTCTTATGAAATATTTGACTATGAACTGTTTTGTATAAAGTATTGCATTAAACTAAAGGAAAAATGTTTAGAGGAGACTCGGTGCTGATGAACATGGAGAAGGCACGTGAGTTTCCCGGGACCCAGTACTAATGGACATGGAGAAGGTACTTGGGCAACCCGCCATGTTCCTATGTGCACATAGAGGTTATATGCTGGTACGTTGAGTTTTGCTCCGCCTCAACTACGGAAAAGTATTATAACCATACTGTTTTACTTACGAATTGTTGAAAACCCATTTATGATTTGATAAGGGCATTTAAACGTGATTTAATCAATGAAAATGAGATGATTCTATGTTTTACTCATGTTATCAGAATTTGTTTAAATCCTAATGATTTTCGATCTAAAAGAATTGGTTTAAAATTAGTCACTCACTGGGCTGTTAGCTTATGTTTTCAAGTTTTTCTTTCCCCTCCAGGTAGCAAGGACGTTCCTGGTGCTTTGCCTACTCCAACTTACCCTGCTTAAACTTCGAGTTTCCAGAAAATTGTCCTGTTTTGAAGAGTTGTATGTATGTAAAACCTTATATAGGTTGCATGTAGACCTAGTTGTACATTTACTGGGAGTTAAAACATGGTTTTGTGTAAGGGCTTTATGGAAGAGTTGTATTTAGAATTATCGACATGTATATAATTTTTTATATGTTATGGTTGAAATGTACTAAGGAGTGATGTGTATTAGTGAACTGTACAGGATAAGTGTGTAGAAGTGGATAGATGCGTCACAAAAGGGTTATGTATGCTGTCCTCACATCACCTTTCAGGTTATGTGGGCAAATCTGGGAGGGGGTGTGACACAAGCTACGATTGGTCCTTCTTCGATTCTGCTTTGTCCTTCGTTTGAAGGCCCTCTCAATCTTAGGGTCAATATTGAGCTAACGAATGCTCTCGTCACTCAAATACTGTTTGGAGCTTCTGGCAGAGGAAAAACTCATAATACTCCTTTAATTGAGGAATCCTGCAACACAATAATCCAAATAAAAATGAATCAATAAAATAATCCCCGACAACAGCGCCAAAAACTTGTTGCGGTGCAATGCTGAAGTACAAAACTTGTTACTGCGTCTATTTATTATGATGAAGCTTCCTATGCGTTTAACATACTATGCGTCTTACTTATGCTTAATGTTATGCATTTGTGATCTGTCAAGTTTTCCTATCCTTTACCCAAGTATAAGCAAAGGAGTAGGTTTTCTCGGTGAGTCCAAGGTCAAACACAGGGATTATGTTGATTCTTTATTTAAGTGGATTATATGCATTGTAGTGGTAACCAGGAATAATTCGCGAGAGATGTTTGTTTGTAATCTAAAGAAAGCGATAACATGTACACTAAACTAAAATGTGGAAGATGAAAAGGCATGCGACACAGCAAAGTCAGTTAGGTGAATTTAATGAATGGGTAAAAACAGGGTTAGGGTTCGTTAACATCTAACATCAGAAATGCATGGTGATAGTCTATTCATACTTGCATTATTCTCCCAGTTGTCAGCCGCTATGCGTTATATGTCTATAATGCATAGGAGAGTGTTAAGTGCCAAGGTTGTTCCTATGTCTAGGCAACACTACTTAGTCTTGTCAATTGAGTTCCACAATCACTTACCCTCTCGAGCAGTCTGATTATTACTACTTATATCGATTAGCTAGATGGACATAAGCTTAGGATTAATATTACAATTGACAAGATCCAATAGTTACACTATGGTTCTTATTTAGATGCTAAAGCAACCCTTAACCCGTGATAGATTAGTTACTCGTGAATTCAAAGTAGAAAGCGAACAATGTAGAGAAATGAGTAGACATGGAAGAAATATAGATTGATGAAAGGAATACAATTTTAGATAGCTCAATGTCTTGACACAAATCTAAAATCAAACTAGAAAAACAAGATAGAAAGCAGGAAAAGGGCGTCAATGTCTTGAGTCGCCGGGATGGAAGCGTGAGGTTCTGCTGTGAAGTGGTCAGGCGGAGGGAAGACGCTTCTCTCTCGAGCTATTCATCTCCGGTTGTGTTCTGGAGAGAACTTTGCTGTCACTTAGGAATTCTTCCGAGAATGAACAAGCCTTTCTCATCTTGCAGCCCTTTTATAGATGTTACATTCGCAATCAATGGCCGATCTACTTGATTGGTGGCGAAATTGATATTATGCGTCCATCTAGCCTAATTGCGTGATTCTTGGGTCAATTTGGATCCACCACTTTAGCCACAGATTATGTTTGTCAATCTTCCGACAATCTCTCAAGATTATGATCTGATTTTCCGCTCCTTGCGTTTTTGTTAATTATGCGTTCATGGAGAAGTTTGGCGGATGTCAACGTGTCATAGGTTGCTAACGTACAGTCTTACATTAAGAGGTAGTCAACTCATCGTTTGCATTCCTGCGTTGAAACATGCGTTTTAGGCTCAAAAAGTGGTAAAATTATTATCTTCATAAAAATACAAGAGTAGAATGCGTAGGAAGATTTATTAGTAGAATTTAGCTTAAACTACTGCATGCTTCTCTATTTATTCTCTATTTTTCTAAGAAAAGGGTTATAATAACTTGTATTTCTACAAGTTATCAGACATTAATAATAATCTTTAGCAACTTTTATTGTCAGCCTAACTACTCTCGTGATAGATTAACAACAATTCATTGTTATAGATCAAGTTAAACATACAATCTCTCAACCATACATCTAACCTAACATGTGAAGATGACCAATTCACAAGAATTAAACACAATAACAATGAAAAGCATAATCATTCCAACAAAATTATGAAAGTCTATAAGATCAACATGAATTCATAAAAAATTCATCAAAACCCTAAAACTAAAGAGTTTTAGCCACTCATAGCTTGAAACAACATGTTTAAACAAAATAAACAAAGAAAGAGTGTAAAGAAAGGGAAACTCTACTGAAAAGAGGCTCTTGATTGAGGTAGCACTATCACGATCTCTTTAGCTCTCACGTCGAAATTCGAATGGCACCATGACTATTTCGAACTCTTTTCTTCTTCCTTGCAACTAACTCACTCTTTGAACTCTTTTATGGACTTTGACTTAATTCTCTCTTTATTGTGGCTCTTTAGGACTATAATTTCGTGCTCTGAATGGTTCTTAGGGCTGCTGGAAACCCCCAAAAATCTTTCCAAAAATAAATTTTTTCATTTATTGTAAACTGGCGCCGCAGCGCTAAGGCAGATTGTCACACCCCAACCCGGACTACCCTCCCGTAGCTCGAGACAAAGTGTGAGGACAGCAGTCATCGACTTCCTATGATTCCCACTGTCAAACTTACCGTAATTTCCATTTAACTACCCTTCCTAGGACGGTGATACCATTTACTCTTGACAAACCTCGACTTTGACCGGCAACGGGAACTATCATGCTACCTAAAAAATAATAATAAGAAAAACATATAAAAGGGTGAGCTAACAGTTTTTAAAACATCTTACTTAACTATAACACTAGTCATAATTTAAACATATAACAACCTAGCACAGAATATAACGATTCAAATCATATAAAATATGCTAAAAAACCATTGTTAAATCATGCATATCTGTTTAGCGTAAATACTCAAAAATCTCATTCATTTCAAAATCATTTTTCCTAGTTGAGGCGGAGCGATGCTCTACGCTTCTCAACGTCGATTACATCACATATCATTTTCCCTAGTTGATGCAGAGCCGAGCTCTATGCTATTCAACGTCGATTATCACTAGCTGTGTGGAGTAATCTCAACACATCAGCGTCGTATATTTCTCTATGTGTACATAGTTATTATAATCCGGGCCACCCGCAATGCCTTCTCCAAGTCCCTGAGCATTAGGGTCCCATTTCCATATCCAGGTTACCTATTTGCCTTCTACGAGTCCCTCAGCATTGGGTACCTTTTCTATATCCCGGCTACCCCTTGGCCTTCTCCAAGTCCCTAAGCCTCGGGTGCCCTTTTCAAAGTTTTATAAACACACAAAATATGTTTTTGAAACATCATATCATAAACTCGTATGTTAACCGTTTCCAAATAAAATCATATAATATCAAAACAGGATGCTTCCAGTAAACTCAAGTTCAAAGCTTTAATATCAAACGTCATGCTTTTTGGTAAAATCATGAAATCACATATTATCAATCAGCATGCGTTTTATAAACATATAACAAATAACTAGCATACTCAAATGCTTTTCAAATAAAACACATGCACTTATTCATTGAGAACTCTTGAAATCATATTTTGAAAAAAACGTTAATGTTACTCACTTATTCAAATGCCTCCACATATCGTCCCTCGGCATTTCAAACCCTTGAGTACCTTCTCATTTTTCCTCTCTCCTGAGCTTATAGACACAAAAGTGTTTCGTTTCGTTGGAAAAACCAACGCAAATATCATATTGACTTTCTCTCGCCCTACTTCTCAGTCTCGATAGAAAAGGTTGGAGAGACGAGGCTATCACATACATTTACCTTGGTATACCTCATGGACGCAGCGTTCTAACCCTGAAACGCAAGGCTTATATTATTCCTCTGTCAGCTCAGTTGGACGCAACCCTGCCCTTGAACGCAAGGTTGATAGCTAACGCGAGGTGCAACCTAACTCTTCTTACTTCTCTTTTTGGATACATCGACCTCTATTGGACGCAAGGTCCAACTTGAACGCATCGTTCACCTTGAACGCATCATTCACCTTGAATGCATCGTTCATCTTGAACGCAAAGCTGACCTCTTAGACGCAAGACAACTTCTGTCACACCCCCTCGCAGATTACCGTCTTAACCTAGGAGTAGGTGCAACCTATACATATATACGTCATCTTATATATTGAAACACAATTCAATACCGAATCAAATGTACAAATTTCTATACTGATGAAAACATTATGAGGAAATCATAAGTTATACAAGTGTATTTGTTCAGCAGCTAGACAAAACCCACACTCGTTATGCTACAAAACCATATATGACAAAATATGTACTTAAACTGAGTATTTACAACTATCCCAGGGAACTAAAACCAAATAAGCCCAGACGAGGATCTTCTGTAGGCTAGGCGTCCCGGACACGCTCGCTACCTGAAACAAACAACAATAAACAAAAAGGCGTAAGCTTAAAGCCTAGTGAGTGACTAAAATATCAATTACAATCTAATTCTTGAGTTAAGGTGGTTTATAACTTTAATATGTATCTTGTTAGTACAAGTTGCTGGATCACTTGTGCCAGATAACAAAATAACTTAGATACCTTTCTAAGAAGCAGCGAAGCAAAGCTCAACGTTATTAATCTTATATCAAGTATTCCATCCCTAATATTCATATATTCATGTATTCATACGTTCATACGCCTTCATGCTTAGTCCTTCAGCGTTTCAACACTCAAGTGCCTTCTCATAATGTCCCTTAGCACCAAGTTTCGTTATATATTTCACTGCTCAAGTGCCTTCACTCATGGTCCTTCATCACTGAGCTTTCATGTACTGAATTTCATATGCCTTCTCACAAGGTCCTTCGGCATTGGAAACTATCTCAATCAATCTCATAGTGCCTTCACTCATGGTCCCTCGGCACTATATATCATATATCTCCATAGGCCTTCACACAGGGTCCTTCGGCTGTGGTTTGCATTTAGATAGTATACATACAGAAATTCACATAATATATTCGTTTTCTCTTGTACATTAATAACGATGATCTTTAGACAATTAGAGAGTCATTCACTGTTTGTCTTAGGCCCCGAGCGGATTGTATGCTTTTTCGAGCTCTTCTTGGCCTGTAAAACACATTTCTCACATTAGGTTTCCTTTGAACACCTTTTTCAAAATCATTAGGTATGCATGTTAATAACTAACGATACTCTATGTTACTAGTGGACTACCAGCGAGATTCACATTACTGGGTGCTGCACTAGCGAAACTGGAGTGAATTAGACTAGCAATATCATCTTAAGGAGCGATACCTAGCGAGACTTCAGCGAAAGTTGTGAGATGCAGAATTCCTTTGCGTTTATCAGCAACACCCGTTCCGCTGCTCACTCTCTCGCTCCTTAGAGACACCATTGTCTAGCGGCACTTGATATCACAGTTTTCTTCCTTCCCTTCAAACTCTTCCTTTATCTTGCTAAAAACCATATTATAGCCAAAATCAGAACTTCCCTCCTTCTACAATCTTGTAAAGTAGTGAGTTTCCTAGCTTACCTCAAAATTTCAGGCCATGATTCGTCTTCATTTGAGAATTATTCCCAAATAACTTTGGCTGCCCTTATTTGCTTAGCAGTTCAACTCCGCTTACTTCTTCCTAGAGATTAACACATTTTCACTCGGATTTAGCTTACACATCCTTCATGGAAGTTGCTAAGAATTGATTCAACTTGCTTACCTCAAAATTTCAGTTCTTTCTTCGACACCCTCGGTTCATTCTCCTTCAAACACCGATTGGTGTTCAAGTCTATCAGTAACAATCAAGCTTCTGGTTCTAGCTTCAAAATCATCATGAAACTGATCTGATTTCTACTCAAATTCTATATAAGTACCTTCTTCTACCTCTCCTCGTTGTCGTCTGCGAAATAGAGTTAATCTGAGTTAAAAAATGTATCCAAAAGGTTTAATTATTCGATGCACTCCTTTATATGTCAATATAAATCACCGACTTACCAGCTCTAACTTCATTCTCCTTCTAGAATTAGCCAGCGCCACCTTCCACGCATGGCTTCTGCAACACATAGTCTCCACTTACTATCCCACTGATTGCTCCACGACGGATAGCTGATTATCGCATGGCCCTCTCGGCCACTTTTCTATGTCCGACGCATACCATTCTTCGACGCATAGGCCATTTCAACGCATAGTGATGCCAACTTCTAGCACATAGTAGCCTTCAACGCTTACTTCTATTAACGCATATGGCACCCTTCTCCCTTCACATTTTTTTCCCGCCGAGCTACCCTCTTCAACACATGCTTATCAACGGCAACTCTTGTCAATCTTAAACTTCCTTCAACTCATGGTCACTCATCGCATGGCCACACTTAACCATTTTCACTCTCCCCCAACTTAGCAAATTTTCTTTACTTACTCCCCCCATAATTTCTTTTTACTTACTTTCTCTTAATAACGAGTATGGGGCTTACAACTTCTTTAACACAAGATAGCTAAATTGTCAAGAATATCTTCTCTCTTGGTCGCAGACTTCTACTACGGATGCAAGGATTCCTCCTTTTTGCCTTCTCTCTCCTCTTTCTCTCAAGAATTCTCACTTCAAAATCATTAGTGCTTCTTTTCCCTCAAGGTCCTATTTATCACTTTGGAATAGAGGGCATGTCATACTACTTCTCCTCTCTTTTTGCCACTTGTTTGCCACATGTAACGCTGCATGCTTAACCAACCATGCATTTATCCAAGCGTCACTTTGCATGAAATACTTAACATGCCTTCTAACACCTCCTACTTATAAGATGTCAAGTCTATATGAAGCCACCTGGCCTTTATAAGTGTTGGTGGTGGATTTTGTATGAAGCCACATACACTGCCGCATGCTTCTCTATTTAATCTCTATTTATCTAAGAAAAAGGCTATTATAACTTGTATTTCTACAAGTTATCACACCCCCAAACTTAGATAAATGCTTGTCCTCAAGCATAACTTCTATCTAAGAAACTTACAATTATCCTAAATATTTTCTCAACGCATTGACTAGTCTCTCAGAATGCTATACTCAATCAGCTACCCGTCAGTTATAGTACTTCTCTACCTCCATATTCTTTTCTTTAGGACGAGTCTAGTTTGTATGCGACAAGCTTTCTTTTCAAAATTCTTTAACTCATTATTCACAAAATTTTTGTTTCTTCTTTTGAACACTGAGTCTGAAAAGATGAAGATATAAAGTTCCTTTTTCTTTCTTGTTTTCTTATGTATATATTAAGCATGCGTCGAGTAGGGTTACCCACCTTCGTTCTGACGTACCAACTATGGGGTGCATGGAGGCAGCCAACTACGAGTAAGTGCCCTTCTCGACTAAACTCTTATCTAAGTTTGGTTTCCTCACTAGACATTGGAGTTTGTTATTTTATCTATGCGTCGTTGATTACGATTACCCACCTTTGTTTTGACACACCAACTATGGGGTGCATGGAGGCGGCCAACTACGAGCAAGTGTCGTTTTCAGCTAAACTCTTAACAAGATAAATATGTTAGTCTTGCCAGCGGAGTTTTGCGTTTAAAAGAAATTTTTTTTTTTTTTTTTTTAGATATGTTTGAAATAAGTTCCTCATATTTTTATCTTTGACAATTCGTCTTCCACCCCTAAGCTTGAGAGTAGCAAGGTCCTCATTGCTTAAATTGTAAACAAAGATTAAGTTGCAAAATTTTGTAAAAGAGGTTTGAATTGGCCACTTGCATACATGCAAAGTAGGTTTGCATTTCTAAGGAATAGTATGCAGATGCATTGAAAGTAATCTAACTTAAAGAGTGTACAAAAAGTGTAAGCATGATTATCCTCATAGTGACTAATTTTTTTCAACGCAAAGATAAAAGTTGGAAATAATTATATATGTACTTAGAGAGTGAATTTACAGCAAGGGACCATGCAAAAGAAGTAATTAGAAATTCCATGCAGCGAAAAAGTTTTTCATTCTATTAATTGAATAATCCACAACGCATACAACTCTTAACTACACCCCTAAATTTTTAACCATCTGCGGTATTGGGAAGACAAGCGTCTGTTGTAGGCGTTCAGGAATGTTAGGGGGCGGGACTTCCGGTCGAATCGAGAACAGTTGATGAATGTAATTCAGTGTAAAGTGAAACTGCTCCATCTGCCGGCGTGCTAACATATTCAATGAGTGCATCACTGGACGCAAGATTGATTATTGCAGATATGTTTGCACTGTTTCCCACTCTAGATCAAGTTGGGCTTCTTGCGGTTGTGGTTGCGTTGGAGGTTGAGGCAGGTTTGGCTGAGGGCGAGAGGTTGATGGAGTTTCAACAAACGCAGGGAATGATGGACGCATAAAAGTCGCGCCAAAATCCCCATAGTGTGAGTCATCAACTCTTATTGAGGAGATTGGGGAAGAGGGTTTTGCGGAAGGTTGAGGTTTAGAAGGTTTTGGGCGATGCGTTTTAGGAGGAGGTGGAGGTGCAGTTGGTTCTCTTCGGGTTGTTGGAAGTGGGGGTGAAGGGCTTGAGGTTGGGGAAGGTCTAATGGTGGCATCAGGACTTGCCACAGCCTTGCGTTTCAGCTTGGACAGCTTCCTCTTCTTCTGCAGTTGCGGCTTTGGAGGCGGAATGGGTTGATGAGGTCTTTTGGTGGCCTTAGCAGGCTCTAGTAGATATTGTGATCCTCTCATCAACCGACGTAGAGTTTTGTGGGCGATTACGCCACTGACTTCAATCATCTTCTCTGCGTCTAACACTTCCGTTGGCCCTCCGATGGAAGCATTGGCGTACAAATTCATGATAAGAGTGGGAAAAAAAAGTTGGCCCCTTGGCTTGTTGAACACCCCTCTTATCTGCGCCGCGATTATGCGTCCAACATCCAGGGTGATGCGACGCAAAATGCAATAAGCTGCCATCACTCGAACCCTTGATACTGTCTTGTCATGCGTTGTAGGGATCAACCGCTTCTTCACCAAGTATACCCACAGATTTGCCTTTGGTCTTAGGCTGCTAGCGGATAGCGTTTTGATACCTGTGGGTGAAACATCCCACTTAGCCCCAGGCTTCGCCAATACCCGGATTGCGTCCTCCATTAACTCCGTTGGAGTTGATTCTATAATCTTGTTTCCTTCTACATCCGGGTTGTCCGTCAACTGATAGATTGCATTTATTTACCTTGCGTTGAACGGGACTTCAGTTTTATCCACCACCACCACGTCTTCCTCTTCATCTATGCGTCTATTATAAAAACTTCGGACTACGTCAGGTTGGACCCAATAGGTGCTGGAACAGAAGTTTCTCCAGCCGTGGTGGTCAATAATTTCGATGATGTATGGCGGCAATGGGGCTTCTTCAGGGAAAAACTCCACCTCAATCATCAAATCAGGGAATGCCCTGCGTCTCCCTTTTCCTTCCTTCTTTTGTGGCGACACGTCAGCCACCTTAGCTTTTCCTTTGGCCTTAGCGGGAATTTCGTCGACAGTTCTCTTCTTGCTCTCGACCACTTCAACTGGTGCTTCAGTCACCTTCTCCTTCTATTTGCGTTTCTCATTATGTGTGCTTGGGAGTTTGGTGACTGATACCTCTTTTTCTTTCTTCTTCTTCTTCTTCAAGGTGCTAACACCTTGTTCCTCTCTAGCATCCTCCCCGATGCGTTCCTTCCTTATAGGCGAGTGATGCCTACTTCTTTTCATGTTTTTCTTCGTTTCTTCCCCCTCTTCTTGGGCTTTTATTCCAGCAACCAGCTCCTCATCCTCTTCAATTTGTAGTTCTTTCTCAAGCTCCTCGGCTGCTTTTTCTATTCTTTCTTCTTCCTCATTTCCTCGTCAAATGCCAATGCGGCTTCTTTTATTTGAGGATCAGGAAGGCCTTGCGTCTCCCCTTCTTCTTGAGGTCGCACTTTCTTGCATGCCTTCTTGCCGGACAATGCGTCCTTGGCAATTTTCTCAGCTCCTTTTCTTAGGGCCCTGAGCTCTTTCCTCAACTTGGCCCTCTTCTTCTTCATCTTTGCTTATCGAATGATGTTGCCGCAATTAGGGACTCAGGACCGTCTCCTTGCTCTGTGGTTTTCGGCTCTTCATCCTTGGCAGTTTCTTTTGATACCCTTCTTTTCTTTCGTATCAGGGGTACCACTTCTTCTTCCTCTTCCCTTCTTCTCTTGGGCTCTGTGGCCATCACAACTTTTTTGATGGGTCCTTCATTAGAGTCTAATGTCGTCTCCTCAGGACCGATGGAGGTAGAGACTAACCCATGCATTTCAACTGGCTCGCCTACGACCTCCTTTCTATAGGCAGCTTCTCCTTCCTTATTGACCCCGGTCTCTTCACCCTCCCAAGTCTCTTTTGGTTAACTCTGGTCCTCTTTTATCGAAGAGGGTGATTCCCATCTTGAGTCTGAAACGGTTGCGTCCATTGGGTCATGCAATCTGCTCAGGATTTCAGCTATCCATGCTTCCGGGGAACGTGTAGAATTCACTTCCCCCTCTTTGACAGCCACCTCTTCTTCTACTTCTCTTCCCATCTCTTCAGTTTCTCTTGTGCTGGGTGGACGAGGTGAGGGTGAAGGCTGGTTGACCTCCCTATCATCCTCCCGATTCTTTGCTTGCTCCTCCTCTTGAGCGATTCTCTCCAGAATGTCGCCGAATACCTCTCTCTCTTCTCTTCGGCGTACTTCGTTGCTTCCATACAGTGTACTGGCTTCATTGCAAACCGTTCCAGGACCCGTTTGCTCTGCCTCGGAGTTTTCTGTGCTTAACCGTTGGCTTCTGACATTGAAATTTGCGGCGGAAAACTCCCTCATGTTCTTCATTCTGGGCCTGGAGATGCAAGATTTGACACGACTTTTGGGTTTCGGAGTAGGTACTGGGTTGATTTGGCTCAAGGGGCGGATATTTAAAACTTCCACATAGTCGTCGGAGTTAGTGTCGACTACTAGTGGACGGGTTGGGGGTCTGGCGAATGGTCGGAAAAATGGGTATATGGGTGGTCTTTGGGCAGTAGCCCTGATTCTAGATGCTGAAAAGGTTGGGATAAACGGTGGGCTGGGATTTGGAGGTCTTGGTCGGACCAGAGAAGCAAAAGGCCTCATAGGTCTGGAAGGATGAAATGTAGGTGGAGAGAAGAATGGAGATCGAGGGTTAAGAAATACCTCGGGAGCTGGTG
Source organism: Citrullus colocynthis (assembly GCA_031780015.1). Lineage (NCBI taxonomy): Eukaryota > Viridiplantae > Streptophyta > Magnoliopsida > Cucurbitales > Cucurbitaceae > Citrullus > Citrullus colocynthis. The sequence continues at coordinate 598,131 of QLSR01000146.1, forward strand.
TCTGTGATGATGAAGATCTTTGGGAAACGTCGTTGGCGAGATGTTTTTGGTTTTGTGGATTTGAATGGCTAGACATATGAGGTTCTGTGTAGAACAAAAATCGCCAGAGGTTATAGAGGTGAAAGGTTCCGAAAATGGAAAATGGGAAATCGGATCGCGTTTATAAAGGGCTAATTTAGCTGTCGGTAATAAATGCAAATACGCGATATCCGGAATCCCACTGATCAAGGCAAATTTTATTGAGCCGCACACCCATCAAGTGGGCGACTACTTAACGCACATAGAGCACTTGAGTGTTTTTCCCAGAAAAACGCGTAGACTGAGAAGACATGTGCGTTTCACCTATTGCTCTATCTAAAACGCAATGAACTAGTGATAAACGCATACTGATTAACGCCTGGTTCTCAGGTTAGATTGTGCGTTGTAGGTTAAGTATTATGCGTTTGAAGAAAATATGTACGGCTCTAACCTTACCCCTAACCTTAACTCGACAAACACAGCAATCGTTTATCGATGAACGCATAGTTTACTTATGCGTTGGACACATGCATGAATAATAGAGTATGCGGTGAAATCAAATTGTTTATATTAAAAACTCAACGCCTAATTTCATGCTTATCCCATTTATACTACTAAGCTGAAATTAAAGAAATAAATAAATGCTAAAAACAAAATATACACAGAAGAAGGAAAGCAAAATAAAATAATAAAAAAAGATAAATACTAGAACAAGTTCAAATGACAATAAAGCAAGGGTAAAAGAAAGCGTCCCTGGAAAAGTAGGCATTCGGCAACGCAAGGATCTTTTGACGCAAGCTCAGTTATTACATTCGCGTAGGTCAATGGAGGTTCTGTCAATTTCGAACTCTCCAATGTGGTAGGGTTTTAACCTCTATCCATTGACCTTGAAGGAAGTGGTTCCGTCTTCGTTTGTTAGCATGACCGCGCCATGCGGGATCACTTCCTTGATTATGAATGGACCTAACCAGCAAGACTTCAGCTTACCTGGAAACAAACGCAACCTTGAATTAAATAACAGGACCTTCTGGCCGGCGTATAGAGTTTTCTTACTAATGTTTTTGTCGTGCCATTTCTTGGTCCTTTCTTTATACAGCTTTGCGTTTTCGTAAGCTGAATGTCTCCACTCTAAGAGTTCGTTGAATTGAAGCTTTCTGGCTTCGCCGCTTGCGTCCTAGTCTAAATTGAGCTTCTTCATGGCCCAAATTGCCTTCCCAAATGGGAGATGGCATGCTTTCCCAAACACCAACGTATGGGGTTACATGCCTATAGGTGTTTTGAATGTCGTTCTGTATGCCCATAGAGCTTCATCTAATCTCTCTGTCCAATCTTTCCTTGATGTGCTCACGACCTTTTCAAATATGGACTTGATCTCCCGGTTTGTTATTTTGTTATTTCAGCTTGGCCGTTTGTCTGTGGGTGATAAGCAGTTGCTACCCTGTGCGAGACATTAAATTTAGTCAGTAAATTAGTGATTATGCGATTTATAAAGTGTGTACCTTCATCACAAATTATTGCCCTTGGTGTCCCAAATCGAGAGAAGATTTGTTTCTTTAAAAACTTGGACACTGTGTTTGCGTCATTCTTTGCACAGGCTACTGCTTCTACCCATTTTGATACGTAGTCAACCGCTACTAGAATATATTGATTGCCGCAAGAAGGAGGAAATGGTCCCATGAAATCGGTTCCCCATACGTCAAACAACTCAACTTCCACCATTGAATTCAGAGGCATCTCATTTCGGTTGGAAATGTTGCCTGTTCTCTGACAACGATCGCAAGCTACCACATATGCCCTTGTGTCTTTGAATAATGTGGGCCAGAAATACCCACTTTGCAACACCTCTGTAGCTGTTCTCTGCCCTCCAAAGTGTCCTTCGTAAGGTGCTTCATGACAGCTCCTCAAAATGCTATGCATTTCATATTCTGAAACGCATCGACGCAGGATATGGTCAGGGCCAAGTCTGTATAGATATGGCTCATCCCAGTAGTAGAACTTACTTTCATGTTGGAGCTTTTTCTTTTGTTGAGCATTGAATTCTTCAGGCCATTGGTTGCAGACCATGTAATTTACTATGTCTGCGTACCACGGTTCCTGACTCTCTGCGTTCATGATATGCTCGTCTGGGAATCGTTCCTCTATATCACTCCAGCTTTCCTAGACCTCTTTATTTTCCAACCGAGATAGGTGGAACACAACCTGATTCTCGGTTCCCTTTCTGTCTTTAATCTCCAACTCAAATTCTTGTAACAGCAGTACCCATCGGATGAGTCTAGGCTTTGCGTCCTTTTTCGCCATCAAATATTTGATTGCAGAATGATCACTATAGATGGTCACCTTTGACACTATCAAATATGCTCTGAATTTGTCAACCGCAAAGACTATGGTAACATTTCCTTCTCAGTAGTAGTGTAGTTCTCCTGAGACGCATTCAACGTTTTACTAGCATAATAGATGGGGTGCATTATTTTCTCTTTTCTTTGCCCCAATACTACTCCCACAGCATGGTTGCTTGCGTCGCACATTAATTCAAATGGGAAAGACCAGTCAAGTGTAACTAAAATTGGTGCTGAAATCAGAGCTTGCCTTAGATACTCGAATGCGTTTAGGCATTTACCGTCGAAATTGAATTCCCTGTTGGCTTCCAGCAGCTCGCTCAATGGTTTTGCTACTTGCGAGAATCCTTTGATGAATCTTCTATAGAAGCCTGCATGGCCTAGGAAACTTCGCAAAGTCTTTACATTTGTGGGGGCCGGGAGTTTTGCTATCGCATCTATCTTTGCTTTATCCACTTCCAATCCAACCTTTGAGATCTTATGTCCCAACACAATACCCTCAGTGACCATAAAATGACATTTTTCCCAGTTGAGGACTAGATTTGTGTCTTCGCATCGCTTTAACACTCTTTCCAAGTTGGTCAAGCATTCATCGTATGATTTCCCAAATACTAAGAAGTCGTCCATAAACACCTCTACTGACTGTTCCAAATAGTCAGAAAATATTGCCATCATGCATCTTTGGAACGTCCTTGGTGCGTTGCATAGTCCGAATAGCATACGTCTGAACGCAAAGGTGCCATATGGACAAGTGAACGTTGTCTTCTCTTGATCTTCTGGAGCTATCATGATCTGGTTATAGCCGGAATATCCATCAAGGAAGCAGAAAAATTCATTTCCTACCAGCCTATCTAGCATCTGGTCGATGAATGGCAGTGGAAAGTGGTCCTTATTTGTTGTCGCATTCAGCTTGTGGTAGTCTATACAGATGCGCCAGCCAGTGACCGTTCTTGTTGGTATCAACTCATTCTTACTGTTCATGATCACTGTCATTCCCCCTTTCTTAGGTACACACTGAACTGGGCTTACCTAGCTGCTGTCGGAGATTGGATAAATCACCCCTGCGTCGAGCCATTTGATGATCTCTTTCTTTACAACCTCCTTCATTGCAGGGTTAAGCCTACGTTGCCTTTCAACTGACCCATCTTTACCCTCTTCCAACCGAATTTTGTGCATGCAGTATGAAGGGCTTATTCCTCTAATGTTCGCTAAGGTCCATCCAATGCCTATGATATGATTTTTCAATATCTCCAGCAAAGCCTTTTCACAATTTGTAGTTAACGCAGCGGATATGATGACAGGTAGCGTGCTCTCTACCCCCAAATATGCATACTTTAGATGCATTGGCAGTGTTTTTAGCTCAAGGGTTGGCGGCTCTTCTAGGGACGGTTTTGTTTTCTCCACGGATCTGTTGCTTAAGTCTAAGCGTTCGAAGCTTGCATTAGAGATTACACCTATTTCCACTTCTCTTCCCTCATCCATTTCGTCCAGCATTGTTTCGTCTCCAGCACATGCGTCTATAATGCTTGCCTTTTCTTCAATTATATCTTTGATCATCTGGCAAGAGTGAAAATCATCAGAATATTTCAACGCATTAAAAACATTAAACTTTAGCTGCTGGTCGTCCACTCGAATGGTTAACTCCCCTTCCTGGAAGTCAATCAGGGCGCGTCCAATAGCTAAGAAAGGTCTTCCCAGGATGATGGGCACCTCTCTATTAGCTTCATAATCCAGAATTATGAAGTCGGCTGGGAAGATTAATTTGTCTACCTTCACAAGAACATCTTCAATTTTTCCTTCGGGATGCTTAATGGAACGGTCAGCAAGCTGAAGTGTGACTGTGGTTGGCCGTGCTTCCCCTATACCCAACTTTTTGAATATAGACAGTGGCATTAAATTTATGCTGGCCCCTAAGTCGCATAATGCCTGACCTACGTCCATTCCTCCTATAGAACATGGCAATGTGAAACTCCCTGGATCTTTCATTTTGGCGGGTATATTGCTTTTGAACAATGCACTGCATTCCCGCTTTAATGCGACTGTCTCAAAATCTCAAAGGTTCTTTTCTTAGATAGTATGTCTTTTAGAAATTTGACATAGCTCGGCATTTGTTCCAGGCTTCCACCAACAGAATGTTGATGTGAAGTTGTTTGAGAACATCTAGGAATTTTCTAAATTGGCCCTCATCATTTTTCTTCTTTAGGCACTGAGGAAAGGGCGGATGCATAGGGGGAGTGATATTCTGAGATACTGATGCAGGGTTTGCCTGCGTTGCTTTTCCTCTCCCCTTTCCATTCTCTTGTTCTTGAGAGGCTGTGGTGGTGGATGAAGATTGCGGTTCACTAGTAGGTGTTATTGGAGTTAGTTGTGGAGTGATGTGAGGCTGCAGATTTCCTTGCGTCCTCTGATCTTGCATTTCAGTGGGAAGAATCTTCCCACTCCTCAATGTCACAGCTTGACATTGTTCCTTACCGTTACCACGTGGGGCTTCGGTATTACTGGGCAATGCTCCTTGGGGTCTGGTATTGCACTCACTTGCCATTTGTCCCACTTGAATTTCTAAATTTTGGATTGCAATGGCATGACTTTTTATTTCACCCATTCGGTTTTGGAGCATTGCTTCCAACGACTTACGCGTTTCTTCATTTTGAGTGATAGTTTGTCGCATAAGTGCTTCAAGGGATGATGATGATGAGTTTGCTGACTGGTTTCTTTGTGCTTGATGCCCTTGAACACCTTGGTTGTACACGGGGTTGTTGCTTCTCTGCGGCTGTTGTCCAGTTCCCTGCATTTGTGATTGGTTTCCTCCCCATCCAAAGTTAGGATGGTTCGTCCAACCCAGATTATCATTCTTAGAGTACGGATTATTCTGAACATAACAGACGGATTGTGGGTTGTAGGGACACATATCGTACAAGTGACCATCACCACATTACACACAGCTTACAGATGCTGTTGCATTCACCGTGTTCATTGCGTCCATTGACGCAACTGTTCCACCTTGGTTGTTCAATGCTATTGTTTGCAGCAAGGATGTCATATTGGCGATCTGAGTTGAAAGATTATTAGTCGCGTCAGTTTCAATCATTCCAGCTTGCGTTCGTCTTTTATCCATGTACCGGGATCCATACCCATCATCTACCTATTCATCGGTGTTCCTCAAAATTCTGTCGAGGATCTACTTAGCTTGCGTATAAGTCTTGTCCATTAATCCTCCTGCTGCAAAGGCGTCAGCCACTGATTGTGATGTTTTATTTAATCCTCCGTAGAAAATCTCCATCTGCACACAGTCAGGGATACCATTATGGGGACAATTCCTTACAAGCCATTTAAACCGGGCCCATGCTTCACTAAGTGTCTCCTAGTCCTTTTGCTCGAAGGTGACAATGTCTCGTCACTTTTTTGCACTCACCGTCGGAGGAAAGTATTTCTGCATGAATTTTTCAACCATTTGGCCCCAAGTTGTAATCTCACCAGGTTCAAATGAATATGCCCATTGTCTTGCCTCATCTCTGAGAGAAAATGGGAATAGCATTAGTTTGATGCTATCTTGCGGTACTCTAGCCATAGGGAATGCGCTACAAATTTCCAAGAAACTTTTCACGTCTGCATGTGGGTCTTCACCTGTTGCACCCCAAACTGCCCTATGGCTTGTAGCATCTGCAATATTACTGGTTTCATTTCAAACCTTCCATTACCTTCGAAGGTTGGTTGTAAAATTTCCGGTGCAAAATTGTATAGATTTGGCGACGCATACTCCATCATTGGGCGATTTCTATCATGCGCCAAGAGGATTGGGTTTGTATCATTGTTTGCGTGCTCTTGCGCATTAGCGTTCTGCCTAACCCCAGCATGAGGTTGATTATTTTGAGCATCCATATTTTCTTCTGTAGTTTGATTGCTCCTTCTTTGTTTATTCTGTCTTATCCTTCTTCTGAAGGTCCTCTTAATCTCTGGGTCAATATCAAATGTTGGGTTGTCCCCTTCACTCATATACTGTTAGAAGCCTCTGATAGAAGAGAAGCTTGCTATACTCCGTTGACTGAGGAATCCTGTAACACAATAATCCAAAGAAAATAATTAAATCAACGCAAAGTGTTAAATGGCGCCAAAAACTTGTTGGTGGTGGATTTTGTATGTGTGTAAATTGTCCTAACGCAGAGTGTTAAATGATGTCCTTATGCGTTCAACATGTCATGCTTTGAGCATGCTATGCGTCTTACTACTATGCGTTGGTGATCTGTCAAGTTTCCTTATCCTTTACCCAAGTATAAGCAAAGGAATAGGTTTTCCCGGTGAGTCCGAGGTCGAACACAGGGATTATGTTGATTCAATATTTATGTGAATTACATACATTGCAGTGGTAACCAATAAATAATGGGGAGAGTGTTTGTTTCTGATCTAAAGAAAGTGATAATATGTACACTAGACTAAATGTGGAAGATGGAAAGGCATGCGACACAGCAAGTTCAGCTAGAGATGTGTGTGAATGGATAAAGAAAGGGTTCGGGTTGATTAACATCTAACATCGAAAACGCACAGTAGTATTCTATTCATACTTGCGACTCTTCTCCCGGTTGTCAGCCGCTATGCGTTATATGTCAATAACGCATAGGAGAGTGTTAAGAACCAAGGTTATCCCTATAGACAGGAAATACTACTTGGCCCTTGTCAATTGAGTTCCACAATCGCTTACACTCTCGAGCAGTTCGATTATTACTACTTATATCGATTTGTCAGATGGACATAAGCATCGGATTAAGCCCGCAATTGACAAGATAAAATAGTTACACTGTGGTTCCTAGTTAGATGCTAACGCAACCCTAGACCCTATAGTGATTAGTTACTCATGGTTTGAAAGTAAAAAAGTGGAAAGTTTAGAGAAATGAGTAGACATGGAAGATAATTATATTGATGAAACGAAATACAACTTTAGATGAGCTCAATGTCTTGACACAAATCTAAAATCAAGATAGAACAATAAGAAAGAAAGCAGGGAAAGGCGTCAATGTCTTGAGTCGCCCGGATGGAAGCGTGAGGATATGCTGTGAAGTGGTCCGGCGAAGGGAAGACTTTTCTCTCTCGAGCTATTCGTCTCCGGTTGAAGTTTGGAGAGGACTCTACTGTCACTTATGGAGTTCTTCCAAGAATCAACAACTCTTTCTCATCTCGAGGAGCTGCACTTTTATAGATGATGTGTTCGCAATTAATGGCAAATCTGCTTAATTGGCGGCGAGATTGATACTATGCGTCCATCTCGCCTGATTGCGTGATTCTCGGGTCAATTAAGATCCACCACTTTGGCCACAAATCATGTTCATCAATCATCCCTCAATCTCTCAAGATTCTGCTTTGATTCTCAGTGCCTTGCATTAATGGTCGTCTATCCGTCCATGAATAGTTTGGCCGATGTCAACGCAGCGTAGGTTGCTAACGCGTAGTCTTGTGTTGAGAAGTCATCAACGCCTCGTTTGCATTCCTGCGTTAAAACATGCGTTTTAGGCTCAAAAAGTGGTAAAATCATTTATCTTCATAAAAATACAAGAGTATAACGCAAAGGAAGATTTATTAGTAAAAATCACATACAATGCAGCATGCTTCTCTATTTAATCTCTATTTATCTAAGAAAAAGGCTATTATAACTTGTATTTCTACAAGTTATCAATAAGCTTATCTTATGCGTCAAGCATATTCCAATATACAAACTATTCATTCAATCATACTGCCCCTATGCGTCCATTGAATTTCCTTTAAGGTTTTAGCTTCATTACTTACTTTCTTTACTCTCCGCCATAATTCCTTTGAACTCGTTTCTCCACTGTATACTACTAGGCGTCAATGTCCCAAACGCACACTACTAAGCGTTTGTACCTTACCGCATCATGCCATGCATCCAACTTTCTTCCCTTATGTCAAGTATTATCTACAAATCCTTCTCTTGTGTGATCACACATCCGAAGATGTGATTTACCCTTGTTAACCAAATCCAACTCCAAACCACCCTTTATGCATGTGTACTCTTTGCGTTCACCTTTACTTCGTTCTGTATCCATGATCCTCCTCCTATCCTTGAAGATTCTTTGATTATCCCTCTATGCGTTCTTGTGCTTGTAATCCAAAGTTGTTCATTTAACCTTTTCCTTGTACTAAAATATTTCTCTTATGATAAATTAGTATGTGTCCACCTCCTGCTCCAGTCTTTAAACTTTCTTCTCAACCTTCTACTTTATCCAAGAATCGAGAACATCCCTCGATAGTAGTCTATGCGTTACTTAGTTTGCTATAGTATTCTTTCCCGGTTCCTCCTTATGCATTTATCCTTCTTTTCCGAGACTTGGATCTCTTTCCAATACTCCACGAAATAACTTTATTCCTTTTTGCTTATGCGCCTTACCTTCGCCAATGCTTACATCTTCTTCATAATTACCCCCTATGCGTTTCACTTCTTTCCCTTCAAGCTCTTAGGTTACTTCCTATGCGTCCACCTTTATCATGCGTTACCTTAGTCCTGACCAGGCGTCCTGTTTTCTTTATAGGCTCTTCAACGCATCGATTTTTCAAAAGTAGAGTGTGACAATTCCACTCACCTTAGAAAAATTTCCTCATTCTAACCTGAAAACCACTAGCAAACAAGTGAAATCTAATATAAACTCCCTTAATTTGTACACAAGGTGTAAGCATGATTATCATCATAGTGACTAACTTTTCAACGCAAAGATAAAAGCTAGGAATAATTAAATGTACTCAAATGAAATTAAAAGCAAGGAGAAACACAAAGAGTGAAATAGACATTCAATGCGGCGAGAAATTTTCATTTTATTGATTTTTGTCCAACAAACGCATACATCTGAAGATAGAAGATAATTACAATGAAAGCTATATAAAGAAGATACAACTCTATCTACACCTCTAAATTTAATTATCTGGCGTGTCTTCATCAAGCTTGCGTTGCTGCTCAGGTGCAGGGCGTTGTGACATTGGGAAGACAACCGGATGTTGTAGGCGTTCATGAATGTTAGGGGGTGAGACTTCTAGTGGAATCAAAAATAGTTGATGAATATAATTCAAGGTAAAGTGAAGTTGCTTCGTCTGCTGGCGTGCTAGCATATTCATCGAATGCATCATTGGACGCAAGATTGATTGTTGCATGTATGCTTGCACTGTCTCCCAATCAAGGTCGAGTTGGGCTTCTTGCGGTTGAGGTTGTGGTTGTGGGTCAGGACAGTTTGGCTGGGGGTGAGAGGTTGATGGAGTTTCGTTAAACGCAGGGGAGGATGGACGCACAGTAGTTGCGCCAAAATCCCCATAGTCTTAGTCATCAACTCTTTAAGGAGAAGTTGAAGAAAAAGAGATAGTTTGGATTGATGGGAAAGTAGGAGGTTGAGGTTGCGTTTCTGGAGGAGGTGGAGGAGCCGTTGGCTCTCTTGCGGTCACCGGGAGTGGAGGTGAAACACTAAAGGAAGGGGAAACTCGAACAGTGCCATCAGGACTTGCCACGATCTTCCGTTTTAGCTTGGATGTCTTCTCCTTTTCTTTCCTCTTTGACGGTTTTAAAAGTGATTCAGCCGGTTATGTTGGCTGATGGGATCCTTTGGTGGCCTTGGCGAGACCTGGCTGATGTTGTGATCCCCTCATCAACCGACGTAGAGTTTTGTTGGCGATAACACTATTCACCTCCATCATCTAATCTGCGTTTAACATTTCCTTATCACTTCCGATGGCAGCATTAACACATAAGCTCACAATGAGCCAAGGGAAAAATAACTGACCCCTAAGCTTACTGAAGACTCCTCTGATTTGAGCTGCTATTATGTGTTTGATGAGCACTTTTAGTGTTAACCGCAAGTGTACGTGTCACACCCATTCCCGAACTACCTTCCTGTAGCCCGAGACAGAGCGTGAGGACAGTAGTCTTCAATCCTATTATCCACTTCCACTGTCGAACTTCACGTATGCCTGTTTAACCACACTTCATAGGATGGCAATACCATTAACGCTTGACAAACCTCGACTTCGATCGGCAACAAGAACTGTCATGCTACCTGAAAAATGGGTAACATAAGAAAGGATGAGCTAAAAGCCCAGTGAGTGACAAATTTTGTAAACTATCTTTAGTTTAAAAGCAGGCATGTTATCATCATTATATTACAAAAACTTAATTCAAATCATCATTTCTATAAAATCATACTTTTCAACTTCTCAGTCAAATATCATAAATACATTCCAGAGTAGTTGTACATGAAATCAATTTATTTTTAACATTTTCCTTTAGTTGAGGCGGAGCAAGACTCAACGCTCTCAATGTCGAAAACATTCCTAGCTCAATGCGGAGCAAAACTCGACGCACCAGCAATATCAACCTCTATGTGCACATAGGAATATGGCGGGTTGCACATATACCTTTTCATGTCCCTCAGTACTCGGTCCCGGGGAAACTCACATGCCTTTTCATGTCCCTCAACATTGAGCCTCCTCTAAAACATTTTAGAAACCAACATTTTACATAACTAGTTCATATGAAATCTTTTATAAAGAAACAAGATATTTTTCGATGACTACATTTCACAACATGTTGTTCAACAACTTATAGAAAACAATAAGACATGCCTTGTGAACTAAACATATTCAAGCACCATGCTTTTTAAATAATCATTTTTCAACAAATCATAATCAAAATGAAATCATAATAATATTTCAAAATAAACATTTTCAAAGAAAGAAAGGTGTCACTCACAAAAGACTTTAAGGATAGTTTCTCCTCTTTCCCACTATTTCCTCTTTCCCGAGCTTCTTGGACGCAATGTTCTAACCCTGGAACGCAAGGTCTTATATTCTTCTGGTAGCTCGGTTGGTCGCAACCCTGCCCTTGGACGCACGGTTGATAGCTAACGCGAGGTGCATCCCAACTCTTCCTTACTTCCGTTTTTTTTTTTTTTTTTTTTTTTTAATATGTTGACCTCACAAGTTCTAACTTGGACACAATGTTCACCTTGAAACTTAAACGTAAGGCTAACCCTTTTAGACACAAGACAACTTCTTTAACACAAGATATAGCTAAGTTGTCTAGAATATCTTCTTCCTTGGTCGCAGACTTCTATTACGGACACCAGGATTCTTCCTTTCTCTCAAGAATTCTTACTTCAGCATCATCAGTCACTCCTTTTCTCTCAAGATCCTCTTTATAGCTTTGGAGTAAAGGACTTGTCATACTACTCTTCCTCCCTTTTTGCCATTTCCATGCCACATGTCAAGCTGCATGCTTAACCAATCATGCATTTATCCAAGCGTCACCTTGCATGAAATACTTAACATACTTCTAACACCTCCCGCTTATAAGGTGTCAAGTTTATATGAAGCCACCTAGCCTTTATAAGCTTATCTTATACGCCCAACATATTCTAATATACAAACTACTCATTCAATCATACTGTTCTTATGCGTCCACTGAGTTTTCCTTTAAGATTTTAGCTTCATTACTTACTACTTTTACCTTCCGCCATAATACCTTTGAAACCGTTTCTTCACCGTATATTACTAGGTGTTAATGTCCCAAGCACATACTACTATGCGTTTGTACCTTACCGCATCACACCATGCATCCAACTTCTACCCTTTGAACTCTTAAGTTACAACCTATACGTTTACCCCAAATCAAAGTTATGTTTCCATTTATGACAGAATCGGGCTCCTCAACGCATAGCTGGTAGCCACCCCTCAACACATAGCAACCCTTCGATTATAGTCACCTTAAACACTAAATGTCCTGGTCTTTGAGCATAGACTTCTTTATCAACACCAAAATCCTTACCAACGCATAATAGACCTTCAACGCATGCTGCGCCTTAAGGTTCTTTGACTTCTCTTTTCTTTCTAGCTTAACACCCTCAAAAGCCAATCCCATAACTTGTTAATTTCCAAGACTAAGTGTGAGCCATGCATTTCCTCTTTTCCAAATTCTTGTTTCCCTTATCAAAATTCAATATCAAATTCCTTCAAAATTAAAGTACCACACTTTAACGCTTTACCACATATGCATTAACCGGACTATGCTAAAAAATACATCTAAATTTTAACTAATCTTCAGACTATGCTTTCAATCCTTCATTCCCACTCTCAGTGGAATATCCATTGTTTTCCTAAAATTTAGGCGTTCAACTAGTCTTACTTCTTTTCTTACTTCTTCTCCTACTAGCCATCTTAAGAATTCTGAGTTAGGGTCTTACAGTATGGGTCAACTTATAATATAAGACGGTGAAGTCGGAATTGTAAGCACTGGCTTATAATGCTAAGTGTTGGGACAAGGCAAGTGAAATGTGGCCACACGTTGTTAGAGCAAAGTAGCCAAGAGTGAAAGAGTTAGGCATGGACCAAGACTATGCGTTGGTGAAAACAAAGAGGAGTATTGTTCTTTTGAGTGACCATGCATTGAAGGTGAAAATTTACGAAGACTTATGAGCTGTAGCAGTCACTTGCATTGGAAGAGGAATTTATCATTGGCGGGGAAGGAAGTGTTTTGAACAACTATGCGTTGGTGAGGTTGCATGCATTAAGGTCTCCATGCATTGGAGACGGGCATAATTGATTGAGTTGTATGCGTTGAAGGTAGGAGGCATTGAGGACGCCATGCGTTGAGGGTGGCCGTCTGCTAAGGGCGTTAATGGTGGGCTGCGTTGAACGCCTTACCTTGAATTGAGAAGGGAAACCCCGCGCGCTAGCCAGCATAAGAGAGTTAAGTCGGCAGTATATATATAGGTGAGTAAATTGAATATTTTATCATTTTAAGACATTTTCGAGAGCTTAAGTTGGTTCCATTTTTCGATGAACTACAAGTGAAGTAGAAGAAGGTGTTCTTGTGGATTTCGGGTAGAATTTTACTCGTTTTGATATCGAAATCTAAGCTGGAACAGGACGTTATTAGTGGACGCACAAGCTGGATAGTATCGAATGTTTGGAGTGAAACGAATCAAGGAGATCGAGTCTAAGGTTGAAAATTTAAGGTTAGTAAGTTAACTCGATTCTGAACAACTTTTATGAAGGATGTTTGACTTGAAATGGATTAGAAAGATGTAAACTTTTAGCTGGAAGTGACTGATAAGGAATTTCTGTGCAATCTGTAGTAGTATGGAGGAATCCTGCAATATTTGACGAACATGGACAAGTTAAGCTACAAAAATTTGAGGTAAGCTAGAAAACGTATTTCTCCTCAAGTTTGTAGAAGGAAAGAAGTTCTAATTTTGACTGGAAATATAACTTTTAATTGACAGCAGTGAAGAACAAAAGGAAAAGAAGGAAGGCAGAAGCTGTGGAAGATAAGTATCGTTGGACTGCAAGTAACGCTAAAAGTTTAAGTGTGAGAAGCGAGACGGGTAACGCAGGTGTTGCTAGAAGCCTTGCGTCTCACAATTCTTGTTGGGTCTCGCTGATCAGGTGAGTATCGCTAGTCTTGCTCACCCTGGTATCGCTAGTGGCATGTAGTGTAATCTAGTCTCGCTAGTGGTCTGCTAGTAGAGCTAAATTTCGCTCATTAAGGTTTATTGATCAATATGAATGGTTAAAGTTTGTTGGTTGTGGAAAGGAAGTTTAGGGAAACTTAACCCAAGAAATGTGTATTTTCAGGCCAAGAGGAGATAGGCAAGGTGTATAATCCATTCAAGGCCTAGAAAATAGTTGGGAGTGACACTTCTTTCTTGTTTCAACAATTCTATTGTACATGTCAGTTGGTTTTTCTTAATTATTGATGTTTTTGCTAAACGATATTGAAAAGCAGATTTATAGATTGATATTGATTTATGAAATGCCCTGTTTTCTTATGAAAGATTTGACTATGAACTGCTTTGTATAAAGTATTGTATTAAACTAAAGGAAAAATGTTTTAGAGGAGACTCAATACAGAAGGACATGAGAAGGCATGTGAGTTTCCCCGGGACCCAGTACTAATGGACATGGAGAAGGTACTTGGGCAACTCGCCATGTTCCTTTGTGCACATAGAGGTTATATGCTGATGCGTTGAGTTTTGCTCCGCATCGAGCCTTATTTGTTTTCAACGTTGGGGCGTTGTGTTTTCCTCCGCCTCAACTAAGGAAAAGTGTTGTAACCGTACTGTTTTATTTATGAATTGTTGAAAAACCATGTAGGATTTGATAAGGGCATTTAAATGTGATTTAATCAATGAAAATGTCATGAATTCTATGTTTTACTCATGTTATCAGAATTTGTTTAAATCCTGATGATTTTCGAACTAAAAGAATTTGTTTAAAATTAGTCACTCACTAAGCTGTTAGCCTATGTTTTCAAGTTTTTCTTTCCCCTCCAGGTAGCAAGGACGTTCCTGGTGCTTTGCGTACTCCAACTTGCCCTGCTTAAGCTTCGAGTTTCCAGAAAATTGTCCTATTTTGCAAAGTTGCTTGTATGTAAAACCTTATACAGGTGGCATGTAGACCTAGTTGTACATTTACTGGGAGTTGAATCATGGTTTTGTATAAGGGCTTTATGGAAGAGTTGTATTCTGAATTTTCGTTATGTATCTAATTTCTATATGTTATGGTTGATATATATATTAAGGAGTGTTATGTATGTTGTAAACAGTATAGGACTAGTGTGTTAGTGGATGGTATGTGTCATAAAAAGGGTGATGTATGCTGTCTTCACATCGCTTCTCGGGTTGGGTAGTGTAGCCTGGGAGGGGGTGTGACACGAATATCGTTCCACTGGAGATCCAATTGTGAAGGGTTAAGTTACTTAGCTATTCTAGAGTTGAATCAATTTTATTTTAGGATTGGAATTAATATATAAGCCAAATAAGGAAAGTAATAAAGTGAGAAACACAAGAGTCAAAGACAGTTCTAGGGTAATGAATCCTTGTTTATTTCATCATGCAATATTACAGATTTCATGAATTTTATTGTCATTCATATGCCTAAGTCTAAAAACTTAATTCCAAGTTATTTTCTCTAAAAAACAACCCTTTCTCATGCAACTCGATTGATTAGTAATCTCTTGAAACCAATACAAATTACATGCCATTAAGAATGGTTTTTAGCAACTTTTATTGTCAACCTAACTACTCTCGTGATAGATTAACAACAATTCATTGTTATAGATCAAGTTAAACATACAATCTCTCAATCATACATCTAACCTAACATGTGAAGATGGCCAATCCACAAGAATTAAACACAATAACAATGAAAAGCATAATCATTCCAACAAAACCATGAAAGTCTACAATATCAATATAAATTCACAAACAATTCATCAGAACCCTAAAACTAAAGAGTTTAGCCACTCATGGCTTGAAGCAACATGTTTAAGCAAAATAAACAACGAAAAAGTATAAAGAAAGGGAAACTCTACTGAAAAGAAGCTCTTGATTGAAATAGCACTTTCACAATCTCCTTGGCTCTCATGTCAGAATTCGAAGGGCACCACAACTATCTCGAACTCTTTTCCTCTTCCTTGCACCTAACTCACTCTTTGAACTCTTCTATGAACTCTCACTTAATTCTCTCTTTCTTGTGGTTCTTTTTGTCTGGTAGTTGTTGCTCTCAATTGTTATTAGGGCTGTTGGAAACCCCCAAATTTATAGAGTATCTCAATTGTTATTAGGGCTGCCCAAAAAATCTTTCCAAAAATAACTTTTTCCATTTAAGGTAACCTGGCATCGCAGCGCTATTGAAATTTCTCAGATGGCGCTGCGGCGCTGTGGCAGATTCTTGCACAGACACTCTCGGGTTTTAGCATCGCGGCTGTCACACCCCCTCCTAGATTGCCTACTTAACCTGAAAGGAGATGTGAGGACAGCATACATCACCCCTCTTATGATGCATACCATCCATTTCTACAAACTAATCCTATGAATTCATAACATACATATTGCTCCTTCATATATCCAAAACCATGACATATAGAAAGTTATTTACATATCGATAATTCAAACTTTCAACGTAACCACAAGGCACTTATACAAAACCCTATTTGAACTCCCAGCAAATGTACTACTAGGTCTACATGCCACCTATATAAGGTTTTACATACATACAACTCTTCAAACAGGACAAATTTCTGGAAAACTCGAAGCTTAAGTAGGGCAAGTTGGAGTAGGCAAAGCACCAGGAATGTCCTTGCTACCTAGAGGGAAAAGAAAACTTGAAATCATGAGCTAGCAGCTTAGTGAGTGACTAATTTTTAACAAACTAATATTAGTTAGAAAATTATCAGGAATTAAACCAATTCTGACAGCATGAGTAAAACATAGAATCATCTTATATTCTTTGATTAAATCATGTTTAAATGCCCTTATCAAATTACACATGGGTTTTTCAGCAATTCATAAATAAATCAGTATGGTTACAATACTTCTCCTTAGTTGTGGCGGAGCAAAACTCAACACCCCAACGTTGAAAACAAATAAGGCTCGATGCAGAGCAAAACTCAATGCACCAGCATATAGCCTCTATGTGCACATAGGAACATGGCAGGTTACCGAAGTACCTTCTCCATGTCCTTTAGTATTGGGTCCCGGGGAAACTCATGTAAGCACTGACTTTTAATCCTAAGTGTTGTGACAAACAAGTGAAATGTGACCATGCGTTGTTAGAGGAAAAGTAGCCGAGAATGAGAGCAAAATTTTGGCTAAGTGTTGGCCAAGACTATGCATTGGTGAATGAAGAGGAAGTTGAACTCTTTGAGTGGCCATGCGTGGCCGATGGAATCACGAAGGGTTATGAGCTGAAGTAGTTACCCGTGTTGGAGGATAAGTGATAATTGGTGGGGAAGAAATGTGCTTGAACCACCATGCGTTGGTAAGGCTATGCGCTGAAGTCATTTTGCTGCGCTGAAGTCACTTTGCGTCGAAGACAGAGTGGTCTCGATGCGACGAAAATAGTGGTGTGAATGACGGAGTTGTATGCGTCAAAAGTAGAAGGCGTTGAGGGCGCCATGCGTTGGGTGTGGATAGTTGCTGAAGGCGTTGGAGGAGGATTTTGACGAGTGCCTTGCATCGAAGGGAGAACCTCGCGTCAGCCTGCGGATGAGGGGTAAGTCGGCAACATGTATAAGGGTGCTTGAGAGGGTTAAGTCGGTAGTATATATATAAGTGAATAGATTGAATATTTTATCATTTTTAGACATTTTCGAGAGCTTGAGTCGGTTGCATTTTTCAAACAAGCAATAAGAGAGGGTAGAGGAAGGTGTTCTTGTAGATTTTAGGTGAAATTCTACTCGCCTCGGTGCTGAAAACAGAGCTGGAATAGAAGATTGATTGTAGTCGCACAGACTGAATAGCGGTTAAGGTTTGGAGTAAAACAAATCGAAGAGATTGAGTCTAAGGCTGAAATTTTAAGGTTAGTAAGTTAACTCAATTCTGACTTTTATGAAGGATGTTTGAGTCGAAATGGATTAGAAACATGAAAATTTTCAGTTGCAAATGACTGATAAGGAATTTCAGTGCAATCTATAGTAGTGCGGAGAAATCTTGCAATATCTGACAAACGAGGACAAGTTAAGCTACAAAAATTTGAGGTAAGCTAGAAGACATATTATGCTACAAGTTTGTAGAAGGAAAGAAGTTCTGATTTTTGCTGGAATTATAACTTTTAATCGATAGCAGTGAAGAACCAGAAGGAAAAGAGGGAAGATAGAAGCTGTGGAAGATAAGTATCGATGGACTGCAAATAACGCTAAAAGTTTAAGCGTGAGAAGCGAGACGGGTAACGCAGGTATTGCTAAAAGCCTTACGTCTCACAATTCTCGTTGAGTCTCGCTAGATCTCGCTGATCAAGTGAGTATCGCTAGTCTTGCTCACCCTGGTATCGCTAGTGGCGTGTAGTGTAACCTAGTCTCGCTAGTAGGGTTAAAACTCACTCATTAAGGTTATTTTGATCATGTAAGCCCCGTACTTGTTATTAAAAGGAAGTAAGTAAAGAGAAATTATGGGGCAAGTAAGTAAAGAAAATTTGCTAAGTTGGGGGAGAGTGAAAATGGTTAAGTGTTGGCTAGGTGATGAGTGACCATGCGTTGAGGGATATTCAAGATTGACAAGAGTTGCCGCTGAAAAGCATGTGTTAAAGAGGGCAGCTCAGCGGGGAGAAAGATGTGAAGGGAGAAGGGACAATATGCGTCACAAGAGGGGTGATGTATATTGTCTTCACATCTCCTTTCATGTTAAGTAGGTAATCAGGGAGGGGGTATGACAGTGGTTGCGCCAAAATCTCTATAGTGTGAGCCATCAACTCTTATTGAGGAGGTTAGGGAGATAGGTTTTGTGGAAGGTTGAGGTTCTGGGTGATGCGTCTTAGGAGGAGGTGGAGTTGGTTCTCTTCGATGGTTGGAAGTGGCGGTGAAGGACTTGAGGAAGGGGATGGTCTAATGGTGGCATCAGGACTTGCGACAATCTTGCTTTTCAGTTTAGATGACTTCCCCTTCTTCTGCATTTGCGGCTTTGGAGGCGACACTTTAGTTGATTGCATGGATTGATGAGGTCTTTTGGTGGCCTTAGCAGGCTCTGGCAGATGTTGCGATCCTCTCATCAACCGACGCAGAGTCTTATGAGTGATTACCCCATTGACTTCGATCATCATCTCTGCGTCTAACACTTTTGTCGGTCCTCTGATGGCAGCATTGGCACTTAGGTTCATGATAAGTGTGGGGAAAAAGAGCTGGCCTCTTTGTTTGTTGAAGACCCCTCTTACCTGCAACGCAATTATGCGTCCTACATCAAGGGGAATGCGACGCATAATGCAATAAGCTACCATTACCCGATCCCTTGATACTGTTCTGTCATGCATCGTCGGGATTAGCCGCTTCTTCACCAAATATACCCACAGGTTGGCCTCTGGCTGTAGGCTGTTAGCAAGCAAGGTTTTAATTCCTGTGGGTGATACGTCCCACTTTGCCCTGGGCTTTGCCAATACGCAGATTGCGTCTTCCATTAACTCCAGTGGATTCAACTCTATTATTTTGTTTCCTTCCGCATCCGCATTGTCCCTTAACTTATATACTGCGTTTATTTCCCTTGCGTTGGATGGGATCTCATTTTCTTCAACTACTACCTCGTCCTCCTCTTCATCAATGCATCCGTTATAAAAGTTGCGGACTAAGTCGGGTTGGATCGAAGGAGTGCTGGAATAGAAATTTCTCCACCCGTGGTAGTCGATGATTTCAGTGACGTATGGCGGCAACGGGGCTTCTTCTGAGAAAAATCCGACCTCCATTAGTAAATCAGGGAACGCCCTGCGTCTCCCTTTTCCCTCTTTCTTCTTTGGCGATGCATCCGTCACCTTCTCTTTTCCTTTGGCTTTAGCAGGTATTTTATGTACTCTTTTTCTTTCTCTTGGCCACGTCAGTCACTTCCTTTTTCTTCTTTTTCAAGGCGCTGACACCTTGCTCCTCTAACGCATCCTCCCCTATGCATTCCTTCCGTGTAGGCGAATGGTGCCTACTTTTCTTTTCCTTTTTCTTCTTGCCCTCCCTATCTTCTTGGGCATTTATTCGTGCATCCAACTCCTCATCTTCTTCTATTTGCAGCTCTCTCTCAAGCTCCTCAGCTGCCTTTTCTAATCTTTTTTCTTCTCTCATTTCCTCCTCTAATGCCATAGCAGCTTCGTCAATTTGAGGATCAGTTAGGCCTTGCGTTTCTAATTGTTCCTTAAGTCGCACTACCCTGCGCACCTTTTTGCTCTACAATGCGTCCTTAGCAATTTTCTCTGCTCCATTTTTTAGGCCCTGAGCTCTTTCCTCAACTTGGCCCTTTTCCTCTTCATCTTCTCTGCCAATCGATCAAAGGATGTCACCGTAATCGGGGACTCAGGATCGTCTCCTTACTCTGCGTTTTTCGGCTCTTCATCCTTGACAGTTTCTTCTGATACCCTTCTTTTCTTCCTTATCAGGGGTACCACTTCTTCTTCTTCTCTTCTTCTCTTGGCCTCTGTGGCCATCACAACTTTTTTGATAGGTCCTTCATTGGAGTCCAAGGTCGCCTCCTCAAGACTGATGGATGCAGGGACTAACCCATGCGTTTTGATTGGCTCGCCTACAACCTCCTTGCTGTAGGTGGCGTCTCCTTCCTTATTTCCCCCGGTCTTTTCAGCCTTCCGAGTCTCTTTTGGCTGACTCTAGCCCTCTTCTATCTGTGAGGGTGATTCCCTTCTTGCGTTTGAAACACATGTTTCACTTCCCCTTCTTCCACCCACATCCTCTTCTACTCCTTCCCCTACTTCATCAGTCCCTCTTGTGCTGGGATGTCTTGATGAAGGCAAAGGCTGGTTGACCTCCCCGTCATCCTCCCTAGCCTTTGCGGCGAACTTTACTGCTTCTGTACAATGTGCTAGCTTCATTGCGAACCGTTCCAGGACCCGGTTGCTCAGCTTCGGAGTTTTCTGTGCTTAGGCCGTTGGTTTCCGGCATTGAAGTTTGTGGCGGAGAACTCCTTAACACTCTTCATTTTGTGCTTTGGGATACAGGACTTGACTCGGCTCTTGGGTTTTGGGGTGGGTGCCGGGTCGATTCGGCTGAGGGGTTGGATGTTCAAGACTTCCACACAGTCACCTAAGTCAAGATCGACTACTGGTGGGCGGACTGGAGGTATGAAGAAGGGTCAGAAAAATGGGGTTATGGACGGTCTTTGGGCACTGGCCCTGATTCGTGACGCCGAAAAATTTGGGATGAATGGAGGGCTGGGGTTTGGAGGTCTAGGGCCGACCGGAGAAGCGAAAGGCCTCACAGGTTGGGTGGAAGAGAAAAATGGAGCTTGAGGCTTAAGAAATACCTCGGGGACTGGGCACAGTTCAGATGAAGAAGAAAATGGGGTTGAATATTGGGTGTTGGAGGAAGATATTGGGGAAACGTCGCCGGCAAAATCTTCATTTCGGGAGTCTGATTGGCTAGACATAGACAGAAGTGCGAAGAATGCAAATCGCCGGAGGTTTTGAAGATGAAGGGGTTGAAAATGGCAAATGGAAAATCGAATCGTGTTAATAAAGGGCTAATTAAGCCGTCAGCAATAAATGAAGATACACGATATCTGAAATACCACTGATCTAGGTAAATTTATTGAGCCGCACACCCATCAAGTGTAATGGGCGGCTAATGACGCAAATAAGCACTCCAGTGCTTCTGGGAAAACGCATCGACTTAAAAGACGCATGCATTACCCGGTTTGCTCTTTCTAAAACGCACTCATTTAATTAATAAACGCATACTGATGAGTGCATGGTTCTCAGTTCAGTTATGTGTTGGATGCAGCATAAATGGCAGAATATGCGGTGAAATCAAAGTTTGCATGAAAGCTCGACACATAATTTCATGCTCATTTAATTTACACTACTCCTGAAACTGAATTCAAAGAATGAAAAATAAATACTAAAAATAAAGTACAAATAAAAGAAAGAAAGAAAAAGAAAATAATAATAATAATAAAATAATATGAAGAAAAATAAAATAAAATAAAATAAACACTAATACAAGTACGAATAAAAAGGAAGAAAGCAAGAGTAAAAGAAAGTGCCCTTGGAAAAGTAGGCGTTCAGCAACGCTGGGACCCTTCAACGCAAGCTCAGTTTTTACACTCGCGTAAGTCAATGGAGATTTTGTCGATTTCCAGCTCTCCAATGTGGTAAGGTTTTACCCTTTGTCCATTGACTTTGAAGGAGGTAGTTCCGTTTTCATTTGTTAGCTTGACAGCACCATACGAAAACACTTCCTCGATTATGAATGGTCCAGCGAGACTTCAGCTTACCTGGAAATAAACACAACCTTGAGTTAAATAATAGGACCTTCTGGCCGACGTATAGCGTTTTCTTACTGATATTTTTGTCATGCCATTTATTGGTCCTCTCTTTAAACAGCTTTGCGTTTTCGTAAGCTGAATGTCTCCACTCCATGAGTTCGTTTAATTGAAGCTTACTTGCTTCACCCGTTGTGTCCTTGTCTAGATTAAGCTTCTTCATGGCCCACATGGCCTTGTGCTCCAGCTCTAACGGGAGATGGCATGCTTTTTTGAACACCGACGCATAGGGTGACATGCCTATGGGTGTTTTAAATGTCGTTTTGTATGCCTAGAGAGCTTCATCTAATCTCTTCGTCCAATCTTTCCTTGATGTACTCACCACTTTTTCGAGTACGGACTTAATCTCCCTATTTGTTATCTCAGCTTGGCCGTTTATCTGTGGGTGATACGCAGTTGCTACCCTGTGCGAGACATTAAATTTTGTCAATAAGTTAGTGATTATGCGATTTATAAAATTGTGTACCTTCATCACTAATTATCGCCCTTGGTGTCCCAAATTGAGAAAAGATTTCTCTTTAAGAACTTGGACACCGTGTTTGCGTCGTTCTTTGCACAGGCTGCTGCTTCTACCCATTTTGATACATAGTCGACCGCTACTAGGATGTATTGATTACTACAAGACGAAGGGAATGGTCCCATAAAATTGGTTCCCCATATGTCGAACAACTCAACTTCCAGGATTAAGTTCAGAGGCATCTCATTTCGGTTGGAAATATTGCCTATCCTCTGACAACGATCGCAAGCTACTGCATATACCCTTGCGTCTTTGAATAATGTGGGCTAGAAATACCCACTCTGCAATACCTTCGCAGCTGTTCTCTGTCCCCCGAAGTGTCATCCGTAAGGTGCTTCATGACAGCTTCTCAAAATGCTATGCGTTTCATATTCTGGAATGCATCGACGCAAGATGTGATCCGGGCCAAGTCTGTATAGATATGGCTCATCCCAGCAGTAGAACTTACTTTCGTGTCGGAGCCTCTTCCTTCGTTGAGCTTTGAAATCTTCAGGCCATTGGTTGCAAACCAAATAATTCACTATGCTGCATACCATGGTTCTTGACTCTCTGTTCATGATGTGCTCGTCTGGGAACTGCTCCTCTATATCACTCCAGCTTTCTTAGAGCTCCTTATTTTCCAACCAAGATAGGTGGTTTGCAACCTAATTCTCGGTTCCCTTCCTATCTTTGATCTCCAAATCAAATTCTTGCAATAATAAGATCCATCGAATGAGTCTAGGCTTTGCGTCCTTTTTCGCCATTAAATACTTGATCGCAGAATGATTAGTATAGATTGTCACCTTTGACCCTACCAAATATGCTCTAAATTTGTGAACCACAAAAACTACCGCTAAAAATTCCTTTTCAGTAGTAGTGTAGTTCTCTTGAGCAGTGTTCAATGTTTTATTGGCATAAAAGATCGGGTGCATGATTTTCTCTTTCCTTTGCCCCAGCACTGCTCCCACTGCATGGTTGCTTGCGTCGCACATCAGCTCAAATGGAGAGACCAGTCTGGTGCAACTAAAACTGGTGCTGAGATTAGGGCATGCCTTAAAGACTCAAACACATATAGACATGCGTTATCAAACTCCCTATTAGCTTCCAACAGTGCGCTTAGTGGTCTTGCGATTTGCGAAAATCCTTTGATGAATCTTCTATAAAACCCCCCATGGCCTAGGAAACTTCGCAAAGTCTTTACATTTGTGGGGCTGGCAGCTTGGCTATCGCATCTATTTTTTGCTTGATCAACTTCCAGTCCAACCTTAGAAATCTTATGACCCAACACAATACCTTCCGTGACCATGAAGTGGCATTTCTCCCAGTTGAGGACTAGGTTTGTGTCTTCACATTTATTTAATACTCGTTCCAGGTTGGCCAAGCATTCATCATATGATTCCCCAAATACTGAGAAGTCGTCCATAAATACCTCCACTGAATGTTCCAAATGTTCAGAAAATATTGCCATCATGCATCTTTGGAACGTTCCTGGTGCGTTACATAGCCCAAATGGCATGCGTCTGAACACAAAGATGCCATATGGGCAAGTGAATGCTGTTTTCTCTTGATCTTCCGAAGCTATCATGATTTGGTTATAACCGGAATATCCGTCAAGGAAGCAGAAAATTCATTTCCTGCTAGCCTATCTAGCATCTGGTCGATGAATGGCAATGGGAAGTGATCTTTCTTTGTTACCGTGTTCAGCTTACGATAGTCCATACAGATGCGCCAACCAGTGACTGTTCATGTTGGTATCAGCTCATTTTTAATGTTTGTAATCACTGTCATTCCCCCTTCTTTGGTACATACTGAACTGGGTTTACCTAGCTGCTGTAAGAGATTTAATAAATGACCCCTGCGTCGAGCCATTTCATGATTTCTTTCTTCACAACCTCTTTCATTGCTGGGTTAAGCCTGCGCTGCCTTTCTACTGAACTTACCTTACCCTCTTCCAACCAAATTTTATGCATACAGTATGAAGGGCTTATTCCTCTTATGTCTGCTAAGGTCCATCCAATAGCTTTTATATGATTTCTCAGAATCTGCAGCAAAGCCTTTCCACGGTTTGTGGTCAACGCAGAGGATATGATGACCGGTAGGTAACTATCTTCTCCCAAATATGCATACTTAAGATGAGTCGGCAGTGTTTTTAGCTCAAGGGTCGGTGGCTCTTCTAGAGATGGCTTTGTCTTCTCTGTGGATCGGTTGCTCAAATCTAGGCGTTGGGAACTTGTGTTGGAGATTACACCAATTTTCGCCTCTTTTTCCTCATCCATTTCATCCAGCATTGTTTCATCTTCTGACCACGCGTCTATAATGCTTGCCTTTTCTTTAGTTATATCTTCAATCATCTGACAAGAGTGAAAATCATCAAGATATTTCCAAGCATTAAAGACATTAAACTCTACCTGTTGGTCATCCACACGAATTGTTAGTTCCCCTTCCTGGACATCAATCAGGGCGCGTCCCGTAGCTAAGAAGGGTCTTCTAAGGATAATAGGCACCTCTCTATCACCTTCATAATCCAGAATTATGAAGTGGGCTGGGAAGATGAATTTGTCCACCTTCACAAGAACATCCTCGATTTTGCCCTCAGGGTGTTTGATGTAGCAGTTCGCAAGTTGAAATGTGGCTTGTAGTGGGACGTGCTTCTCCTATACCCAACTTCTTGAATATAGACAATGGCATTAAATTTATACTGGCTCCTAAGTCGCATGATGCCTGACCTACATCCATTCCTCCTATGGAGCATGGTAATGTAAAACTCCCTGGATCTTTCATTTTAGCAGGTATATTGTTTTTGAACAACGCATTGCATTCCTGCATTAATGCTACAGTCTCAAATTCTCCGAGCCTTCTCTTTTTGGATAGTATGTCTTTCAGGAATTTGACATAACTTGGCATTTGTTCCAGGGCTTCCACCAACAGAATGTTGATGTGAAGTTGTTTGAGAACGTCTAGAAATTTTCTAAGTTGGCCCTCATCATTTTTCTTCTTTAGGTGTTGAGGAAAGGGCGGACGCATAGGGGGAGTGGTATCTTGATATACCGACGCAGGTTTTGCCTGCGTTGCTTTTTCTCTCCTCCCTCTATTCTCTTGCTCTTGAGCAGTTGTGGTGATTAATGATGGTTGTGGATCATTAGTTGGTGCTGTTGGAGTTGGTTGTGGAGTGATGTGAGGCTGCAAATTTCCTTGCGTCCTCTGGTCTTCTGTCTCAGTAGGAAGAGTGATACCACTCCTCAATGTCACAGCTTGACATTGTTCCTTACCGTTGCCTCGTAGGGCTTCGGTGTTACTTGACAATGCTCCTTGAGGTCTATTTTTGTCACACCCCTCCAAGATTGCCTACATAACCTGAAAGGAGATGTGAGGACAGCATACATCACCCCTCTTGTGACGCATACCATCCATTTCTACAAACTGATCCTGTGAGTTCACAGCATACATATTGCTCCTTCATACATCCAAAACCATAACATATAGGAAGTTATATAAATGTCAATAATTCAAATTTACAACTCATCCATAAGGCACTTTTACAAACCATATTTCAACTCTTAGTGATTGTACAACTAGGTCTACATGCCACCTATATAAGGTTTTACATACATACAACTCTTCAAAACAGGACAAACTTCTGGAAACTCGAAGCTTAAGCAGGGCAAGTTGGAGTAGACAAAGCACCAGGAACGTCCTTGCTACCTGGAGGGGAAAGAAAACTTGAAAACATAAGCTAACAGCCCAGTGAGTGACTAATTTTTAACAAACTAATTTTTGGTTCGAAAATCATCAGGATTTAAACAAATTCTGACAGCATGAGTAAAACATAGAATCATCTCGTAATCATCAATTAAATCATGTTTAAATGCCCTTATAAAATCATACATGGTTTTTCAGCAATTCATAAATAAAACAGTATGGTTACAATACTTCTCCTTAGTTGAGGCGAAGCAAAACTCAACACCCCAAAGTCGAAAACAAATAATGCTCGATACAGAGCAGAACTCAACGCACCAGCATATAACCTCTATGTGTACATAGGAACATGGCAGGTTGCCCAAGTACCTTCTCCATGTCCTTCAGTACTGGTCCCGGGGAAACTCACGTGCCTTCTCCATGTCCATCAGCATTGAGTCTCCTCTAAAACATTTTCCTTTAAGGGAAGCAATACTTTATACAAACAGTTCATATACAAATCTTTTTTGAGAAAACTGGGCCAATTCATAAATCAATAACATTTCATAAACATACTTTTCAATACCGTTTAACAAAACATAAACTCTGCTTTGTATTTATTGATCACAAAAATCATAAATAAATTAGAAAACCAAACTAAATTAGGCCTTAAGTGGATTATATGCCTTCCCTATCTCCTCTTGGCCTGAAATAAACATTTTTCCTTACATTACGCTTCTTTTACTTGATCGTTTAGTTTGCATGATTAAACTCAAATCATGATTCATCGCGGAGCCTCCCCTTTTTCCAAAGTAAACTTAATAAGCAAGACTACTAACGTAACTCCCACATTCCAGCGAGATTACTAGCGGAACTACCAACGGGACACGATACTAGCGACACCAGGATAAGCGAGACTAGCGTGATTGACTTGACGAGCGATACCTAGCGAGAGTCAGTGAGATTTGTGAGAAAAAAAGCTCCTTTGTACCCCCAGCGAGATTTGTCTCGCTACTCACTCTCCAGTTCTCCGGGATATTAGCTTCCTAGCGACACCCGACAACAGAGTTTCCTCCTTTCCTTTTGTTCTCATTTCTATCGATTAAAAGTCATATTTATAGCCAAATTTAGAACTTCTTTCCTTCTACAAACTTGTAGAGAAATATGTTTTCTAGCTTACCTTAAATTTTCGTGGCTTAACTTGTTCTTGATCGTCAAATATTGCAAGATTTCTCTGCACTACTACAAATTGCACAGAAATTCCTTATCAGTAATTTCCAGCTAAAGGTTTACATGTTTCTATTCCATTTCAACTCAAACATCCTTCATAAAAGTTGTTTCGAATTGAGTTAACTTACTAACCTTAAAATTTCAGCCTTAGACTCGATCTCTTCGATTCGTTTCACTCCAAATATTCGATACTGTTCAGTTTGTGCGTCTACAAATAACGTTCTGTTCCAGCTTAGATTACAATACCAAAACGAGTAGGCTTCTATCCAAAATCCACAAGAACACCTTCTTTTTTGTTTCTTGTAGTTCGTCTGAAAAATGGAACCGACTTAAGCTCTCGAAAATGACTAAAAATGATAAAATATTCAATTTACTCACCTATATATATATATATTGCTAACTTAACTCTCTTAGGCAGGCTGGCGCGCGGGATTTCCTTTCTCAATTTAAGGTAAGGCATTCAACGCAGCCTACTATCAACACCCTCAGCAGATAGCCAGCCTCAATGCATGGTGCTCTCAATGCCTCCTACCTTAAACGCATACAACTCAATCAACTATACCCGTCTTCAACGCATGGGGACTTTAACGCATGGCAACCTTACCAACGCATGGTAGATCAAATCATTTCTTTCCCAGCCAATGATCAACTTCTCTTCCAACACAAGTGATTGCTTCAGCTCATAACTCTTTGTGATTTCACCTTCAACGTATGGTCACTCAAGAGAACAATGCTCTTCTCTGCTTTCATCGATGCATAGTCTTGGCCAATGCTTAGCTCTTCCACTCTCGGCTACTTTTCTCTAGCAACGCATAGTCACCATTACACTTGCTTTCTCTCAACACTTAGTATTTTAAGCCAGTGCTTACAATTTATGACCCCCCTTTTAAGAATTTCGTCCTCGAAATTCAAGTAAGTTCAATGTAAGAAAAGTTGGGGATATTTAACCTTCTTTTGATCTTCACTTTCCCATGTTGCTTTTTCTACTTGATGATTCCTCCACAAAACTTTAACAAGCGGTATCATTTTTGTTCTCAATACTTGTTCCTTTCGATCAAGAATTTGCACAGGTTCCTCTTCATAAAATAAATCTTCATCTACTTGAATAGGTTGAGCCACCAAAACATGTGTAGGATCTGGAATGTACTTCCTTAGTAGAGAAACATGAAATACGTCATGTATTTTGGACAACTCCATAGGTAATGCTAATCGATAAGCTGAAGGTCCTAGGCGTTCCAAAATTTCATAAGGTCCAATGTACCTCGAACTCAGTTTTCTCTTCTTTCCAAATCTCAAAATTCCTTTCTAGGGAGATAACTTCAAGAAGACTTTATCACCAACTTCAAATTCTAAATCTCGACGCCTTTTATCAGCGTAGCTTTTCTGCCGATCTTGTGCAGTCTTCAACCTTTCTCTTATGAATTTTCTGATGTAGTTTGGACTAATTCTGGTCCCATTAACTTCCGTTCTCCTACTTCACCTCAACATATAGGAGTTCTGCATCGTCTGCCATACAATGCCTCATAAGGTGCCATTCCAATACTAGAATGGTAACTATTATTATATGCAAACTCCATAAAAAATAGATGAGTATCCCAGCTTCCTTTAAATTGCAGTACACAAGCACGCAACATATCTTCTAGAGTCTGAATCGTTCTTTCTGATTGTCCATCAGTTTGAGGATAAAAAGATGTACTAAACTTAAGTTTAGTTCCCAATGCTTGTTGTAAACTTGGCCAAAACTTAGATGTAAACCTTGGATCTCTAAGAAATAATAGACACGAGAGCTCCATATTGACTTACTATCCTGTCAACATATAGTTTGGCCAGTTTATCTAAAGTAAAAGTCACTTTAACTGGCAAGAATCGTGCAGTTTTTGTAAATCTATCAATTATCACCCATATTCAATCATAACCATTTGAAGTTTTAGGAAGACCAAATAAGAAGTCCATAGTAATATGCTCCCACTTCCACTCAGGTACAGAAAGTGGTTTTAAAAGTCCACCAGGTCTTTGTCTTTCTGGCTTAACTTGCTGACAAATCAAACAACTTGCCACACATTATGCAATTTCCCGTTTCATTCCTAGCCACCAATAATATTCTCTCAAAGTCCTGTACATCTTTATACTACCTGGATGCATCGCATATGTAGAACTATGAGCTTCCTCCAGAATAGCATTTTTCAATGTCAAGTCATCAGGGACACACAATCTTCCTTGTTTCATTAAAGCTCCATCGTTTCTTATATCAAAATCTATTATTTGCTTGAGATTCACCTCTTCCACTATCTTTTTGAGTATGGAGTCTTCCATTTGTTTATTAACAATCTCACCCATCAAAGTGGGTCTCACCTGGAAGTGTGCAAACAAACCTCCTAACTTGTCTACCGATAAGGATGCATTTGAACTTTTTAACTCCTTTGTCAATTCCGCACTAATAATGTTCAATGAAGTCTTGGCTTGTCTTGACTTCCTACTCAACGCGTCAGCTACAACATTTGCTTTCCCTGGATGATAATTTATAGTACAATCATAATCCTTGATCAGCTCCAACCATCTCCTTTGTCTCATGTTGAGTTCTTTTTGATCAAAGATGTATTTCAAACTTTTGTGATCCGTATAGATATGGCACTTCTCTCCAAACAAATAATGCCGCCACATCTTTAGTGTCAACACCATCGCTGCCAGTTCCAAGTCATGGGTAGGGTAATTAACTTCATGTGGCCTCAACTGCCTAGAGGCATAAGCTATAACTTTACCTTCTTGCATCAGTACACAACCTAGCCCCTGACTAGAGGCATCACAATACACCTCGAACTCCTTCCCTTTCTCTGGAAGTGCTAAAATAGGTGCTATCACTAGTCTCTTATTTAACTCTTGGAAACTTTGTTCGCATTCTTCATTCCATTCAAATTTAGTTCCCTTCTTAGTCAAACGAGTCAATGGTAATGCTATCTTGGAGAAACCCTGTACAATACGCCGATAATAATCTGTGAGCCCCAGAAAACTACGAACCTCCGTTACTGTCCTTGGCTATTCCCATCTGGTAATTGCCTCGGTCTTTTGAAGATCTACTCCAACTACTGCAGTAGTAACAATATGACCCAAAAACATTACCCGTTCCAGCCAAAACTCGCATTTGCTGAATTTTGCATACAATCTCTTTTCTCTCAAAGTTTGCAATACAGTTCTAAGATGTTCTGCATGTACTTCCTTGCTTCTAGAATACACTAGAATATCATCAATAAATACAATCACAAACTGATCCAAGTAAGGATGGAAAATCTTATTCATCAAGTCCATAAACATTGCTGGGGCTTTTGTCAGACCAAAAGGCATTATGAGGAATTCATAATGTCCATACCTCGTTCAAAAAGCCGTCTTCGGTACATCTCTCTCTTTGACCTTCAATTGATGATATTCTGATCTTAGATCTATCTTTGAGAACACTGATGCCCCTCTAAGCTGATCCAACAAATCATCAATACGAGGCAAGGGATATTTGTTGCGTATAGTGACCTTATTTAACTGGCGATAATCAATGCACAATCTCATAGTACCGTCCTTTTTCTTCACAAATAACACCGATGCACCCCACAGAGACACACTCGGTCTAATGTACCCCTTATCTATTAGTTCCTGTAACTGCACCTTCAACTTTTTCAGTTTTGATGGTGCCATATGGTATGGTGCTTGCGAAATGGGCGTTTTTCTAGGAATTAGATCAATAATAAGCTCCACCTCTCTATCGGGTGGTAACCCTGGCAGCTCCTCAGGGAACACATGAAGAAACTCATTTACCATAGAAATATCCTCTGGTCTTAACTTACCAGCCTGTGTATCAACCACGTAAGAAAGGTATGCTGAACAACATTTGCCTAACAACTTCCTAGCATTAACTGCAGATATCACACAGGTAGGAAGGAATTTCCTGTCCCCCCGAAAATAACTTCATTTCCTTCGAATCCTCTAAACACGACTTCCTTCTGGAAACAATCCACAGTGGCTCGATATTTGGATAAGAAGTCCATTCCCATAATCTTTATACTCCTGAATATCTAAGGGTATCAAGTTGGCTATCATAGTCGCACCATCAATTTCAACCACACAATCTTTATACACCTTATTAGCCACAAATACATCACCAACAGGAGTATAAACAAACAATTCCTCAGGCAAAGATTCTAATGTACTATTTATATTCATAGCAAACATTTTAGCAATAAAAGAATGGGTAGCACCAGGGTCTATTAAAACATGAGCAGGAGTATAACATATAGAAAGTGTACCAGTAACCACATTAGGAGCATCATCAGCCTCTTGCTGAGTCATAGTAAAGACTTTTCCTTGCTGTCTTGGTCATCCTATAGCTCCCTTCTGTCTTGACCCACTAGTTCCCTCATCAGCAATTCATGCAGGTCTTTGTGGTTGACTAGCTGTAAAAGAACCAGTTCCCTGTTCAGCTTTAAATTCTTGCATCAACTGAGGACATTCTCGTTTATAGTGACCCGCTTGTCCACTCCTCAAAGTCATGGCCTTGCACTCCTCCGTTGGATTTATCTCGGGACAACTAGGAAATTTGCCCTTTTGCATTGTTTGGAGTGAGGTGGCGATTTGGCTTATTTGCACCTCAATGTTGTGAATGGCCTTACCATGGGTTTGTACAGTGCTTTCCAATGTGGTGGTCCTTCCTCTTGATTCTTTTATGAACTCTGTCATCAAGTCTTCTAAGTTGGACTTCTTTTCGGTGTGTGATGGACCTACATTGGGTAAACCGGGAGGACCTTGCAAAACATTCCCATTATTAGCATAAGAAAAGTTTTCATGGTTCCTCAAGCTAGGATGGTAATGAGTTGGAAGTTGTTGGTGTTGGTGGCCTCTATAATGTCCTCTATCAACATAGTTGGCCGTCTCATTATCTCCTTGTTCCAACTCCTTTTGTGTGGTCATCTCCGATGCTAAAGCAGCAAGAGAGGCTATAGATGGTGGATTTGTTTGAGCTCGGTCTCCTGCAGTTAATTTAGAAAGAGCATTAGTAAGGGAAGCCATTTGGGCTTTGAGTGAGTTTACCTCATCCACCTCATACAATCCGGCGGCTTTTGGGATGATTGGAGAAGCCCGTTCACATGGCCAATTGTAAGATGTATTGGCCAAGTCTTCTAGTATGGTGTAGGCTTCTTGAGCATTCTTGGAGAAGATTGATCCTCTAGCGGTTGCATCTAAGATGGATTTGGTTGAGCTTGCTAATCCATTGTAGAAGAGTTGAATTTGCAACCAATCCGGGTAACCATGTTGAGGGCACCTTCTCAAGAGATCCTTATACCTCTCCCAAGCCTCATATAATTGTTCATCCTCAAGTTGGCGGAATGTTCCAATCTCCGTCCTTAGTCTTTGAGATTTAGTCGATGGAAAATATTTGTTCAAGAAAGCTTGAGCTAAGATCTCCCACGTTGTAATGCTAGCCGGGGGGATGGTTTCTAACCAATCTTTTGCACGATCCTGTAAAGAGAAAGGAAAGAGTCTTAGTTTAATAGCATCATTAGAAACGCCATTCATCTTTACCGTTCCGCATATCTCCAAGAAGGATCGCAAGTGCTTGTAAGGATCTTCATTGCTTCTTCCTCTAAAGGCTAATTCTCTAGCCATTTGGATCCATCTCGGTTTCAACTCAAAATTGTTGACATTGATGGGCACATTCATTATTCCGGGTTGACTTGTCGATAACATGGGTTGAAAGTAGTCCCTAATTGCCTTGGGTATCTCCTCCGTCATCTCCTCAGTTTGATTGAGTAAAGCCCTTAGATTCCTTCTATAAGTCCTATCAATCTCGGGATCAAGAGGGAGGAGGTTAGTATTATCACGAGGCATAAACCGACAAATTAATCAAAATAAAATAAAANCGGGAAACATGCTCAATATCATTTGATTGAATAGTTGACCCAGCTCCTTGTTGTTTGAAGAAGCCCTCCACTTCAATTGGTATTTTTTCACGAAAAGCAAACATGAGATAACAAATCCAGTCTTTCACTAAGATTTCGAATAGCTGTCCCGAATTCAAGTTGATTATGTTTCGCCTCTTCCTCGGAGAAAGACGATCAAACAATTCCCAATCATGGTCCTTGCGGATCTGATCATCCATATAATATACAAAAAGAAACTCCAGATATTTGATATCTTTCTCTTTGAATGAGATCTCCATTCCAGCGACGGTTTCATTAGATATCTTACAACTGGAATCCCTCTTTTTTCCGATCCAGTTCCTCCACCACCGCGAACCCCAGTTAGATTCAGGCATGATACACTTTTTAGTTATTGGGAGAACCCAAGTACTCTCTTTTGGATCTAGGAAACAGCTCTCAGAGATCTTTTTTCCTTTTGGAAGATACAGGAGCGAAACAATCAACCTATTGATATTGGAAGAGCCAAAAGATTCTGTGGCTCAAGTAGTGACTACTTTACAGGAAAGGGGGGCAATGGAATACACTATTATAGTAGCCGAAACGGCGGATTCTCCAGCTACATTACAATACCTTGCCCGCCGCTCTCCGGTTGGGCAGTAAGGGTCGGAGAAGGGCAATCACTCATTCTTAAAACCAGCATTCTTAAGACCAAAGAGGCGGGCGGAAAAGGGGGGAAAGCTCTTCGTTCCTGGTATGTCCGCGGAATTCCTAATTCAAATTGAAATGTACAACAGTTCAATTCGGTAGATATTCCCTTTTTGATTAAAAAAAATATGTCGCTTTCCGCCCCACCACAAATATTTATTTTTCTTTACGGCGGATTTCATATTTATTATTTCATACGTATATAAGTCTTTTTATTATATTTTATATATGAGAGAAAAAAGAAGAAATGGCAAGATAATTTGTGTATACCAATGGAGGAAATAAATCAAAAATGTGGAAAACAAGACAGGGATTCTCTACAATGACACTGTAGACCAATTGAAAGGGATGTAGCGCAGCTTGGTAGCGCGTTTGTTTTGGGTACAAAATGTCACGGGTTCAAATCCTGTCATCCCTACCTATTACTTATCTTCTGAACAGTAACGAGGAATCAATTGAGATCCATAAAAATTGAACATAGATATACCGAACTTTTTTTTATTTAATTTTATGATATTCTATATGATAATATATGTATGGAAGATATATTCGGGTTGCATTTAGTTTGATAATAAAACGCTCTTAGTTCAGTTCGGTAGAACGCGGGTCTCCAAAACCCGATGTCGTAGGTTCAAATCNTATATAAGTTTCAAACTTCAATTTTGCTGAATAATTAAATAAGTTTTATCTTTTCTCCCACCTTCAGAAGAATAAAGCATAGGCATTCCATTGGACGTTCAGAAAGGTTATCGAGAAAGTCAATCGCTCTTTTTAGTGGGGAGGAATAGTGCGGGAAGGGCTTACTCTCCTCGGCTTGGTCTCGCTCCCTTCCCGCACTATTGATCCAGAAACAGGTTCACGAATACCATCAATATCTACTGGAGGAGCATAGGCGACCGAACGGCCGCCCCTAATTACTAGACCAACCCGCTATAATAATTCCATAAACACCTAGCGAAGATATGGCAAACAAATAAAGTAGCCCTATGTTCGGATCTGACAATACCATACCATAATCAAAAGGTACAACGGCCCGAGCGACCAGACTTAACATAAATGTAGCCACTGGAGCCATTCTAAAAAGGGAGAAATTTGCACTACTTGGTGAAAGAGGTTCTTTTAGAATCAATTTCAAACCATCTGCTAGAGGTTGTAACAATCCGAACGATCCCACTACATCAGGACCCTTTCGACGTTGCACAAAAGCCATTACTTTACGTTCAGCTAGCACTAAAAAGGCTACTCCTAGTAGAAGTGGTAGAATTATTCCAAGTATTTCAGCTGGGACTGCTATGTACGTTTTCGATTTTCTATTCACTCATGATCTGGCCTGGTCGACCCGATCATGATATTTCACTCATGATCTGGCCTGGTCGACCCAATCATGATATTAATGGATCGGACCTTTTCTCGAAAAACACCGGATCCCGAGAAGAGTTGAAGATGGTGCAAGATCGAATCCNGAACCATCTGATTTGATTCGTTCTCAATAGCCATGTGATGATCATCTTAGGGTGATCACCGGGTGTGAATCAGGATAAAGGGAAAAATCCTAGAATTTGGTGGAAAAACCGCCAATGCCTTGCGTTTTCTTCCAAAAATCCTCAACTTTCATTGATCCTCCTTTTCTTCCGAAAAAAGGGAAGGAGAAGTATCTTCTTCAGTGAATCCCTCTTGTTCCTATTTAGTCCCCTTCGTTTCGGAAGTGGTTTCTATTTCTACATCTGTTTCTTCCTCGCTTTCCCCCTTATTCTATATTCTAGCAAACGCCCAGTTGTAGCTGCTGCGCAACTACTTATTTACGTGGGAGCTATAAATGTTTTAATCATATTTGCTGTGATGTTCATGAAGGGTTCAGAATATTCCAAAGATTATTTTTCATAGATCTAGCCCATTTTTTTTCTCGAGTTAAGCAAAAGAGGTTAATTATATAAGTTTCAAACTTCAATTTTGCTGAATAATTAAATAAGTTTTATCTTTTCTCCCACCTTCAGAAGAATAAAGCATAGGCATTCCATTGGACGTTCAGAAAGGTTATCGAGAAAGTCAATCGCTCTTTTTAGTGGGGAGGAATAGTGCGGGAAGGGCTTACTCTCCTCGGCTTGGTCTCGCTCCCTTCCCGCACTATTGATCCAGAAACAGGTTCACGAATACCATCAATATCTACTGGAGGAGCATAGGCGACCGAACGGCCGCCCCTAATTACTAGACCAACCCGCTATAATAATTCCATAAACACCTAGCGAAGATATGGCAAACAAATAAAGTAGCCCTATGTTCGGATCTGACAATACCATACCATAATCAAAAGGTACAACGGCCCGAGCGACCAGACTTAACATAAATGTAGCCACTGGAGCCATTCTAAAAAGGGAGAAATTTGCACTACTTGGTGAAAGAGGTTCTTTTAGAATCAATTTCAAACCATCTGCTAGAGGTTGTAACAATCCGAACGATCCCACTACATCAGGACCCTTTCGACGTTGCACAAAAGCCATTACTTTACGTTCAGCTAGCACTAAAAAGGCTACTCCTAGTAGAAGTGGTAGAATTATTCCAAGTATTTCAGCTGGGACTGCTATGTACGTTTTCGATTTTCTATTCACTCATGATCTGGCCTGGTCGACCCGATCATGATATTTCACTCATGATCTGGCCTGGTCGACCCAATCATGATATTAATGGATCGGACCTTTTCTCGAAAAACACCGGATCCCGAGAAGAGTTGAAGATGGTGCAAGATCGAATCCTCTTACCTTACTTCGAATGGAAGCTTAGCCCGCCTCACTTGCTTTCTTTACTGCATAAGGGCATAAACGAAGTCAACGGATTTCCTTCTAACTAGCGGCTGAGAGTAAGCAAGCTACCTTCATTCAACAGATTTGTGGTTGAGTCAATAACATGCTCTGGGTCGGGAATCTTTGCTCTTCTCTTTTGCATTTCCGCTGCCAGCGTTCTTTTTTGTGTCCGTCCGTATCGCAAAGCTGGTCGACGCCAGCTGTAATGGTTGAAAATAGGGGGCCAACCAAGACCCCCTAATAAAGCTTTGTTCGATAAAGCAAACGATTCGTTCCGACAACTTCGGACCAGATTAACCCCTTTGAATTAGCCGATCTTACAAAATCGATCGGGCGGGCTGGTTGGGAAGGGGTTATTTGTGGAGAAAAGAATCAATCGCTGAGAGATAGATTCGACTATTTGGTCAGGACGAATGAGTGGCTGTGCAGCATGCTCCGGAGGAGATTGACCCTGAGAGTCAGTCCAGTCAGAAAGGGGAGGGCCCGCTGTCTAGACTGCATTTCGGGAGTTTGAACACCATCCCATTTCAACCAAAAAGACAACCCTGTCAAAGGTATCTAACCTTCCTTCCTTATGAGTGGAAATCCAATTCCGTTTTGTCTTTTTTGCATAAAAACCAGCCAGCCGGTAATATATATTAATATATATATATATATATATGAATTTGGAAACCCGTTCTTCCGACCATTTTAGAAAAGCGCATAGTTTCTCCTCAAAAAAGGACCTCTCCCGTCAGGGAGCGCATTAGATATT
Organism: Citrullus colocynthis; assembly: GCA_031780015.1. Classification (NCBI taxonomy): domain Eukaryota; kingdom Viridiplantae; phylum Streptophyta; class Magnoliopsida; order Cucurbitales; family Cucurbitaceae; genus Citrullus; species Citrullus colocynthis. The sequence continues at coordinate 635,824 of QLSR01000146.1, forward strand.
TACCTAAACCGGTAGGTAGGTCCTTGAGCAGATCCCACGTTAGCCCCAAGACGAGTAAATGCTTGAGCTTAAGTGAGAAGGGCCTCCTCCCCCCGCTGGTATTTTGCCTGTATGGTGTTTACCGGGGGGGACCCTCGATCCGGAAGGTATGCCACTATCGGCGGCTACTATCGAGATATACATGTCTGCCTCCCTTGAAAGCTCCTGGTGCTGCGACTATCACCGGTAAGTTGCGTCGGATCAACATCGGGATTAGAATCCACTGCAAAAGCAACTAAGTCAACGCCTATTTGCTCTGGATCTACTGGCCCGGACGCTTGAATNAAATTAAACACAATAACAATGAAAAGCATAATCATGCCAACAAAAACCATGAAAGTCTACAAGATCAACATAATTTCATAAACAAATCATCAAAACACTAAAACTAAGGAGTTTAGCCACTCATAGCTTGAAGCAACATGTTTGAGCAAAATAAACAAAGAAAGAGTGTAAAGAAAAGGGAAACTCTACTGAAAAGAAGCTCTTGATTGAGGTAGCACCGTCACGATCTCCTTGGCTCTCACGTCGGAATTCGAAGGGCACCACGACTATCTCGAACTCTTTTCCTCTTCCTTGCAACTAACTCACTCTTTGACCTCTCATTCAATTCTCTCCTTTTTGTGCCTCTTTAGGTCTGCACTTCCTTGATTTGATTTTGATGTCTAAGGCTGCTGGAAACCCCCAAATTTATATAGTTTGGCCGCCCAAAAATTTACCAAAAATAACAATTTTTCATTTAAGGAAAACTGGCGCCGTGGCGTTATTGAAAATTCTGGGACAGCGCCGCGATGCTGTTGGAGAGCGGCGCGGCGCTAGGGCTGCGATCAGAAAAGCTAGCTCTCGGGTTTTAGCGCCGCGGCAGCTGCCTCAATTTTTGCCATTTTGGGTTTTTCAGCTCTTTTTCGCGGTATTCTTACTCGGTTTTGATCTTTTAGTCTTTTCTTCTAATTTTCCTCATTTTAACCTGAAAACCATTCGGAAACAAATGAAATCTAATATAAACTCCCTTAATTTGAGAGAATAGAAAGCACTTTTCAAGTGCTTATCAGCCATTCTCTTGAGTGATAAACATCTGACTATGCTTATTATTCTGTTAACCAAAATCATCTCAAGATCTTCTTTCATGTGTTTGTACTCCATGCGTTTATCCCTACTTTGTTATGCATTCATGACCTTCCTTCCATCCTTAAAGATCCCTTGATTGTTCCTCTATGCGTTCTTGAGTTGTATTCCAAGGTTATGCTTCCAACCTCTTCCCTATACTTAGCCATTTTGTCAATGATAAATCTAGCATACATCCATCTCCAGCTTCCTCCCTTTAGGCTTACTTCTCAACCCTCTAAATAATCCAAGACTCAACAAAATCTCCCTTGATGGAAGTTATGCGTTTACCTTAAATTATGATAGCATCTTTCCTTGATTTCACCTTATGCGTTTTATCCTTCTTCCTAAAACTTAGATTTCCTTCCAATGCACTACTACTCAACCTTAATCCTCTTGCTCATACGTCCTACTTAAGCCAAGCTTACATCTCCTTCCTTAATTACCTCATATGCATTCACTTCTTTCCCCTCGACCTCTCCGGTTACCTCCTATGCATTCACCCCTTTCCCCTGAGCTCTCGAGTTTCCTTACAATACTTCAACACTCGCCCATTTTCTTTTCCACAATGGTTACCTTTATCATGCGTTTTCTTAGTCTTGACCATGCGTCCAACATGGTTTCTTATTTACCAAAGATGTATCCAACTCAACTAACTTCCAACTATGCTTTTAACTCTTTCCATCACTTGGTGAGATTTCCTTTCTTTTCCTTAGATCATACTTTGAAGCCTAAAAACATAGTTGCATTCTCCTAGTCTAGTTATTCTATTTAGAAAAATTCCTAACTCCAATAATTACTTCAATTCCAAGATCCGGAGATCACTCAATGAAATCTTCCAAACCTATCTACGACTTATACTTAACCCAATACTTGAGCACAAACCTCATTCCCTTTAAGTTCAACGCATACTTATCATTATTTTGGCAACATTTCTCGGTGAACGCTACAAACTTGTTATCCAATACACCTTTCTTATCTTACTTCTTTTCCTTATAACTCTTAGGCGATAGGTTTAAGAAGTAAAGTGTTACACCCCTTTTTGTTTTTCTTTCCTGTTCTTCTTCTTCAAGGTGGTATCTCTCGCATCCTCCCTGATGCGTTCCTTCCTCGTAGGCAAGTGATGCCTACATCTCTTCTTTTTCTTCTTCTTGCCCTCCCTCTCTTTTTGGGCATTTATTCTTGCAGTCAAACCTTCATCTTCTTCTAATTGCAACTCTCTCTCAAGCTCCTTAGCTACCTTTTTATTCTTTCCTCTTCCCTAATTTTCTCCTCAAACGCCACTATAGCTTCAACTATTTAAGGATCAGGAAGGCTTTGCGTTTATGCTTCTTCTTCCGGTCGCACTACCCTGTGCACCTTTTTGCTGGACAATGCATCCTTAGCAATTTTCTCCGCTCCTTTCCTCAGGGCTTTGAGCTCTTTTCTCAACTTTGCCCTCTTCTTCACCATTTTCTCTGCCAATCTATCGAAAGACGTAGCACCGATTGGTGACTTATAAGCACTTGAAAAGTGCTTTCTATCCTCTCAAATTAAGGAAATTTACATTAGAATTCACTTGTTTGCTAGTGGTTTTCAGGTTAAAATGAGGAAAATTAGAAGAAAAGACCAAAAGATCATAACCGAGCAAGAATACGGCGAAAAGAGAAGAAAAACTCAATATGACAAAAATCGGGGCAGAGCCTCAGTTCTAAAACCCGAGAATAAAGAGTTTTGCACGCAGCCTGATAACTTGTAGAAATACAAGTTATAATAGCCTTTTCCTTAGATAAATAGAGATTAAATAGAGAAGCATGCGGCAGTGTATGTGACTTTTACTAATAAATCTTCCTTTAAGTTATACTCTTGTATTTTTATGAAGATAAATGATTTTACCACTTTTTGAGCCTAAAACGCATGTTTTAATGCAGGAATGCAAAAGAAGCGTTGATGACTTCTCAACGCAAGACTACGCGTTAGCAACCTACACCGCGTTGACATCGGCCAAACTATTCATGGACACATAGACGACCATTAATGCAAGGCGCTGAGAATCAAAGCAGAATCTTGAGAGATTGACGGATGATTGACGAACATGATTTGTGGCCAAAGTGGTGGATCTTAATTGACCCGAGAATCACGCAATCAGGCGAAATGGACGCATAGTATCAATCTCGCCGCCAATCAAGCAGATTTGCCATTAATTGCGAACGCATCATCTATAAAAGGGCAGCTCCGCGAGATGAGAAAGGGTTGTTGATTCTTGGAAGAACTCCATAAGTGACAGCAGAGTCCTCTCTAGACTTCAACCGGAGACGAATAGCTCGAGAGAGAAAAGTCTTCCCTCCGCCGGACCACTTTACAGCATAGCCTCACGCTTCCATCCGGGCGACTCAAGACATTGACGCCTTTCCCTGCTTTCTTTCTTATTATTCTATCTTGATTTTAGATTTGTGTCAAGACATTGAGCTCATCTAAAGTTGTATTTCGTTTCATCAATATAATTATCTTCCATGTTTACTCATTTCTCTAAACTTTCTGTTTTTTACTTTCAAACCATGAATAACTAATCACTCTAGTGTCTAGGGTTGCGTTAGCATCTAACTAGGAACCACAGTGTAACTATTTTATGTTGTCAATTGCGAGCTTAATTCGATGCTTATGTCCATCTGACAAATCGATATAAGTAGTAATAATCAAACTGCTCGAGAGTGTAAGCGATTGTGGAACTCAATTGACAAGGGCCAAGTAGTATTGCCTGTCTATGGGGATAACCTTGGTTCTTAACACTCTCATATTCGTTATAGACATATAACGCATAGCGGCTGACAACCAAGAGAAAAGTTGCAAGTATGAATAGAATACTACTGTGCGTTTCCGATGTTAGATGTTAATCAACCCGAACCCTTTCTTTATCCATTCACACACATCTGTAGCTGAATTTGCTTTGTCGCATGCCTTTCCATCTTCCACATTTAATCTAGTGTACATATTATCGCTTTCTTTAGATCAGAAACAAACACTCTCCCCATTATTTCTTAGTTACCCCTGCAACGCATGTAATTCACATAAATATTGAATCAACATAATCCCTATGTTCGACCTCAGACTCACCGAGAAAACCTACTCCTTTGCTTATACTTGGGTAACGGATAGGGAAACTTGACAGATCACCAACGCATAGTAGTAAGACGCATAGCATGGTCAAAGCATGACATGTTGAACGCATAAATACATCATTTAACACTTTGCGTAGGACAATTTACACACATACAAAATCCTCCAACAACACAGCCCTAGCATTGTGGTGCTCTCCAATAGCGTCGCGGTGCCATTTCAAAATTTTCAATAGTGCTGCGGCGCTATAGACCAGCTCCACAGCGCCCGTTTTCCATAAATGAAAATATTGTATCTTTGTTAAGTTTTTGGACGGCCAACTCTATAAATTTAGGGGTTTTTAGCAGCCCTAATGATCAATCGACCATCAGTCTACAGACCAAAAGAGGCACAAGAAGGAGAGAATTGAATGACAGTTCATAAAAGAGTTCAAAGAGTGAGTTAGTTACAAAGAAGAGGAAAAGAGTTCGAGATAGTCGTGGTGCCCTTCGAATTTCGACGTGAAAGCCAAGGAGATCGTGACAGTGCTACCTCAATCAAGAGCCTCTTTTCAGTAGAGTTTCCCTTTTTTTACACTCAATAAAAGTTGCTAAAGACTATTCTTAATGCCATATAATTTGTATTGGTTTCAAGAGATTAGTAATCAATCGAGTTGCATGAGAAAGGGTTGTTTTTTAGAGAAAATAACTTGGAATTAAGTTTCTAGACTTAGGCATATGAATTACAATAAAATCCATGAAATCTATAATATTCCGTGATAAAATAAACAAGGATTCATTACCCTAGAACTCTCTTTGACTCTTGTGTTTCTCACTTTAATACTTTCCTTGTTTGGTTTATATTTTCCATAATTAACAACTTCCATTCCAATCTTCAAATAAAATTGATTCGATTCTAGAATAGCTAAGTAACTTAAACCTTCACAGTTGAATCTCCAGTGGAACGATATTCGGACTTCACCGTCTTATATTATAACTTGACCCGTACACTTGCGGTTAACACTAAAAGTGCACATCAGCGATTCAGGACTGTCTCCTCGCTCTGCGTTTCTTGGCTCTTCATCCTTGGCAGTTTCTTTCGACCCTTGTGAAACCTTTCTTTTCTTTCTAATTAATGGTACCACATCTTCTTCCCCCGTTTCTTTCCTTTTGGCCTCATTGGCCACCACATACTGCTTAATTGGTCCATCATTGGAGTCGATGCTTTTCTCCTCAGGACTGATGGGCACAAGGACTGACCCTTGCGTTTCAGCAGACTCGCTTGCGTTCTCCTTGCTACAAGCTGCAGTCTCCCCCTTATTTCTTCTCTCTTCTTCCTCACCCTCTTGAGTCTCTTCCAGCTGATTCTGGATTTCTTTATTCGGCAACGGTGACTCCCATCTTGTGTCTGATACGCATGCCTCAAATAGGTCTCGCAAGCCACTTAGAATGTGTGCGACCCATTCGTCCGGGGAACTCGCAGAATTCACTTCCCCTTCTTCCACTACCACTTCCTCTTCTACTTCGCCACCCACTTCATCAGTCCCTCTTGTGTTGGGTTGTCTCAATGAAGGCAAAGGCTGGCTGACCTCCTCGTCATCCTCCCTAGCCTTTGTGTCTCTCTCCTCTTAGGCAATCTTTTCGAGAATGTCGCCGAAAAGATCTCGTTTGTCTCTTCGGCGAACTTCACTACTACTGTACAGTGTGCTGGCTTCATCACAAACCCGCGTTTCAGGAACAGATCGCTCAGCCTTCGAGTTTTATGCACTTATCCTTTTGTTTCCTTCAGCGAAGTTCTCAGCTGAGAATTCTTTGAAGTTCTTCATTGATGGCTTGGAAACGCAGGATTTAACTATTTTGGTAGGGCTTGAAGGTGGTGCTAGGAAGCTTTGGCTTAATGGCTTGACGTTGAGCACCTCCACGCACTCGTCGGAATCTAATGTTACTTTGACGACTGGCCAGCGGGTGGGCGGAGTAACGGTGGCTTGTTAGAAGAATGGGCGAAAGACAGGGGTTCCAGAAGAAGAAATGTGGGCTGGTCTTTGCGCGCTAATCTTGGCTTGGGATGCCGAGAGATTAGGGATGACTGAATAATAAGGGTTTGGTGGTGGAGGGTTGATTGCGGCATTTTAAATGTTAACCGCAAGTGTACGGGCCAAGTTATAATATAAGACGGTAAAGTTTGAGGGTCCAATTGTGAAGGTTAAAGTTACTTAGCTATTCTAGAGTTGAATGAATTTTATTTGAGGATTGGAATTGAAATTGTGAATTATGGAAAATACAAACTAAATAAGGAAAGTAATAAAATGAGAAACACAAGAGTCAAAGAGAGTTCTAGGATAATGAATCCTTGTTTATTTCATCATGCAATATTATAGATTTCATGGATTTTATTGTAATTAATATGCCTAAGTCTAGAAACTTAATTCCAAGTTATTTTCTCTAAAAAACAACCCTTTCTCATGCAACTCGATTGATTACTAATCTCATGAAACCAATACAAATTACATGGCATTAAGACTAGTCTTTAAAAATGTTTATTATCAACCTAACTACTCTCATGATAGATTAACAATAATTTATTGTTATAGATCAAGTTAAACATACAATCTCTCAATCATACATCTAACCTAACATGTGAAGATTGCCAATCCACAAGAATTAAACACAATAACAATGAAAAGCATAATCATTCTAACAAAACCATAAAAGTCTACAAGATAAACATGAATTCATAAACAATTCATTAAAACCCTAAAACTAAAGAGTTTAGCCACTCATAGCTTGAAGCAACATTTCAAACAATATAAACAAAGAAAGAGTGTAAAGAAAGAGAAACTCTACTAAAGAGGGGCTCTTGATTGAACTGTCACAATCTCCTTGGCTCTCACGTCAGAACTCGAATAGCACCACAACTCTCTTGAACTCTTTTCCTCTTCCTTGCAACTAACTCACTCTTTGAACTCTTTTATGAACTCTCACTCAATTCTCTCCTTCTTGTGACTCTTTTGGTTTGTAATTTCGTGCTTTGATTGATAATTAGGGCTGCTGGAAACAGTCAAATTTATAGAGCTGGCTGCCCAAGAAAACTTTCCCAAAATACAAAATTTTCATTTATGGAAACTAGCGCTTCTGCGCTACCGAATTTTCACAGACGGTGCCGCGATGCTGTTGGAGGGCGCCGTGGCACAACCGCTGTGCTGCGGCAGCTTTGCTCTTGGGTTTTAGCGTCGCGGCGCTGCCCCAATTGTGGCAACTTTGTTATTTTCTTCTCTTTTTTCACTATATTCTTCCTCAGTTTTGATCTTTTGGCATTTTCTTCTAATTTTTCTCATTTTCACCTGAAAACCACTAGCAAACAAGTGAAATTTAATATAAACTCCCTTAATTTGAGAGAATAGAAAGCACTTTTCAAGCGCTTTTCACCACTTCAAACTTAGAGATTTGCTAGTCCCGAGCAAAGAATAAAATAAAACAATAGGGAGTTTATATGAAGCAGTGTGCAATTGACTCATGTCTCAGAGAATACCTTTAGAGCTCAAGTAGAAACATGCAAGCATATCTATACTGTTATAATCATTCAAGGCCAAATCTTGCTATCTCCCATGTGTGTGTGTGCAAGCCTCCTTCAATTTAAAATGCTAGAACTCAAATTAGGACTTAAGAGAGTTTCTTTAGTTTTCCCCCTATTGTAGCTCATGCACCAATCTTCAAGCTTTCTTACATTTCAAGTAAGTATATGTCCACTAAGGTGCCTTTAAATCATATTTTTTTCATCGACCCTAAACTTGCATTATTTTACATAGAGGCACTAGCTTTCACACATTCACTATAGGGACTCGTACCTTGTCAATTCCTTGGCGTCCTTACTGATCACAGCAAAGGCAGCTCTTATTACCCTCCATGCGTACTCATTACAAGTTTAACATTTAGAAAGATAGACAAATAAAGCTCATACATTTTGTGTACACTTTTTCTTTTCTCAAGGCATGTATACTGTATACTGTAAGCACTGACTTGTAAAACCAAGTGTTGGGGAGAGCAATGCGATTAAGGTTATGCGTTGCTAGAGGAAAAGTAGCCGAGTTGAAGTAGAGCAAAATTTTAGTTAAGTGTTAGCCAAGACCATGCGTTGGTGAAAGTAGCGGGAAGTTGAATTATTTGAGGAACCATGCGTTGTTGATTGAATCACGCAGGGTTGTGAGATGAAGTAGTCGTCGCATTGAAGGATAAGTGATCATTGGCAGGAAAGGAATATGCTTGAACCATGCGTTGAAGTCACCATGTGTCGAAGACAGCCATGCGCTGAAGTCACACTGCGTCTAAGACAGAACGGTCTTGACGCGATGAAGCTAGTGGTGTGAATGACTATGTTGTATGTGTCGGAAGAAAGAGGCGCCGAGAACCCCATGCGCTGAGAATGGTTAGTTGCTGAAGACGCTGAAGGAGAACATAGACATGAGTGCCTTGCGTCAAAGAAAAGACCCGCGCCAGCCTACGGGTGAGGGATAAGTCGGCATTATCATCTCGGTACTTGTGAGGGATAAGTCGGCAGTATATATAGGTGAGTTTAATCACTTTTAGACATGTTTCGAGAGCTTAAGTTGGTTCCATCTTTCAGAGAAACCACAAGAGAAGGAAGAGGAAGGTGTTCTTTTAGTTTTTTAACGAAATTTCACTCGTTTTGGTGCTCAAATCAGAGCTGGAACAGGAGACTGATTGCAGATGCATAGATTGAACAGTGGTTGATGTTTGGAGTAGAACGACTCAAGGAAGCCGGTTTTGGGGCTGAAATTTTGAGTTTAGTAAGTTAACATAATTCCTAACAAGTCTTATGAAGGATGGTTGAGCTGAAACCGAAGTTTATCACATGAATCTTTAGGTAAAAGAAGCAACTACAGAACTGCTATGCAATCCGGAGCAATGCGGAGTGATTTTGGCATAACTGGAGAACGAAAAAGAGTTAAGCCTTGAAATTTTGAGGTAAGCTGTGGAACTTAATTCCTTACAAGTTTGTAGAAGGGAATAAGTCTTAATATGGGCTGTAAATACGTTTTTAGTAGGGATTAAGCAGAGAGATCAAGGCTGTAGCAGTCTGCATTGTTAAGGAGTAGTTAAAGCTCAACGTGGGTATAACAGCAGGAGTAAACTGCACACAAAGTGTCCCTGGAATCCGGGTATAACAGAAGGGTAAGGAACAATTAGTAGTTATAGCTTTAGTGTTAAAGTTTGAGAATAAACCTATGAGAGCCTAACCGCGTGACGAATTACAAACATTATGCTTGTAATGAGTTACTGTTTATGTTTTGATGAATGGAAAAGAAGTATAACAAGGGAAAATATCTATTTCAGGCCAAGAGGAAATAGGAAAGACGTATAATCCACTCAAGGCCTAGGAAGAATTGTGAGTGACACTTCTTTTACTTTAAAATGATTTTGTTGAACATGATAGTTCGGTTTTAAAATGAAATGTGAATTTGTGATTAAATGATTTATGAAGCATATTTATGTTCTTAAAGTTATTGAAAAGCATGTTTGTGAAATGTTATTGATATAATAATTGCCCTGTATTCTTATGAACGATTTGTATACAAACGGTTGGTATAAAATGTTGCTTCTAAAAAGGAAAATGTTTTAGAGGAGGCTCAATGCTAGTAAGGCATGTGAGTTTCCCCGAGACCCAGAACTTGGGCAACCCGCCTATAAAATGTTTTAGACGAGACTCAATGCTGAAGGACATGAGAAGGCATGTGAGTTTCCCCAGGACCCAGTACTAAAGGACATGGAGAAGGTACTTGGGCAACCCGCCATAGTCCTATGTGCACATAGAGGTTATATGCTGGTGCGTTGAGTCTTGCTCTGCATCGAGCCTTATATGTTTTCGACATTAGGGTGTTGAGTTTTGCTCCGCTTCAACTAAGGGAAAAGTATTGTATCTAAACTGTTTTCTTATGATTTGTTTAAAAAAAAATCAAGTATGAATTGATAAGGGCAATTAAGTTTGTTTTAACTAATGTATTTGAAGTGATTGCATGTTTTTTGTTGATGTTGAACTCAGTTTTACTACTGATGATTTCCGAACTAAAATGGTTTGTTAACATTGTCACTCACTGGGCCTTTAGCTCATGTTTTCAATGTTTTCTTTCCCCTCCAGGTAGCAAGGACGTTTCTGGTGCTTTGCCTACTCCCACTCGCCCTGCTTAAGCTTCGAATCTCCAGAAAATCTGACTTGTTAAAGTGTTATTTGTATGTTAAACCTTAATTAAGTGGCATGTAGATATGTATGTACAATTACCAGGGGTTGAACTATGGGTTGTGTAAAGACATGTAAAAGAGTTGAGAAATTTCGTTTTTGCCTTGTATATACTTTTTTATATGTGATGTTTAAAATGTCTTAGAATGTGGAAATTACATTGTGAGCAGTGTAGAATGTGTGTGAAGGAATGGATAGTATGCGTCACCAGAGGGGTGATGTATACTGTCCTCACGTCTCCTTTCAGGTTATGCAGGTAAACTTGGGAGGGGGTGTGACATATACTCTTTTCTTTTTTCCTTAGTCTAAGATTACAAACTATCATGCATTTCCACTCTCTAACTGGTGGGGTCTTTCAGAGTGACAACCAAATACACCAACTTAATTTTTTTTTCTTTCAGTTACAGATTCTAAATTAAAGTGGCTACGTGCTCAAGAATATGGGAAACTTTAAAAAAGACTTAAATTAATTTAACTCAAGATAATGCTATTCTATTTCCACAATAAGTCATCTATTATGCAAATTCAAATCTCATCATGGACAATCAACGTCAAGGCACACAACCATAAACAACATTCTTATTAGATTTAAAAGCTCCAAAATTTTCAAACAATTTTTCAAAATTAACATGCATATGATCATTAAAACTTTCACTAACATGCATAGCAGAATAAGAAAAAACACAAAAGTACGAGTGACACCTCCCACCCCAAACTCAGAATTATGCATTGTCCCCAATGCATAAGAGCATCTAATAAAGAAAGAACAAGCCTGGGAACAAGTGGGAAGCCACCAAATAGGCTTGGTGTAAGGAGTACTTTGTGTGATAAACCATGATCCTGAGAGATAAAGCGTATGAGTGACCCAAAGATTATTAAAAAGAAGTAAATGAATAAGTAAATTAAAATTAAAGAAAGCAATAAAATTGGGTTGCCTCCTAATAAGTGCTTGGTTTAGGTCTCTTAGCTAGACTGAACCAACGGATTAGGCAATGAAAGCAAGGTTCTCAAGTCGGTGTTCTTCATCACCGATGTAGTGCTTTAATCGTTGACCATTCACTTTGAATGTTGTTCCATCATTGCTTTGCAATTCCACAGCTTCGAGTAGGGACACCTTGACAATAATGAAGGGTCCTGACCATCGTGTTCGCAACTTTCCTGGAAATAAACGTAAACCTTAATTGAAAAGTAATACTCTTTGTCTAGGAAGAAAGGTCTATGGGATAATCTTCTTGTCATGCCATCTTGCGGTGTGCTCCTTGTAGAGTTTGGCATCTCATAAGCTTGAGCACGAAACTCCTCCATCTCATTGAGTTTTAAGAGGCGTTTCTCACCGACCTTCTCAAAATTCATGTTCAGCTTCTTAATGGCCAAATAGGCTCTATGCTCGAGCTCTACCGGTCAATCACAAGCCTTTCCAAAGACCAACCTATACGGTGAAGTACCAATTGGGGTTTTGAAAGCTGTGCGGTAGGCCCACAGCCAATCATTGAGCTTAAAGGCCCAATCCTTCCTATTGGTCTTAACTGTCTTTTCCAAAACCTACTTGATTTCCCTATTAGATAACTCAGCAAGACCATTAGTTTGAGCATGATAAGCTGTAGCAATTTTATGATTAACATTATATAAACATATAACCTGCATACTCAAATGCTTCTCAAATAAAACACATATACTTACTCATTGAAAACTCATGAAATCATATTTTGAAAAAAGACGTTAATGTTACTCACATTATACTTACTCAAGAATAGTTCCTCCTCCTTTCCACTATTTCCTCTTTTCCCGAGCTTCTCGGACGCAGTGTTCTAACCTTGGAACGCAAGGCCTTATATTCCTCTAGCAGCTCAGTTGGTCACAACCCTGCCCTTGGATGCAAGGTTGATAGCTAACGTGAGGTGCTTCCCAACTCTTTCTTACTTCTCTTTTGGATGCGTCGACCGCACAAGGTCCCACTTGGAAGCATCGTTCACCTTGATACTTAAACGCAAGACTGACCCTTCTTGACGCAAGACAACTTCTTTAACACAAGATATAGTTAAGTTGTCTGGAATATCTTCTTCCTTGGCTGCAGATTTCTATTACGGACACCAGAATTTCTTCTTTCTCCCAAGGATTCTTACTTCAGCATCATCAGTCACTCCTTTTCCCTCAATGTCCTCTTTATAGTTTTGGAGTAGAGGGCTGGTCATACTACTTCTCCCTTTTTGCCATTTGCTTGCCACATGTCCAGCTGCATGTTTAACCAATCATGCATTTATCCAAGCGTCACCTTGCATGAAATACTTAACATACTTCTAACACCTCCTGTTTATAAGGTGTCAAGTTTTTATGAAGCCACCTAGCCCTTATAGGCTTATCTTATACGTCTAACATATTCCAATATACAAACTTTTCATTTAATCATACTGCCCTTGTGCTTTCACCAAATTTCCTTTACCTTCCGCCATAATACCTTTGAAACCATTTCTTCACCGTATCCTGCTAGGCGTCAGTGTCCCAAATGCATACTACTATGCGTTTGTACCTTACCGCATTGTACCATGCGTCCAACTTCCTACTCTTTGAACTCTTTAATTATAACCTATGCGTTTATCTGAAATCAAAGTTATATTTCCATCTACCATGGAATTGAGCTCCTCAACGCATAGCATTAATGACCCTTGGTTACCTTAAACACTAAATGTCCTTGTCCTTGAGCATAAACTTCTTTATCAACACCAAAATCCCTACTAACTCATAATAAACCTTCAACGCATGCTGTTCACGCCCTAAGATTCTTTGACTTCTCTTTTCTTTCTAGCTTAACACCCTTTAAAACCAATCCCATAACCTATTAGTTTCCAAGACTAATTGTGAGCCATGCGTTTCCTCTTTTCCTGATTCTTGTTCCCTTTTCAAAATTCAATACCAAATTCTCTCTAAATTAAGGTACCACACCTTAGTGCTTTACCATCCATGCATTAACCGGGCTATGTTCCCAAACTATGCCTTCCATTCTTTATTCTCACTCTTAGTGAAATATCCATTTCTTTCCTAATATTATGTGTTCAACTAGTTTTATTTCTTTCCTTACTATCCATCTAAAGAATTCTGAGTTAGGGTCGAAATGTGAAGACATATGAATATATGAATAATAGCAATTGAATTATGAGGTTAATAGCGTTGAGCTCTGCTTCACTGCTTCTTAGAAAGATAATTATGCTATCTTGTTAAATGGCATGAGTGACCCAGTAATCTGTACTAATAAGATATATAATATTTTTATGATTAGCATTAACTCAAGGATTAAATTGTAATTGATAATTTAGTCACTCATTGGGCTTTAAGCTCACGCTTCTTGTTTATTGTTGTTCGTTTCAGGTAGCGAGCGTGTCTAGGACGCCTAGCCTACAAAAGATCCTCGTCTGGGCTTACTTGATTTTAGTTCTCTGGGATAGTTGTAAATACACAGTCTAAGTACATGTTTTGTCATATATGATCCTTGTGGCATAACGAGTGTGGATTTTGTACTGTATGCTGAACAAATACACATTTATGATAAATTATGAGCTGAGAAACCTTACGTAAAACTTATGTTTACCTTATAATGTTTCACTAGCATAAAGTTTTGTACATTTGATATGGTATTGAATTGTGTTTCAAGATATAAGATGACGTGTATGTGTGTAGGTTGCACCTACTCCTAGGTTAGGAAGCTAATTTGGGAGGGGGTGTGACATTTTGGTATCAGAGCATAAGATTTTGTGCTATGAGATCATGCATAGTATTTAGGAACACGCAATAGTAAATTGATTACATACTATGTTATAGAACATGCCCATAGGAACTAGACGAGGTAGGCGAGAAGGCGCCGAGACATCGCGTGCTAGTGGAGAGGAGAGGCAAACATCTGAAGGAGAATCTAGTAATTCTCTGGCGAGTATTAATATGGAAGAATAAATCTTTAGCAGAATTGCACAGAGATTGATAACCAATATGGAATCAGCTCAGGGAGATCCTGAAAGGAAGTTTGGGATAGAACAGTTTAAAGCCTTTGGTGCCCAAGTGTTTGAAGGCACCACAGATCCTACAGAAGCTGAAGCATGGTTAAATTAGCTAGAGAGATGTTTCAGAGTTATGCATTGTTCGGAAGACAGGAAACTTGATTTAGCCACTTTCATGCTCCAGAAAGGGGTTGAAGATTGGTGGCGTTTGACTGAGCATCGGAACTTAAATGTGGGCTCTTTAACATGGGCAGCCTTTAAGAAATCTTTTCAGGAAAAGTACTATCCTAAGTCTTATTGCGACGAGAAAAGGAAGGAATTTCTAAATCTAGTACAGGGGAATATGTCAGTTACTGAATATGAGAAGAAATTCATCGAGCTTGCCAAGTATGCCTTAGCATTAGTAGCAGAAGAAGCAGATAAGTGCAAGCGATTCGAGGAAGGCTTGCACAGTGAAATCCGAACCCCAATGACGGCAAGCACAGAATGGACTGATTTTCCAAAATTAGTAGAAGTAGCCATGAGAGTAGAGAAGAGTTTGGCGGGAGATGGAGCTAGCAGAAGTGGAAGTAGGACTGGGCAGAACTATTACTCATCTCGGGAACAGACTTACCTAGGTGAGGGACGACGTTTTGCACCATGAGTCTCTGGTAAAGGAAGGTTTAAGGCCCGATCTAATGGTTCATTCTTTCCAGGGGGACCACAAGGAGGGATTCCGCAGAGGGGATGTGGGAGGTTTCCTCAGACAACTGTACCTACAGGACGGTCACAATTCAGTTAACCCAATGAATCTAGAGCTAGCTTAGCACAGAAACCATACTATACTTCTTGTGGTAACAACCATTGGGGGCAGTGTTTTGCAGTGTCTGATGTTTGTTTTAATTGCGAACAATCAGGGCATTTCAAAAGAGATTGTCCCCAACCTAAGTAGGGAAGAGAAGCAACACAGAGAACTGTATCCCAGACAGTAAACCAGCCTAGACGAGAAATGGAAGCTGGAAAAGGGAATAGAGAAGGTTGACAGAGAGGTCAGGTAGGGAGACCAAGACAGCAGGGACAAGTGTTTGCTGTGACACAGTAGGAGGCCGAGACGGCACTAGATGTAGTCACGGGTATGCTTACTATTTGCTCTAAAAATGCGCATGTATTGATTGATTCAGGGGCTACCGATTCATTTGTGTCTCGTGAATTTGCTGTGCATATAAATAGAAAACTAGAACCCTTGCCTGAAACATTGTTAGTGCACACACCTATTGGGGAAATTATTGTGATAGAACATGCTTATTTTGAGTGCGAAATTGTGATTGATGATGTGGTGTGGTTCGCTAATCTGTTACCTCTAGCATTACTAGACTTTGATGCTATTCTTGGCATGGACTTTTTAGTCAAATACCATGCGAAAGTTGATTGCTTCAAGAAAGAAGTGGGGTTAATGAAAGCCCCTCGGATCGAGGTAGTTTTTAAAGGGAAGAGACGAATTCTTCCTACCTGTGTAATTTCCGTGGTAAAGGCCAGGAAGCTATTGAGTAAAGGTTGTGAAGCATATTTAGCTTATGTAACAGAAGCTAAGTCAGAAAAGCTGAAAATAGAAGATATACCAGTAGTGCCGGAGTTTCCTGATGTGTTTCCGAAGAATTGTCAGGATTACCCCCTGATAGAGAGGTGAAGTTTACTATTGATTTAGTTCCTAGAACAACACCTATTTCACAGGCACCATACTGTATGGCACGATCAGAATTGAAAGAGTTGAAGGTGCAATTACAGGAGTTAGTTGATAAGGGGTACATTAGACCAAGTGTATCCCTATGGGGTGCACCGGTGTTGTTCGTGAAGAAAAAGGATGGTACTCTAAGACTATGCATTGATTATCGTCAATTAAATAAGGTAACTGTGCGCAACAAATATCCTTTGCCTCGTATTGATGATTTGTTCGACCAACCTAAAGGGGCATCGATGTTCTCAAAGATAGACCTAATATCTGGATATCATCAGTTGAAGGTCAGAGAGACAGATATATCGAAAACAGCTTTTAGAATGAGATACGGACATTATGAATTTCTCGTGATGCCTTTTGGTTTGACGAATGCCCCAGCAGTGTTTATGGACTTAATGAATAGGATTTTCCATCCTTATCTGGACCAGCTTGTAATTGTGTTTATTGATGATATTCTGGTGTACTCTGGAAGCAAGGATGAACATGTGGAGCATCTTAGAACCGTCTTGCAAGTTCTGAGAGAAAAGAAATTATATGCGAAGCTTAACAAATGCAAGTTCTGGTTGAAACAAGTAATGTTCCTTGGGCATATTGTTTCAACTGCAGGAGTATGTGTAGATCCTTAGAAGACTGAAGCAATTACCAAGTGGGAGCAACTAAAGACTGTATCAGAGGTTTGTAGTTTTCTGGGCTCGCAGGGTATTATCGGCGTTTTGTGCAAGGACTTTCTAAGATAGCATTGCCACTGACCCACTTGACTAAAAAGAATATTAAATTTGAGTCGAATGAGGATTGTGAACGAAGCTTCCGAGAGCTAAAGACAAGATTGGTAACGGCACCTATTTTGGCACTTCCAGAGACGGGAAAGGAGTTTGAAGTGTATTGTGATGCCTCTCATCAAGGGCTAGGTTGTGTACTGATGCAAGAAGGTAGCGTTACAGCCTATGCCTCTAGACAGTTGAGGCCACATGAGGTTAACTACCCTACCCACAACCTGGAACTGGCAGCGGTGGTGTTGGCACTAAAGATATGACGACATTATTTGTTCGGAGAGAAGTGCCATATCTATACGAATCACAAAAGTTTGAAATACATCTTTGATCAGAAAGAACTCAACATGAGACAAAAGGAGGTGGTTAGAATTGATCAAAGATTATAACCGTACCATAAATTATCACCTAGGAAGAGCAAATGTTGTAGCTAACGCTTTAAGCAGGAAAAGCAGAAGTGTAGCCGAAAGAGTAAATACAATCAGAGCGGTGGTATTACAAGAATTTAAAGATAATGCAGCTAGCTTGAGTGTAACCAGAACAGGAGCTTTACTAGCACATTTCTAGTTGAGACCCAAACTTGTGGATGAGGTGCAAGAAAACAGTCAGAAGATCTCAAAATGAAGAAGTTGATGGAAGAAGTAAGAGCACAGCGGAGATCAGATTATGAGCTCACGTCTGATGGTGTGCTTTTGAAGCAAGGTAGAACTTGTGTGCCAAAGAATGAAGAAATTAAACAGTTAGTCTTGGAAGAAGCACATAGTTCGGCATACGCTATGCATCCAGATAGTACCAAGATGTATAGAACATTGTGGAGATTCTATTGGTGGCCGGATATGAAAAAGGAGATAGCTGCATATGTGGCCAAGTATTTAATCTGCCAACAGGTCAAACCCGAATGTCAAAGGCCAACAGGATTGCTGCATCCGCTTCTCGTTCCTGAGTGGAAATGGGAACATATTACTATGGACTTCCTATTTTGATTACCAAGGACAATAGTAGGTATGGACGGTGTATGGGTAATAGTAGATCGACTGACTA
Source organism: Citrullus colocynthis (assembly GCA_031780015.1). Lineage (NCBI taxonomy): Eukaryota > Viridiplantae > Streptophyta > Magnoliopsida > Cucurbitales > Cucurbitaceae > Citrullus > Citrullus colocynthis. The sequence goes on from QLSR01000146.1 coordinate 653,805, forward strand.
AGACAACCCGGCTTTTACAAGTTAAGACAACATTTACCCTGGATAGATTAGCACAACTTTATGTGGACAGAATTGTGAGTCAGTATGGTGTAACAGTAACTGTAGTATCTGATAGAGACCCTAGATTTACTGATAACTTGTAGAAATACAAGTTATAATAGCCTTTCTCTTAGATAAATAGAGATTAAATAGAGAAGCATGCGGTAGTTGATGTGATTTTTATTAATAAATCTTCCTTTGCGTTATACTCTTGTATTTCTATGAAGATAAATGATTTTACCACTTTTTGAGCCTAAAACGCATGTTTTAATGCAGGAATGCAAACGATGTGTTGATGACTTCTTAACGCAGGACGACGCGTTAGCAATCTGTTCTTCATGGACGCATGATCTGAACAGAACGCAAACAACCTGAAGATGCGTTAACAACTACTCAATGCAAGACTAAGCGTTAGCAACCTACACTGCGTTGACATCAGCCAAACTATTCATGGACGCATAGACGACCATTAATGTAAGGCGCTGAGAATCAAAGCAGACTCTTGAGAGATTGACGGATGATTGACGAACATGATTTGCGGCCAAAGTGATGGATCTTAATTGACCCGAGAATCACACAATCAGGCGAGATGGACGCATAGTATCAATCTCGCTGCCAATCAAGCAGATTTGCCATTAATTGCGAACGCATCATCCGCGAGATGAGAAAGGGTTGTTGATTCTTGGAAGAACTTCATAAGTGACAGCAAAGTTCTCTCCAGACTTCAACCGGAGATGAATAGCTCGAGAGAGAAGAGTCTTCCCTCCGCTAGACCACTTCACAACATAGCCTCACGCTTCCATCCGGGCGACTCAAGACATTGACGCCTTTCCCTGCTTTCTTTCTTATTGTTCTATCTTGATTTTAGATTTGTGTCAAGACATTGAGCTCATCTAAAGTTGTATTTCATTTCATCAATATAATTATCTTCCATGTCTACTCATTTCTCTAAACTTTCTGCTTTTTACTTTCAAACCATGAGTAACTAATCACTCAAGGGTCTAGGGTCGCATTAGCATCTAACTAGGAACCACAGTGTAACTATTTTATCTTGTCAACTACGAGCTTAATCCCATACTTATGTCCATCTGACAAATCGATATAAGTAGTAATAAGCAAACTGCTCGAGAGGGTAAGTGATTGTGGAACTCAATTGACAAGGGCCAAGTAGTATTGGATAACCTTGGTTCTTAACACTCTTCTATGCGTTATAGACATATAACGCATAGCGGCTGACAACCGGGAGAAAAGTCGCAAGTATGAATAGAATACTACTGTGCGTTTCCGATGTTAGATGTTAATCAACCCAAACCCTTTCTTTATCCATTCACACACATCTTTAGCTGAACTTGCTGTGTCGCATGCTTTCCATATTCCACAATTTTTAGT
>QLSR01000147.1:0-71205 GCA_031780015.1 Citrullus colocynthis
CTTATCTATTTACTTTTTTTTTTTTTTTAGTTTTATTTCCAAAATCACAACTTAAATTCCAATCCTCAAAGAAAATTGATTCAATTCTAGAATAGCTAACTAACTTAAACCTTCATAATTGAATCCTTAATGGAACGATATTCGGACTTAACTGTCTTATATTATTACTTGACCGGTACACTTGCTGTTAACATAGAAAGTGTGCATTAGGTTTGCAAAATCTAATCGTGCTATCTGAGCAATTCTTCGAACAAAATTCTCTTATTTGGGTCTAGTATCAAAGAGAGGGCTTCCGGAAAAAAAATTGTTAAGGAAGAAGTCGAAAGGTGCTGGATATTTAAGGTTCTTTAGGCTTTTAAGCAACCTGAAGCAGACTGGTGGTTGTGCCACTTAAGTGTTAACCGCAAGTATACGGGTCAAGTTATAATATAAGACGGTAAAGTTCGAATATCGTTCCACTGAGGATCCAATTGTGAAGGTTAAAGTTACTTAGCTATTCTAGAATCAAATCAATTTTATTTGAGGATAGGAATTGTAATTGTGAGTTAAGGAAAATATAAACCAAATAAGGAAAGTAATAAAGTGAGAAACACAAGAGTCAAAGATAGTTCTAGGTTAATGAATCCTTGTTTATTTCATCATGCAATATTATAGATTTCATGGATTTCATTGTAATTCATATGCCTAAGTATAGAAACTTAATTCCAAGTTATTTTCTCTAAAAAACAACTCTTTCTCATGCAACTCGATTGATTACTAATCTCTTGAAACCAATACAAATTACATGGCATTAAGAATAATCTTTAGCAACTTTTATTGTCAACCTAACTACTCTCATGATAGATCAAGTTAAACATACAATCTCTCAATCATACATCTAATCTAACATGTGAAGATGGCCAATCTACAAAAATTAAACACAATAACAATGAAAAGCATAATCATTCCAATAAAATTATGAAAGTCTACAATATCAACATGAGATATAAACAAATCATCAAGATCTTAAAACTAAAGAGTTTAGCCACTCATAGCTTGAAGCAACATGTTTAAACAAAATAAACAAAGAAAGAGTGTAAAGAAAGGGGAACTCTACTGAAAAGATTCTCTTGATTGAGGTAGCACCATCACAATCTCCTTGGCTCTCACGTCGGAACTCGAACGGCACCACGACTCTCTTGAACTCTTTTCCTTTTCCTTGCATCTAACTCACTCTTTGAACTCTTTTATGAACTCTCCCTCAATTCCCTCCTTCTTGCGACTCTTTTGGTCTATAATTTCGTGCTTTGATTGATGATTAGCGCTGCTGGAAACTCCCAAATTTATAGAGTATTCCGCCCAAGAAAACTTTCCAAAAATAATTTTTTTTCAAGTATGGAAATTGGTGCCGCGACGTTGCCATTTAAGGAAAGAGAGTGCCGCAACGCTATCGAATTTTCACAGATAGCACCACGGCTCTGCCGCTGTACCGCGGCAGCTTTGTTCTCGGGTTTTAGCGCTGCGACACTACCTCAATTGTGGCAACTTTGTTATTTTCTTCTCTTTTTCACCGTATTCTTGCTCAATTTTGATCTTTTAACCTTTTCTTCTAATTTTCCTCATTTTAACCTGAAAACCACTAGCAAATAAGTGAAATCTAATATAAACTCCCTTAATTTGAAGGAATATAAAGCACTTTTTCAGCGCTTTTCACTACCCCAAACTTAGAGATTTTCTAGTCCCGAGCAAAGAATAAAATCAAATAATAGGGAGTTTAGATGAATTAGTGTGCAATTGACTCATGTCTCAAATAATAACATTTAAAGCTTAAGTAGAAACATGCAAGCATATCTATATTGTTATAATCATTCAAGGCCAAATCTTGCTATCTCCCATGTGTGTGTGTGCAAGCCTCCTTCAATTTAAAATGCTAGAACTCAAATTAGGACTTAAGAGAGTTTCTTTAGTTTTCCTCCTACTCTAGCTCATGCACCAATCTTCAAGCTTTCATACATTTCAAGTGAGTAGTATGTCCACTAAGGTGCCTTTCAATCATATTTTTTCCATGGGCCTCTAAACTTGCATTCTTTTACCTAGAGGCACTTACTTTCACACATTCACTGTAGGGACTCGTACCTAGTCAATTCCCAGGCGTCCTAACTGATCACAGCAAAGGTAGCTCTTTTTACCCCCATCCATGCATACTCATTACAAGTTTAACATTTAAAAAGATAGACAAATAAAGCTCATACATTTTGTGTACACTTTTTCTTTTCTTAAGGTATGTGTACTCTTTTCTTTTTTCCTTAGTCTAAGATTACAAATTATCATGCATTTCCACTCTCTAACCAGTGGGGCCTTTCGGAGTGACAACCAAATACACCCAACTTAATTATTTTTTCCAGTTAAAGATTCTAAATTAAAGTGGCTACGTGCTTAAGAATATGGGAGACTTTAAGAAGGCCTTAAATGAATTTAACTCAAGATAATGCTATTCTATTTCCATATACAGCACCGCGACGCTGTTGGAGAGCGCCGCGGCGCTACCCCAATTGTGGCAACTTTATTATTTTTTTCTCTTTTTCACCGTATTCTTGCTCAGTTTTGATCTTTTGGCCTTTTCTTTTAATTTTCCTCATTTTAACCTGAAAACCACTAGCAAACAAGGGTAATCTAATATAAACTCCCTTAATTTGAGAGAATAGAAAGCACTTTTCAAGCGCTTTTCACCAGCAAAGATTTGTTGATATTTGGCGGAAGAAAAGAAATTAGAAGCTTAAATTTTGTGGTATGTAAGTTAAGAGGTTTCTGACAAGTTTGTAAGAAGAAACGAAGTTGAATTTTGGCTAGAAATGTAAATTATGGCAGCTTGAAGTGTAGACAATGATCAGGTGTGATTGAGCCAAGGTTGAAAAAGGGAGGCGTGCAGGAGAGCCCTGTCAGTGGCCAAAGGTGAGATTTATTTAGAGGTTATTTTGGGTGTTCTGGATGCCTAGTAGGCTTGCTGTCATGCAGTCGGCTGTGCGGGTGTGCAGGCTATTGGGCGAGGCGTGCTGGTGTGCAAGGTAGGCATATGATGCGGGCATCAGGTAAGGTAGCCATACGACGCGGACATCAGTTGAGGAACACGCGCGTGCCCTTCCTCGCCCAGGGGGTGCCTGTGTGTGTAGGGCAGCAAGCCTGTACATGATCGGCCGCATATATGAGGCTGAGCAGGCTGTGCATGAGCTGTGTGTTGCTAAAGGACACGCCTAGAGACAGTTTTCCTTTCTTAACATTTTTATCAAGTTTTTGGGTGTTGGTGAGTCATTTTGAGTTGAAACTGAAGAACATTGAGAAATCATTTTGTGTGGCTAGAGGACACACCTAGGACAGTTTGTTAGTTTCTAAAATGTGTTTTTGAAAAGGGACCCAATGCTAAAGGACATTAAAAAGGCATATGGGCAATCCTAATGTTATTATGGAACTCAGCACTAAAGGACATTGAGAAGGTGATTGAGTTCCATCGGGACCCAATATTGAAGGACATGAGAAGGTACCTGGGCAGCCCGAGACTAGATATTTCTATGTGCACATGGAGAGAGATTCAACACTGTTGTGTTGAGATTACTCCACATCAGCTAAGGTTATTTCGACATTGGGTGTGTTGAGCTCTACTCCACCTTAACTAATGTTGTTTTTGACGTTGAGCAGTGTTGAGCCTCACTCCACCTCGACCAAAGTCATCTTGATAGCGAAAGAATATGTTTTATAAGATTTTATGATAAGCTTGTCACACCCCAACCCGAACTACCCTCCTGTAGCCCCAGACGGAGCATGAGGACAGCAGTCATCGACTCTATTATCAACTTCCACTGTCAACACTTCCTTTTATGCCCATTTAATCATGCTTAGTTGGACGGCGATACCATTATACTTTTGACAAACCTCGACTTCGATCGGCAATGGGAACTGTTATGCTACCTGGAAAATAGAAAATATATAAAAAGATGAGCTAAACGCCTAGTGAGTGAAAGATTTTGTGAAACTATCTTTAGTTCAAAAACAGGCATGTTATCATCGTTATCTCGCAAAATACTTAACTCAAAACATCAATTCTATAAAATCATAACTTTTCAATTGCTTAATCAAATCACAGCATTATATACTCGAGTAATTGTACATGAAATTAGTTTGTTCTCAACAATTTTCCTTAGTTGAGGCAGAGCAAGACTCAACGCTCTCAACGTCGAAAACATCTTTAGTTGGGGTGGAGCAAAACTCAACACACCCAACGTCAAAAACAAGTAAGGCTCGATGCGAGCAAAACTCGATGCACCAGCAATATCAACTTCTATGTGCACATAGGAATATGGCGGGTTCCCCATGTACCTTCTCATGATCCTCACTACAGGGTCCCGGGGAAACTCACGCGCCTTCTCAAGTCCATCAGCACTGAGCCTTCTCTTAAACATTTTCCTTTAAAGAAACAACACTTTATACAAACAAATCGTATGCAAATCATTCTTGAGAACACAGGGCAACTATTATATCAGTAACATTTCATAAACATACTTTTCAATAACTTTAAGAACATAAAGTATGCTTCCTAAATCATTTAAGCATAAAATCGTATTCCATTGGAAAACCAAACTAACATATACAATGAAATTGATATAAAGTAAGAAAAGTGTCACTCACAGAATGCTTTATGGATAGTTTCTCTTCTATCCCGCTATCTTCCTTTTCTCGAGCTTCTTAGACGTAGCGTTATAGTCCTGGGATGCAAGGCTTTTTATTCCTTTGGTAGCTTGGATGGTCACAATCTTACCCTTGGACGCAAGGTTGATAGCTAACGCGAGGTGTATCCCAACTCTTCTTTACTTCTCTTTTCGAATGCGTTGATCGTGCAAGGTCCAATTTGGACGCATCATTCACCTTGAAACTTAGACACAAGGCTACTCCTTTTAGGCGCAAGCCAAATTATTTAACCCAAGAGATAGTTAAGTTGTCAAGTATGTCTTCTCTTGACCGCAGACTTCTACTACAGACGTAAGGGTTCCTTCTTTCTGCCTTCTCTCTCTCCTTTCTCTTAAAATCTCTTTCTTCGGCATCATCAGTCACTCCTTTTCTTTCAAGGTCCTATTTATAGCTTTATAGTAGGGGACTGATCATACTACTTCTCCCTCTTTGCCATTTGCTTGCCACATGTCAAGCTGCATGCTTAACCAATCATGCATTGATCCAAGCGTCACCTTGCATGAAATACTTAACATACTTTCTAACACCTCCTGCTTATTAGGTGTCAAGTTTTTATGAAGCCAACTAGCCCTTACGTCTAACATATTCCAATATACAACTTTTAATTTAATCATACTGTCCTTGTGCGTTCACCAACTTTCCTTTACCTTCCGCCATAATACCTTTGAAACTATTTCTTCACCGTATCTTGCTAGGCGTTAGTGTCCCAAATACATACTACTGTGCATTTGTACCTTACCGCATCGTACCATGCGTCCAAGTTCCTAATCTTTGAACTCTTTAATTATAATCTATGCATTTATCCGAAATCAAAATTATATTCCATTTACCATGAAATTGAGCTCCTCAATGCATAGCTGGTAGTCACCCCTCAACACACAGTAACCCTTTGTTCGTAGTTGCCTTAAACATTTGGTCTTTGGGCATAGACTTCTTTATTAACACCATCGCATGCTGCTCCCGCCTTAAGTTTTCCTTAGTTTCTCTTTTCTTTCTTGCTTAACACCCTTCAAAGCTAATCCCATAAGTTGTTAGTTTCCAAGACTAAGTGTGAGCCATGCGTTTCCTCTTTTTCCTGATTCTTGTTCCCTTTTTAAAATTCAATATCAAATTCTCTCTAAATTATGGTACCACACTTTAGCGCTTTAACATCCATGCATTAACCAGGCTATGTTCGAAATACATTTAAACGCTTAACTAATTCCCAAACTATGCCTTCCATCCTTCATTCTCACTCTTAGTGAAATATCCATTTCTTTCCTAATATTATGCGTTCAATTAGTCGTATTTCTTTCCTTACTAGCCATCTTAAGAATTCTGAGTTAGGGTCTTACATAAGCTACTCAAATGATTTACTACTTGTTTATTCGAGCACGACTTATGTTTTTGTGCTAAGTTTAAGCTTTTCCAAGCATGTCACTCACTGAGAACCTAGCTCATAGATTTTCTTTAATATTTATGTTTTCTAAGTAGCGAGCGAGTTTGCGATGCTTAGCCTACATAAGCCTCATCTAATCCAGCTACATTTAGTTTGTTGACCTTGCATATGTTTGTAACTAAGACTTTGGCATTGTACATAAAGGGATTGAGAGTGGGGAATTTCTAATTGTGTGAATGTTTAAGTCTGTTGTATGATTTGAAGTATGTAAATTACTTGTGGCATGTAGATAAGTGTTAAGTAAGTTGTTGGCCATTGATTATGAACTGTTTATCATGTGTGTATTTCATGAGCTTTAAAGAAGTACAGGTTGACAGTAGGTGTCGTAAAATGGTCGATATCTACTGTCCTCACATTATTTTCTAGCTTAAGAGGGTAACTTGGGAGAGGGTGTGACATGGCTAACTAGCTAGAGAGATTTATGATATAATCCCATGACTATCAGCGTTATGCCAAGGGTAGGGATGATGCCTCTAGTCCCTCCTTTCCTAAGCCACATCCTTCGTGGTCTGCTCGAGCTTGAAGAAGAAAAAGAGAATGAGAATGATGATGATACTTCTGCTCGGACCTAGGGGTGTGTTGGGTTTTATGTCCTAAAACTTGTAGTTTGTAAATATTGAACATATTCTCAATAAAGTTGTTATTGAGATTTATTCAATAAAGATGTTATTGAATATATGAATTTCTTATATCACTTTTCTATGTCCAATAAACTAAGAACCCTTAGCTATATTATGAATACTTAAACTTTATGTTTAGACATAAGAGTGAATTAAGTTTAAGTAAATAGCCAAAACAGTCTATAGTATAGCGATAAGACTGGGTACCTTATCCTGAGGACAATATGGATGCGGCCCATTTTGTATCTGATATGAATGATATGATCCTATATCGTTCATGTAGAGACATGAGAATGGGGGCATCTTATGCAATGAGTTTGCATAAGATCGGACTAGGAAATATTCACTTTTACTTTATAACACCGCTTACTTTATAATTTGATCTTAATCCTAAGCTAACTATGAACTCATGTTTGTATGAGATAATCCTTTAATCTGCATTGGTGAGAGTGGCTCGAGTTCGTTGACTCAATAAGCCCCCCCATTTTAGGGATAAGACTAGACAGATAGCTGGGAACATAGTCCTACAAGATGGAATTCACTCCTACCTTATTTAAGGTCAGTAGAGAAGTTGTTTCGTTAAGTACTGACTCTGGTTCTTGAACAAGGAGCCCCACCCTCTCATTGGCCCGAGAGAGACTCCGTTTGTTGGTTAGACCATAAACCAATTGTTCATTAGAGGATCAATGGGACTTAAAGAACAAAAGGTAATTATAAGAGTAAAACGGTAATTTTGACCTAGTTGTAATTATGAACAACTTGTGAAGGATCAACTTACTAGTTATGGTTATATCAAGTTGTAAGCACTGGCTTGTAATACTAAGTGTTGGGAGAAGGCAAGTGTAATGGTGGCTATGCGTTGCTAAAGGAAAAGTAGCCGAGAGTGGAAGAGCTACGCATTGGCCAAGACTATGCGTCGATGAAAGCAAAGAAGAGTATTTTTCTTTTGAGTGGCCATGCGTTGAAGGCGAAATCACGAAGAGTTATGAGCTGAAGCAGTCACTTGCGTTGGAAGAGAAGTTGATCATTGGTGGGGAAAGAAATGTTTTGACCTACCATGCGTCGGTAAGGTTGCCATGCGTTAAAGTCCCCATGCGTTGAAGATGGGTATAGTTGATTGAGTTGTATGCGTTGAAGGTAGGAGGCGTTGAGGGCACCATGCGTTAAGGGTGGCTATCTGCTGAAGGTGTTGATGGTAGGCTGCGTTGAGTGCCTTACCTTGAATTGAGAAAGGAAACCCTGCGCGCTAGTCTGCCTAAGAGAGTTAAGTCGGCAATATCTATATAAGTGAGTAAATTGAATATTTTATCATTTTTAGACATTTTTGAGAACTTAAGTCAGTTCCATTTTTCAGACAAACTACAAGAAAAGAAGAAGAAGGTGTTCTTGTGGATTCTAGATAGAAGCGTACTCGTTTTGGTATTGAAATCTAAGCTGGAACAGAACATTATTTGTGGACGTACAAACTGGACACTATCGAATGTTTGGAGTAAAAAGAATCGAGGAGATTGAGTCTAAGGCTGAAATTTTATGGTTAGTAAGCTAACTCAATTCTGAACAACTTTTATGAAGGATGTTTGAGTTGAAATGGAATAGAAACATGTAAACCTTTAGCTGGAAGTTACTAATAAGGAATTTCTGTGCAATCCATAGTAGTGCGGAGAAATCTTGCAATACCTGATGAACAAGGACGAGTTAAGCCACAAAAATTTGAGGTAAGTTAGAAAACATATTTCTCTACAAGTTTGTAGAAGGAAAGAAGTTCTAAATGTGGCTGGAAATATGACTTTTAATTGACAGAAGTGAGAACAAAAGGAAAGGAGGAAATTCTGCTATCGGGTGTCGCTAGGAAGCTGATATCCCAGAGAATTGAAGAGTGAGTAGCGAGACAAATCTCACTGGGGGTACAGAGGAGCTTTTTGTCTTACAAATCTCGCTAACTCTCGCTAGGTAGCGCTTGTCAGGTAATCTCACTAGTCTCGTTTATTCTAGTATCGCTAGTATCTTTGTCCTGCTGGGTAGTTCCGCTAATAATCTCGCTGGAAAGGTGGGATTCTCGTTAGTAATCTTGCTTATTAAGTTTCCTTTGGAAAAAGGGGAGGCTCGGTGATGAATCATGATTTGAGTTTAATTATGCAAACTAAACGATCAAGTGAAAGAAGCGTAATGTAATGAAAAATGTTTATTTCAGGCCAAGAGGAGATAGGGAAGGCGTATAATCCATTCAAGGCCTAGGAAGAGCTGTGAGTGACACTTTTCTTGTTTCACGATTTCGTTGTACATTTTAGTTTGCTTTTCTAATTTATTTATGATTTTGTGATCAATCAATTTACAAAGCATAGTTTGTGTTTTGTTAAACGGTATTGAAAAGTATGTTTATGAAATGTTATTGATTTATGAATTGCCCTGTTTTCTCATGAAAGATTTGTATATGAACTGCTTTGTATAAAGTATTGCCTTCCTTAAAGGAAAATGTTTTAGAGGAGACTCAGTGCTGATGGACATGGAGAAGGCATGTGAGTTTCACTAGGACCCAGTACTGAAGGACATGGATAAGGTACTTGGGCGACCCGCCATGATCCTATGTGCACATAGAGGTTATATGCTTGTGTGTTGAGTTCTGCTCCGCATCGAGCCTTATTTGTTTTCGACGTTGATGTGTTGAGTTTTGCTCCGCCTCAACTAAGGAGAAGTATTGTAACCATATTGTTTTATTTATGAATTGCTGAAAAACCAAGTATGATTTGATAAGGGCATTTAAACATGATTTAATCAATGAATATGAGATGATTCTATGTTTTACTCATGCTGTCAGAATTTGTTTAAATCCTGATGATTTTCGAACTAAAATTAGTTTGTTAAAAATTAGTCACTCACTGGGTTGTTAGCTTATGTTTTCAAGTTTTCTTTCCCCTCTAGGTAGCAAGGACGTTTCTGGTGCTTTGCCTACTCCAACTCGCCCTGCTTAAGCTTCGAGTTTCCAGAAATTTGTCCTGTTTTGAAGAGTTGTATGTATGTAAAACCTTATATAGGTGGCATGTAGACCTAGTTGTACATTTACTGGGAATTGAAATACAGTATAGAAATATTGAAGGCTTTAGGTGCCACTACTTTTGAAGGTACTGTTGCTCCTACAGAGCCAGAAGCATGGTTGAATCTACTTGAGAAATGCTATCTTGTGATGAGATGCCCTGATGACAGAAAAGTGGAATTGGCAGTGTTTTTGCTCTAAAAAAGGGCAGAAGATTGATGGAGAATTGTAGAAAGCAGGAAAAAGGATATAGGAGAAATAGGCTGGAATGAGTTTAAGAAGGCATTCCAAGAGAAATATTGTCCAAGATCATTCCGAGATGCCAAATGGAATGAGTTTCTGAGGTTAGTACAGGGATCGATGTCAGTGGAAGAGTACGAAAAAAAATATACTGAATTGTCCAAATATGCCACGGCTATTGTTGCTGATGAGGTTGACAGGTGTAAGAAATTTGAAGAAGGTTTACGGGAGGAAATACGTACCCCTGTGACTGCTAGTGCTGAATGGGCAGACTTCTCCAAATTAGTAGAGTCAGCTATGCGAGTTGAAAGAAGTTTGATGGAAAAGAGGCAATCCACACCTCTAGTACTACTCAGGGACAATCAGGTAGGAGATTTGTACTAGGTGTATTTAGTACAGGAAATTTCAAGGCCAAATCGAGTGGACAGGGTACTTCTAAGGGAGGTACTGGAGGGGGTACACGGAAGCAAGAACCAAGGAGTTCTAGTGGTCCAGCTCAGTCAGTGGAAGGTTCACGAAGTGGACAACCTGGTGAGTCCACAGCTAGTTCCACGAGGAAACCGTTATGTCCCACCTGCGGGAAGTATCATTGGGGATAGTGTAAGGGCAACGCATGTTATCATTGTGAACAAGCGGGTCACTATAAACTAGAATGTCCTTAGTTGATGCAAGAATTTAAAGCTGAACAGAGAACTGGTTCTTTTACAGCTAGTCAACCACAAAGACCTGCAGGAATTGCTGGTGAGGGAACTAGTGGATCAAGACAGAAGGGAGCTACAGGGCGACCAAGATAGCAAGGAAAGGTCTTTGCTATGACTCAGCAAGAGGCTGATGCTGCTTCTAATGTGGTTACTGGTACATTTTCTATATGTTATACTTCTGTCCATGTTTTAATAGACCCTGGTGCTACCCATTCTTTTATTGCTAAAATGTTTGCTGTGAATATAAATAGTACATTATAATCTTTGCCTGAGGAACTGTTTGTTTATACCCCTGTTGGTGATGTGTTTATGGCTAGTAAGGTGTATAAAGATTGTGTGATTGAAATTGATGGTGTGACAATGATAGCCAACTTGATACCCTTAGATATTCAGGAGTTTGATATGATATTGGGAATGGATTTCTTATCCAAATATCGAGCCACTGTGGATTGTTTCCAGAAGGAAGTCATGTTTAGAGGATTAAAGGAAATGAAGTTATTTTCAGGAGGGACAGGAAATTCCTTCCTACCTGTGTGATATCTGCAGTTAAAGCTAGGAAGTTGTTAGGCAAGGGTTGTTCAGTGCCACGGTCATGCTTGTCCAGGGCGTGTTGCCCATGGCCGCATGCCTTCCTCGACCCCTTTTTATCATGCTTTCATGTTATCTACTTTATTTTACTAGTTAGTTTACTTTCCTAGTACTTTCCTTTGTAAGTAACTACTCACCACTTTGCATGTGCAAGGGTGACAATTCCACAATTGTTGAGAATGTACTATATGGGGGTGAGACTAACCATCAAATCCTCATATCTGGAGTTGTGAGCTATAAAGCCGTTGTTGTCCCTTTTTGCTTTCTAGTCTTACAACATATTCTAATCTCAAACATGCTTCCAAACGTTTGCGAAAACCTTTTCCTTTAACCCGTTTTCTAAAACCATTTTCTCTCGAAACGGGGTGGAGGTTACGAGAGGCACTTGGTGTGCCGTAGGCAATCAGAATTTAATCAGGTTGACTTGTTCGTAAGCTAGAACAAGTGCAGCACAATCGTTTAGCGAGACGTGAAGTTGCAATTGTGACAGTAGGTATCAGAGCTCAGTTGGCTCATAAGAGAGAAGGCCAGAATCATGTCTACCACAAAACAGCTAAACAAGTCCCAGGTGGACCGAATGGTAGAGATAGAAGAGCAGATGTTCTACCTGAGAGAAGTCCCCGACGCCATTTATTTCCTGGAAACATGAGTACAAGAGATCTCTGAGAAGGCTGAGGGGATTGATGTGGTCGCTAGCTGCTTAGACGGGATGCCCGTCAAAGAGTTGATGTTAAGGGTTGAAACCCTGGAGACATAAGCTACGAGACCAAGTAGCTATGAGCGTGGAGATAGCTCGTCTGGCTCGGAGGCCCATATAGAGGAATGGGTCGAAGAGCTCAACAAAGCTCAGAAGGCGATAATCCAGACGGTTACCGAGTTGTCAGAAGACTTTCGGACTACACTAGACGTCGTTAGGACAGAGATTGCAGACGTCAGTGCGAGAGTGAATCTCACCATGAGAGCGGTGGGAAACCAAACCCTAGTTGGGGTGCGGTCCAATTCAACCGGGTGAAAATACCCGAACCTAAGCCCTTCTGTGGGGCTCGAGATGCAAAAGCTCTAGAAAACTTCATTTTCGACATGGAGCAATATTTTAGAGCCGCAAATACGACTATTGAAGAGTAAAAAATTACCTTGGCGACAATGCACCTGGCAGACGACGCCAAACTGTGGTGGAAGTCCCGTTATATGGACATACAAGAGGGTCGCTGCACTCTCGATACTTGGGAGAGACTGAAACAAGACTTGCGTTCTCATTCTTCCCCAAAAATGTTGAGATCATAGCCTGACGAAAAATCTGAGAGTTGAAGCACACAGGCCTTGTCCGAGACTAGGTGAAACAGTTTGCAGGCCTAATATTCGACATATGTTACATGTCCGAGAAAGACAAAGTGTTCTGCTTTGTCGAGGGCTTGAAACCATGGGCCAAGGTGAAGTTGTATGAACAGAGAGTACAGGACCTCACGTCTGCCTAAGCAGCCGCCGAACGACTATTTGACCTCAGCAATGACTCTCAAGACTCTAGACGACAGTCGACATCCTCTAACGAGGGAAATAAAAACAGTCGTGCAAGTCCTCCCTGAAATGTTGGAGGAGACAAAGGCTGGGGTGAAGACTGAAAACCCTATCAGCCCCCTCAACAAAGGAATCAAAATAGTTGGCGGGCGCTCAATCAATAGAACAGTCAGTTTCGACCCGTGCAGTGCTTCATATGCAAAGGACCACACAGAGCGGGCGAATGTCCGAAGCAGACTGCATTCAATGCCTTCCAAGCCGCCCTGGCTACTGAATCGAATGACCAAACCGAACAAATAGACACTGAGACCCTAGCAACAGAGGAGGGGGACACCCCGTGCATGGGGGCGTTGAAATTCTGTCATCTCTCCAAAGAATGATAGGAGAGACCAAAGAGCCCGTCGAACGGGGGCTCATGTATGTAGACGCCTGGGTCAACCAAAGATCGACCAAGAGTACCATGGTCGACTCTAGGGCCACCCATAACTTTATGACTGAAACAGAAGCTCGCCGGTTAAACCTAAGATGAGAAAGAGACGCTGGGAAGATGAAAGCTGTCAATTCGACAGCCCTACCCATTACTGGGGTAGTGAAGAGGGCAATGGTCAAGATGGGGGAGTGGAGCGGACATGCCGACTTCGTGATTGTCAAGATGGACGATTTTGATGTGGTCTTGGGGATGGAATTCCTACAAGAACACAAAGTCATATCGATGCCGCTGGTAAAGTGTTTGGTAATCACGGGATCCTCACCCACGGTTGTGCAGACCGACATCAGACAACCAAATGGGATAAAGATGATCTCAGCCCTCCATCTCAAGAAGGGCCTCGCTCATGACGAACCCACATTCATAGCCATCCCGGTCGAGGTAGGAGAAAAAGAAGGAGAGACTGTTCCGAAAACCATTTCGGCTGTCTTAGAAGAATATCGAGATGTCATGCTGAACAGTCTGCCAAAATCCCTACCTCCGAGAAGGGGGATTGACCACAAAATAGAGTTTGTGCTAGGAGCCAAACCACCTGTGAAAAACGCCTATCGGATGGCACCTCTCGAGTTAGCAGAACTCCGGAAACAGTTAGACGAGTTGTTGAATGCAGGGTTCATTCGCCCCGCGAAAGCACCGTACAGGGCCCCAGTGTTATTCCAGAAGAAGAAAGATGGAAGTCTTCGTCTGTGCATTGACTATCGGGCCCTAAACAAACTCAAGGTTCGCAATAGATATCTGTTACCCATTATCACAGACTTGTTCGACTGCCTCCATGGTGCCAAATATTTTTCAAAACTTGACCTACGGTTAGGGTACTATGAAGTGCGAATTGCCGAGGGAGACGAACCGAAGACGACTTGTGTCACAAGGTACGGGGCCTTTGAATTTCTGGTAATGCCCTTTGGCCTTACGAATGCGCCGACCACCTTCTGTACGTTGATGAATCAGGTTTTCCACGAGTATCTCGACAAATTTGTTGTGGTATATCTGGATGACATCGTTGTCTATAGCCCAACGATGGAAGAACATCGACACCACATTCAGTTAGTCTTCGAAAAGTTGAAGCAGAACCAATTGTATGTGAAAAGAGAGAAATGCTCCTTTGCTCAGGAGCGCATTAACTTCCTTGGTCACGTGATTGAGTGTGGCCGAATCGGCATGGAAGAGACTAAAATCCATGCCATACGAGACTAGAAGGTATTGACCTCCGTGACAGAACTGCGCTCCTTCCTCGGACTGGCCAACTATTACAGGCGGTTCGTGGAGGGATTCTCGAGGAAAGCAGGACCATTGACGGAGTTGTTGAAGAAAGATCACCAGTGGGACTGGACCCCAGAGTGTCAAGCTGCCTTCGAAAACTTGAAGAAGGCCATGATGAAGGGACCAGTTCTTGGAATTGCAGATGTAACAAAGCCTTTCGAAGTCGAGATAGATGCATCCGACTTCTCCTTGGGCGGTGTTCTCCTTCAAGATGGCCACCCCATTGCTTATGAGAGATGCGGAAAGAAGATATGCGGCATTCGAGAAAGAGATGCTGGCCGTAGTCCACTATTTACGAGCCTGGAGACAATATCTATTAGGCTCCAAGTTCATAGTTAAGACCGACAACAGCCCGATTTGTCACTTTTTCACACAACCAAAGTTGTCGTCCAAACAAGCCCTATGGCAAGAGTGCCTAGCCGAATTTGATTTTCAGTTGGAGCATAGACCAGGAAAGGCCAACCAGGCGGCCGATGCCCTCAGCCGGAAGAGCAAACATGCAGCCCTATGTTTATTTGCCCAGTTAAGAGCCAGT
This sequence comes from Citrullus colocynthis, assembly GCA_031780015.1. Taxonomy (NCBI): domain Eukaryota; kingdom Viridiplantae; phylum Streptophyta; class Magnoliopsida; order Cucurbitales; family Cucurbitaceae; genus Citrullus; species Citrullus colocynthis. The sequence continues at coordinate 15,135 of QLSR01000147.1, forward strand.
AGTCTTAGTGGGACAGTCCGAGAAGCCATAAGAACCCATTTGGCCAACGACACAGCGGCCCAAGCCTTGATTCAACTGGCCGAAGAGGGGAAGACTCGGCAGTTCTGGATGGAAGACGACCTCCTCCTGACCAAAGGTAATCGCCTATATATCCCTCGGTTAGGGGAGCTCCGGAGATTGTTAATGAAAGAGTGTCATGACACGCGATGGGCGGGACATAATGGGTGGCAAAGAACCTACGTGCTACTGAAGCAAGGCTACTATTGGCCGAGTCTCCGAGACGATGTCATGCAATTCACCAAGACTTGTCTTATCTGCCAACAAGACAAATCGGAAAGGGCAAAGTTAGCTGGTCTGCTGGAACCTCTACCTGTACCCTCAATACCATGGGAGAGTGTATCAATGGACTTCATCACGCATCTACCCAAAGTTGGGGAGTTCGAATCGACATTGGTGATCATCGACAGATTTTCAAAATACGCAACCTTCATCGCAGCACCAAAGCTGTGTTCGGCAGAGATGACGGCTCAATTGTTCTTCAGACACATAGTGAAGTTGTGGGGTGTCCCTGCCAGCATCGTTAGTGACCGGGATGCAAAATTTACTGGGACGTTCTAGACAAAGTTATTGATAACTTGTAGAAATACAAGTTATTATAGTCATTATTTGATTTAATTAGAGTAATTTTGGAGTTAAACGCATGATTTTGGTAGTTAAATGATGAAAAATGTATCAACATAAGTTGGCACTACTTGCAAAAAGAAAAATGCCTGAAAAATTATAAGCTTCTGTTCCTAACGCAGGGTTAAGAAGAAAAGAAGTAGGAACAACCAAGTACGAAGAGTTGAAGCTGCTGCAAGAACATGCGTCGAGCCTATGCGGTGAGTTCATGCGTCGAAGACCATGCGTCGAAGAAGAAACTTAAGCATGCTCAAGCAGCTATCATGTCATTACGAAAAAGAGTAGCAACTATCAAAATCATGGCAGAACAAATAGGCTGACAAATCTGAAAAGTCTATGCAGCATGGGTGAAATTTAATGCAAAGGTGTCAGATCATCATGATATCAACCTTTTGACGCCTATAAATAGCCCAAAAGCTTCTTAAAGAAAATGAGAGACGAGTTCAGGAGGCGAAAGCTCTGCACTATTTCTCCCTCACCATAACCAGCCTCCATTTCGAGCTCTTCTGAGAGAAGGATTCTGAGCATTTTCAGAGTCATCTCCCAGTGAGTGAGAACATTCACCTTATGGAATTTATGTATCAGATAGCAACCATCTCAAGCCTCCATGAAGCAAGACGTTGCCAGTGGCGGCTTGACGCCCTTCATTTCTGTTTTATTTTCATTTCTCTCCTTCTTGCTTATATTTTGTTAATGGCATTCGAGAAAATGACTTATTCGCTTAATATGAGTTTGATTGACTATTCTCTTTTATCTATCTTTATACTGAACACCTTACACCATGCTTGAATGAATAAGTTGATGTTAAGAGTTAGTTTCTTGAGCAATTCTGAGTATATTACATCTTGATTAATGCATATCTTTAGCTTGCATGACTTTGTCTGACAAACACAAGTAGTAAGCATAACTATCGAGATTGAGAGAGTGGATAGTTAATCTTTAGCATTTATTAAGACTAGATGAGTTTCAGAGGTGTAGTTCATCTTTTGCCAACACAAACTTACCATGCGTCTTAGAAATAAGATTAATGTGGCGTCGAAACATCAAGAGATGGATTCACAATTGCAGTTTGTAGGTATGAAGTTGTACTCAGAAGGTTTAGGTAACAACTAATTCTTGCATTAACTCTTATCGCATGGTTCCATTCATTCTCAACGCATGCAATCTGATACTAAATGACATATGACTAACCATCACCGCATCCACCTCATTATTAGTAGTAGGAAATTCTTTTTATTCTTAATGTATAGTTTTACACAACAAACAATTGCATATATTACATGTATAGTTCATCGCATAGTCACGCTTATAATCTCAGCGGCTAGTTATTGCAAATCCCTGCGTTCGACCCTGGACTCACCAGGATACCTATAAATACTTATACTTGGGGTCTTTATAGGAAAACTTGCTTACGCATGAGCACATTTAGAGTAATTCTCGACGCATCCTTGTACAGAAATGTTAAAATCTATTTTGTGCAACAAGCTAAGAAACACTTAATTCAAATAAGAAATAGCTACGAACAGTTATTTCGAGCGTTGGGTTCCACACTAAACATCTCCTCTAGTTACCATCCGCAGACGGACAGACAGACAGAGCGCTTCAATAGTATGCTCGAGGAGTATCTCCGACACTTTATTGATGTGAGGCAAAAGAATTTGGTGCAAATGTTACACGTGGCACAAATGAGTTTTAACAGCCAAAAGAGTTCCACCACGGGAAAGACACCCTTTGAAATCGTGTGTGGTAGATAGCCGCTCATGCCACACGTTTTTTACCATCCCTACGCAGGGAAGAGCCCCCAGGCACACAATTTTACTCGAGAGTGGAAAGAATCTTCAGAAGTTGCTCGCACATGCCTAGAGAGGGCATCGAAGAGTACGAAGAAGTGGGCGGATACGAGGCATAGACCCCTAGAGTGGAAAGAATCTTCAGAAGTTGCTCGTGCATGCCTAGAGAGGGCATCGAAGCGTATGAAGAAGTCGACGGATACGAGGCGCAGACCCCAAGAGTTTCAGTCAGGGGATAAAGTCCTAATCAAACTGCGCCCCGAACAATTTTGGTTTCGAGGAAAGAGAGACCAACTCCTGGTAAGGAAATATGAAGGACCCATCGAAGTGGTTGAGAAGGTCGGGAAGACCTCGTATCGAGTTCAACTACCCGCATGGATGAAGATCCACCAAGTCATCCATGTAAGCAACCTGAAGCCTTACCACCTAGACTCGGACGATGAACGACGTAATACGGTGACTCGCCCTCCGGTCACGATGAAGGGCACCATGAAGAAGGAAGTCGAAGAGGTACTTGTAGAAAGAACCTGCCACGTTGGAAGACCAAGACGAGACGTGAAGGAGTTCTTGGTGAGGTGGAAAGGGCTCCCGGACGAAGAAACCAGTTGGGAGCATGCTGAAGACTTGAAGTCTGCTGCCTTACGCACTGTTGAGTTCGAGCAGCGTCGATTGACAAAGACGTCAACCATTTGAGTGGGAGAGGATGTCACGGTCATGCTTGTCCAGGGCGTGTTGCCCGTGGCCGCATGCCCGCCTCGACCCCTTTTTATCATGCTTTCATGTTATGTACTTCATTTTACTAGTTAGTTTACTTTCCTAGTACTTTCTTTTGAAAGTGACTGCTCACCACTTTGTATGTGCAAGGGTGACAATTCCACAATTGTTTAGAATGTACTATATGACGGTGAGACTAACCATCAAATCCTCATATCCCAAGTTGTAAGCTATAAAGCCGTTGTTGTCCCTTTTTGCTTTCTAGTCTTACAACATATTCTAATTTCTCAAACATGCTTCCAAACGTTTGCGAAAACCTTCTCCTTTAACCCGTTTTCTAAAATCATTTTCTCTCGAAACGGGGTGGAGGTTACGAGAGGCACTCGGTGTGCCGTAGGCAATCAGAATTTAATCAGGCTAACTTGTTCGTGAGCTAGAACAAGTGTCGCAGAATCGTTTAGCGAGACGCGAAGTTGCGATTGTGACATTCAGCATACTTTGCTTACGTGGTTAATACACAGGCTGGTAAGTGAAGACCAGAGGATATTCCTGTGGTAAATGAATTTCTTGATGTGTTCCCTCAGGAGCTGCCAGGGTTACCACCTGGTAGAGAGGTGGAGTTTATTATTGATCTAGTTCCTGGAACAACGCCCATTTCACAGGCACCATACCGTATGGCACCATCAGAACTAAAGGAGTTGAAGGTGCAGTTACAGGAGCTAATAGATAAGGGGTACATTAGACCGAGTGTGTCTCCGGGGGTGCATCAGTATTATTCGTGAAGAAAAAGGACGATACTATGAAACTGTGCATTGATTATAGCCATTTAAATAGGGTCACCATACGCAACAAATATCCCTTACCTCGTATTGATGATTTGTTGGATCAGCTTAGAGGGGCATCAGTGTTCTCAAAGATAGATCTAAGATCGGGATATCATCAATTGAAGGTCAGAGAGATAGATGTACCGAAGATGGCTTTTAGATCGAGGTATGGACATTATGAATTCCTCGTGATGCCTTTTAGTCTGACAAATGCCTCAGCAATGTTTATGGACTTGATGAATAAGATTTTCCATCCTTACTTGGATCAGTTTGTAATTATATTTATTGATGATATTCTAGTGTATTTTAGAAGCAGGGAAGAACATGTAGAACATCTTAGAACTGTATTGCATACTTTGAGAGAAAAGAGATTGTATGCAAAATCCAGCAAATGCGAGTTTTGGCTAGAACGAGTAATGTTTTTGGGTCATATTGTTACTGTTGCAGGAGTTGGAGTAGATCCTCAAAAGACCGTGGCAATTACCAGATGGGTACAGCCAAAGACAGTAACGGAGGTTCGTAGTTTTCTGGGACTCGCAGGTTATTATTGGCGTTTTGTATAAGGTTTCTCCATGATAGCATTACCATTGACTCGTTTGACTAAGAAGGGAACTAAATTTGAATGGAATGAAGAATGTGAACAAAGTTTCCAAGAGTTAAAGAAGAGGCTAGTGACAGCATGTCACACTCTCTTCCGATCTACCCTCTTGTAGCCGAGATGGAGCGTGAGGACAGCAGTCATTGACCCTATTATCAACTTCTACTGTCAAACTTCCTTGAAGCCTGTTTAACCACACCTCCTATGTCGGCAATATCTTTAACTTTTAACAAACCTCGACTTCGATCGGCAACGAGAACTGTCATGCTACCTGGAAAATAGAAAACATATGAAAATATGAGCTGAACGCCCAGTGAGTGACTAGTTTTGTAAAACTATATTTAATTCAATAGCAGGCATGTTATCATCTTTATATCACTAAACTTAATTCAAATCATCGTTTCTATAAAATCATACTCTTCAAGTGCTTAATCAAATCAAATAAATGCATACTTGAGTAATTGTACATGAAAACAGTTTGTTTTTATAGATTTCCCTTAGTTGAGGCGGAGCAAGACTCAACGCTTTCAACGTCGAAAACATTCCTGGCTTGATGCGGAGCAAAACTGAATGCACCAGCAATATCATCCTCTATGTGCACATAAAAATATGGCGGGTTGCCCATGTACCTTCTCATGTCCCTCAGTATAGGGTCCTGGGGAAACTCACGTGCCTCAAGTCCATCAGCACTGAGCCTCCTCTTAAACATTTTCCTTTAAAGAAGCAACACTTTATACGAACAAATCGTATGCAAATCATTCTTAAGAACACAAGGCAACTATTATATCAGTAACATTTCATAAACATACTTTTCAATAACTTTAAGAACATAAAGTATGCTTCCTAAATCATTTGAACATAAAATCGTATTCCATTGGAAAATTGAACTAACATATATAACAAAATTGATTTAAAGTAAGAAAAGTGTCACTCACAGAAGGCTTTATGGATAGTTTCTCTTCTATCCCGCTACCTTCCTTTTCTCCAGCTTCTTAGACGTAGCGTTCTAATCTTGAACGCAAAGCTTTTTATTACTCTGGCAGCTCGGTTGGTCACAACCCTGCCCTTGGACTCACAGTTGATAGCTAATGCGAGGTGTATCCCACTCTTCCTTACTTCTCTTTTCGGATGCGTCGACCCTGCAAGGTCCAATTTGGACGCATCATTCACCTTGAAACTTAGACGCAAGGCTGACCCTTTTTAAACGCAAGACAACTTCTTTAACACAAAATATAGCTAAGTTGTCTGGAATATCTTCTTTCTTGGTCGTAGACTTCTATTACGGACACTAGAATTCCTTCTTTCTCTCAAGAATTCCTACTTCAGCATCATCAGTCGCTCATTTTACCTCAATATCCTCTTTATAGTTTTGGAGTAGAGGGCTGGTCATACTACTTCTCCCTTTTTGCCATTTGCTTGCCACATGTCAAGTTGCATGTCTAACCAATCATGCATTTATCTAAGCGTCACCTCGCATGAAATACTTAACATACTTCTAACACCTCCTGCTTATAAGGTGCCAAGTTTTTATGAAGCCACCTAGCCCTTATTAGCTTATCTTATACGTCTAACATATTCCAATATACAACTTTTCATTTAATCATACTGCCCTTGTGCGTTCACCAACTTTCCTTTCCTTCCGCTATAATACCTTTGAAACCATTTCTTCACCGTATCTTGCTAGGGGTCAGTGTCACAAATGCATACTACTATGCATTTGTACCTTACCGCATCGTACCAAGCGTCCAACTTCCTACTCTTTAAACTCTTTGATTATAACCTATGCGTTTATCCGAAATCAAAATTATATTTCCATTTACCATGAAATTGAGCTCCTCAACGCATAGCTGGTAGTCACCCCTCAACACACAGCAACCCTTCGTTTGTAGTTGCCTTAAACATTTGGTCTCTGGGCATAGACTTCTTTATTAACACCAAAATCCTTACTAACGCCTAATAAATCTTTCAACGCATGCTATTCACACCCCAAAGGTTCTTTGGTTTTCTCTTTTCTTTCTAGCTTAACACCCTTCAAAGCTAATCCCATTACCTGTTAGTTTCCAAGACTAAGTGTGAGCTATGCGTTTCCTCTTTTCCTGATTCTTGTTCCCTTTTTTCAAAATTCAATATCAAATTCTCTCTAAATTAAGGTACCACACTTTAGCGCTTTACCATCCATGCATTAGGTTGCATACGGATGCAAGAAGGTAAAGTTATAGCTTATGCCTCTAGGCAGTTGAGGCCACATGAAGTTAATTACCCTAACCATGACTTGGAACTGGTAGCGGTGGTGATAGCATTAAAGATGTGGCGACATTATTTGTTTCGAGAGAAGTGCCATATCTATACGGATCACAAAAGTTTGAAATACATCTTTGATAAAAAATAACTCAACATGAGACAAAGGAGATGGTTGGAGCTGATCAAGGATTATGATTGTACTATAAATTATCATCCAGGGAAAGCAAATGTTGTAGCTGACGCGTTGAGTAGGAAGTCGAGACAAGCCAAAACTTCATTGAATATTTATTAGTGCAGAATTGACAAAGGAGTTAAAAAGTTCAAATGCATCCTTATAGGTAGACAAGTTAGGAGGTTTGTTTGCACACTTCCAGGTGAGACCCACTTTGATGGGTGAGATTGTTAATAAACAAATGGAAGACTCTGTACTAAAAAAGATAGTGGAAAAGGTGAATCTCAACCAAAGAACAGATTTCGATACAAGAAACGATGGAGCTTTAATGAAACAAGGAAGATTGTATGTCCTTAATGACTTGACATTGAAAAATGCTATTCTAGAGGAAGCTCATAGTTCTGCATATGCGATGCATCCAGGTAGTACAAAGATGTAGAGGACTTTGAGAGAATATTATTGGTGGCCAGGAATGAAACAGGAAATTGCAGAATGTGTGGCAAGATGTTTGATTTGTTAGCAAGTTAAGCCAGAAAGACAAAAACCTGGAGGACTTTTAAAACCACTTTCTGTACTTGAGTGGAAGTGGGAGCATATCACTATAGACTTCTTATTTGGTCTTTCTAAAACTCCAAATGGTTATGATGGAATATGGGCGTAGTTGATAGATTTACTAAAACTACACGATTCTTGCCAGTTAAAGTGACTTTTACTTTAGATAAACTGGCCAAACTGTATGTTGACAGGATAGTAAGTCAATATGGATCTCTCGTGTCCATTATCTCCGATAGAGATCTGAGGTTTACATCTAAGTTTTGGCCAAGTTTACAATAAGCATTGGGAATTAAACTTAAGTTTAGTACGCCTTTTCATCCTCAAACTGATGGACAATCAGAAAGAACGATTCAGACTCTAGAGGATATGTTGTGTGCTTGTGTACTGCAATTTAAAGGAAGCTGGGATACTCATCTGTCTTTGATGGAGTTTGCGTATAATAATAGTTACCATTCTAGTATTGAAATAGCACCTTATGAGGCATTGTATGGTAGACGTTGAAGAACTCCTATATGTTGGGGTGAAGTAGGAGAACGGAAGTTAATGGGACCAGAGTTAGTCCAAACTACGTCAAAAAACATAAAATTCATAAGAGAAAGGTTGAAGACTGCACAGGATCGGCAAAAAAGCTACGCTGATAAAAGGCGTCGAGATTTAGAATTTTAAGTTGGTGATAAAGTCTTCTTGAAGTTATCTCCCTGGAAAGGAATTTTAAGGTTTGAAGAGAAGGGAAAACTGAGTCCGAGATACATTGAACCTTATGAAATTTTGGAACGCATAGGACCTTCAGCTTATCGATTAGCATTACCTATGGAGTTGTCCAAAATACATGACGTATTTCATGTTTCTCTACTAAGGAAGTACATTCCAGATCCTACACATGTTTTGGAGGCTCAACCTATTCAGGTAAATGAAGATTTATCTTATGAAGAGGAAACTGTGCAAATTCTTGATCGAAAGGAACAAGTATTGAGAACAAAAACGATATCGCTTGTTAAAGTTTTGTGGAGGAATCATCAAGTAGAAGAAGCGACATGGGAAAGTGAATATCAAATGAAGGTTAAATATCCCCACCTTTTTTTACATTGAACTTACTTGAATTTCGACGACTAAATTCTTAAAAGGGGGGTAGTAAATTGTAAGCACTGGCTTATAATACTAAGTGTTGGGAGAAGGCAAGTGTAATGGTGGCTATGCATTGCTAGAGGAAAAGTAGCCGAGAGTGGAAGAGCTAAGCATTGGCCAAAACTATGCGTCGATGAAAGCAGAGAAGAGTATTTTTCTTTTGAGTAGTCATGCGTTGAAGGCGAAATCACGAAGAGTTATGAGCTGAAGCAGTCACTTGCGGTTGGAAGAGAAGTTGATCATTGGCGGGGAAAGAAATGTTTTGACCTACCATGCATCGGTAAGGTTGCCATGCGTCAAAGTCCCTATGCGTTGAAGACGAGTATAGTTGATTGAGTTGTATGCGTTGAAGGTAGGAGGTGTTGAGGGCACCATGCGTTGAGGGTGGCTATCTGCTGAGGGTGTTGATGGTAGGCTACGTTGAGTGCCTTACCTTGAATCGAGACAGGAAACCCTGCGCGCCAGCCTGCCTAAGAGAGTTAAGTCGGCAATATATATATATATAAGTGAGAAAATTGAATATTTTATCATTTTTAGACATTTTCGAGAGCTTAAGTCGGTTCCATTTTTTAGACGAACTACAAGAGAAGAAGAAGAAGGTGTTCTTGTGGATTCTGGATAGAAGCCTACTCGTTTTGGTATTGAAATCTAAGCTGGAACAGAACGTTATTTGTGGACACACAAACTGGACAGTATCAGATCTTTGAAGTAAAACGAATCGAGGAGATTGAGTCTAAGGCTGAAATTTTTTAAGGTTAGTAAGTTAACTCAATTCTGAACAACTTTTATGAAGGATGTTTGAGTTGAAATGGAAGAGAAACATGTAAACCTTTAGCTAGAAGTTACTAATAAGGAATTTCTGTGCAATCTATAGTAGTGCGGAGAAATCTTGCAATATCTGACGAACAAGGACAAGTTAAGCCATGAAAATTTGAGGTAAGTTAGAAAACATATTTCTCTACAAGTTTGTAGAAGGAAAGAAGTTCTAAATTTGGCTGGAAATATGGCTTTTAATTGACAGAAGTGAGAACAAAAGGAAAGGAGGAAATTCTGCTGTTGGGTGTCGCTAGGAAGCTGATATCCCGGAGAATTGAAGAGTGAGTAGCGAGACAAATCTCGCTGGGGGTATAGAGGAGCTTTTTATCTCACAAATCTCGCTGACTCTCGCTAGGTAGCGCTCGTTAGGTAATCTCGCTGGTCTCGTTTATTCTAGTATCGCTAGTATCGTAGTCCTCTTGGGTAGTTCCGCTAATAATCTTGCTGGGAAGGTGGGATTCTCATTGGTAATCTTGTTTATTAAGTTTACTTTGGAAAAAGGGGAGGCTTGGTGATGAGTCATGATTTGAGTTTAATTATGCAAACTAAACGATCAAGTGAAAGAAGCGCAATGTAATGAAAAATGTTTATTTCAGGCCAAGAGGAGATAGGGAAGGCGTATAATCCACTCAAGGCCTAGGAAGAGCTGTGAGTGACACTTTTCTTGTTTCACGATTTCGTTGTACATTTTAGTTTGGTTTTCTAATTTATTTATGATTTTGTGATCAATCAATTTACAAAGCATAGTTTGTGTTTTGTTAAACGGTATTGAAAAGTATGTTTATGAAATGTTATTGATTTATGAATTGCCCTGTTTTCTCATGAAAGATTTGTATATGAACTGTTTTGTATAAAGTATTGCTTTCCTTAAAGGAAAATGTTTTAGAGGAGACTCAGTGCTGATGGACATGGAGAAGGCATGTGAGTTTCCTCGGGACCCAGTACTGAAGGACATGGAGAAGTTACTTGGGCAACCCGCCATGTTCCTATGTGCACATAGAGGTTATATGCTGGTGCGTTGAGTTCTGCTCCGCATCGAGCCTTATTTGTTTTCGACGTTGGGGTGTTAAGTTTTGCTCCGCCTCAAATAAGGAGAAGTATTGTAACCATACTGTTTTATTTATGAATTGCTGAAGAACCATGTATGATTTAATAAGGGCATTTAAACATGATTAATCAATAAATATGAGATGATTCTATGTTCTACTCATGCTGTCAGAATTTGTTTAAATCCTGATGATTTTCGAACTAAAATTAGTTTGTTAAAAATTAGTCACTCACTGGGCTGTTAGCTTATGTTTTCAAGTTTTCTTTCCTTTCTAGGTAGCAAGGAGTTCCTGGTGCTTTGTCTACTCCAACTCGCCCTGCTTAAGCTTCGAGTTTCTAGAAATTTGTTCTGTTTTGAAGAGTTGTATGTATGTAAAACCTTATATAGATGGCATGTAGACCTAGTTGTACATTTACTGGGGGTTTTGCATAAGTGCCTTATGGATGAGTTAAAAATTTGAATTATCGATATGTATATAACTTCCTATATGTTATGGTTTTGAATGTATGAAGGAGCAATATGTATGTTTTGAACTCACAGGATCAGTTTGTAGAAATGGATGGTATGTGTCATAAGAGGGGTGATGTATGTTGTCCTCACATCTCCTTTCAGGTTATGTAGGCAATCTGGGAGGGAGTGTGACACAAGTGGACAAAAATATATCTACAATGAGGAGAATGCAATTATTGGGCTATAGTGGAGTATCCTAGTAGTTAACAAATGTTAATTAACTTGGTTAAAGAGTTTAGCCAGTTAACTTCGGATCATTGGAGCACATGATTTGTAGGTTTATTAGGTCCCCTTGTTAGCTCATGAACTATTCCTTAAACAATATGATGAAAGAATTTGAAGGTGTACAAATTCGGTTAAGAAGCAAATTATATCGGTTTATTCGTTTAACTGTGAATTTAACGAAATTTGAGAGTTGGAGATATTTAAATATGATTTAAATATCGATCGGATGAATAGAGATTCACTGGGTCGAAAATTGTCGGAACGAGTGCAAAATTATTAATTTCATAATTTAATATTTTTAATTTAATATACTTAATTAAATTGTTTAATTAATTATATATTAAATTAATATTATTTAATTAATTTATAAAATTAATTAAATAGAAATTGGGAGTTTCATTTTGCATGAGAAAGCATAAGGTGGTGGCTTGAAAACTCTAATCTTCTTATCCATGCTCCACCACCTTCTTTTTGCCTTAATCACTAAGGTGAAAGATTCAATTTCTTAGCTAAGAAGTTTGGCTAAACTTCTTCTATAAATAGGAGAAGAGTTGATTTGAATAAGGTAAGGTTTTTGGTTTAATTTTGCTCAAAATTGAAGAAAACGCATAACTCTCAAAACTGTGTTTTTCTCTTAAATTTGCTCTAAATTCATCAAGATTTGGATCCCACAGTCCATTCTAAGGCCAGAAAATAACGAGGAAGACTCTTGTGGTAGTCCACGAAGCGTTCGTGATCAAAATCTTGGAGAAGACAACATCAATTTTGAGCTACAACAAGTAATGTTTTATGCCTCTGTTTTCGGTTCTTAGAGGATCCATGTTTAATCCTCAAAATTAATGAAGTTAGAGTGCTTTAAATCCAAATTGCTTCCACTATTGGGTTGCCAACCCCTTCAGGGAGAACTACTGTTCCTTTTTATATGCTTTATGAAGTAATCAAATTCCATGCGGAAGCGAGTGAACGCGTGTACTTTTAATATACATTTCGGATTTACAGAAAATACAGTGAAATTTAAAGTTTTAATTAAGCATGCTTCACTGAGAAGAAATTCAAGGAGCAAGAAAATACCTTTGAAGAAAACTCTTCAACCTTCTCCAATTCTTCACTACATCCACAATTTCTTCAATCTTCTTAGATCCTGCACAAGACACCACCACCAAGTCTTCCCCGCTATTCTCTGGCAAGGAAAATATTTGTGGGAACCTCTTTTGTTAGATCAGGAAGAGATTTTGCAAAGAAATAGTTTCTTTGTAGCTTTGGAGTGTTGAGAGATTGAGAGAGAATTTTTAGAGAGAGTGTTCATCCATCATCCAAAACTTTTTTTCTTTATGATTCATCATTAAAAATGATGGGGGGAGGGAGTTAGTTATGATTAACTTACCTTCCTAAAAATAGAAAGTAGTGGCTTTAACCATCATTTAACTCCCCTTAGGAGTTAAAATTTAACTAAAGTTAAATTAAATCAAATTTATTTAATTTAATTTAAGTTAATATTAATTAATCTATTAATTAATTAAATTAATTAAATCTCATATATTTAATTAATATTACGTTTGAATCATATACAAATGTATTTCCCTCTCATAACCTATAGTTTAAATATGAACTTTATTCATATTATGTGTTAACCTATAGTTTTAATATAAATCTCATTCACATTATTTAATATTTGAATCTTATTCAAATATATTATTCTCCCATATTAAAATGTTGAATTTTGAATCTAATTAAAACATAACTTATATTGTAATGTATCTCTATATATTATATTAATCATATCATATACAATTAACTTAAAACCCTTATAATATGAATGATTCAAATTCTTCCAAAACTAACTATTCCTGTTTTATCCTTAGTGAGCTAGTAGGGGACCTAATGGACCTACAGATTAGAAGCTCCAATGATACGAGATTAATTAATTAAACAATTCCATTAAACTATTTAATTAAATTAATCAACATTCATTAACTATGGGTCACTCCACTAAAGACCCACAATTGCACTTTTCGCACGAATTGTGAGTGGACCTTTCACGAATTACTCATAATTTACAGTAAGGTCAAATTACCGTTTTACCCCTGTAATTATATCTAACTCTGTAAGTCTCACTGATCCTTTAATGAACAACCTGTTTATGGTCCTACCACAAACAAAACCCTCTTGGGCTAGTGAGAAGGAGGAGCTTCATTGTTTAAGACTCAGAGTCAACACTTAAGGGGGCAATTCATCTACTTACCATAAAGATAGGAAGAAGTGAACTTCATCTTGTGTAGCAATGTTCCCAGCTCCGTACTTGGACAAATCCCCAAAATAGTAGGCATATTGAGTTGGCGAATCTGACCACTCTCACCCATACAAATCAAAGGACTGTCTTCATAGACAGGAGTGCATAACTTACTCAGGATTAACATCAAGTCACCTATGGTTATCTTATGAAATGTTAATCTCTTCAGTCAACGGTGTTAAAAAGAGAGCTTAATCATTTTGCGGTCCAATCTTATGTTAATTCTTTGTATATGATACCCCCACTCACATGTCTCCACATGAACGATTTGGATCGAATTATTCTGTAACACATTTACAAAGTGGGTCGTATTCGTAGTGTCACCAAGGATAAGGCACCAAGCCTTATCCTTATACTATAGACCATTTAAGTTATTACTTAAACAAGATCCGCTTATATGTCAACCACATATATGTTTAAGTTACATAAAATAACCTTGGATTCTTCTCTAATGGATAATTGCATATATAAAATAATTAACCATTATTTTAAATTATTTATTAACTATGAGTCTTTAGGGCATACATCCCAACATTTTCCATGTTTAGGTTTTATTTTTTCCTGTTTATACTTTATTTCTTTTAATTTTTTTAGTTTTAAGTAGGTGCTAAAAAAACAATAACAAAAACAAAGCAAATTTGTTGTTCATGCACTTATAAACATGCTAGTCTTTTGTGGTGCAAAGTAAGATTTGATGATGATGCCTAGAGCATATTTCATTATGGAATGTGTTAACTTCTCAAAATTTCGAAAGAGTACAAAACCAAGTGTTTTTAACTATCTTTTTGTGCAAAACATCTTTAGGCTAGACCATCACTTGTTCAAATGACCTAATTCATTAGGAGAGCCTAACCTTGTGTTTTGCCACCTAATCATTACAACCACCTTGTTTTTGTACCCGTTTTGTTACATTTCAAGTTTGTGAGGACATTGCCTCCTTTAAGTTTGGGGGGAAGGGGTACTTTACATTTTTGTTTCACCAAGTCCCATGGGAAAAATTTGCTATACATATTATGTATGTGTACTAGGTCTTGAAAAATAAAAAAATAAAATAAAAGTTAGGACGACGCTCCTTTTAAAGTTAGCTTAAGTAGCTAGAATTGGGACATGACACCCTTGCTCGTAGTCAAATATTCGTAGGTAACTCGTGGGGGCAAGCTAGAACGAAAAAGAAAAAGAAAGAATAAAGGTTGCAAAATGGAGTTAACTAGGTTCGGTGATTGGTGGTTAGGTTTGTTGGTATATTGATTAGGTAGTTAAGGGATGTTGAGCCGAAGCATAGTTAAAACACTTGTGAAGGCATTTTGGGAGATTTGAGAAGTTTAAGCATTAAGGCATGAAACTTCTTTTGAAAGTTTTTTTGTTTTACACTTTACTTTGACTTGGCATGTTGGCTACTTGCATTATCTGTTTGCCTAATTTTGTTTGCTCGAGGACAAGCAAAGGCTTTAGTTTGAGGGTACAATACATGTTATGAATTGCATGTTTTAAGGCCTTTTATTAGTAGACTTTCTTGGGAAAAAAAGGTCATTTGCAGGTCAAATTCCCATTACAAAATAGTGGACAGTAGGGTCTTTGAATGCTTAAATTGTATTTTTACTAGTTTGATCCCGTTTCAGAAGCTTTTACATTGATTTTTGCCCGTTTTGCAGAAAATGTTGTCGATGCACTTGCATTGCCAAAACTTGATGCAGCCACATCAACACCCTAGTTTCCAAAAACGATGAGCCAGTCATCTTCATTTGCGAATACTCGATCTTCAGTCGATCTTCAACGCCGAATTGACTAGGAAGCCTTAGGAGCATGGATGTTGACCCTACCTACCCCATTTTGAAGCCTATAAAAGGGAATGGAGCCTTCTTTTCAAGCATTCAGACCTTCCACCCATAAATCAGTCCATTCCAAGGAGTTTCCCCACTCAAAATTCCAGCAGACTTCCAAGAACTAGAGTTCCTTTGGAGTTGTTAGGTTTAAGACCTCTCTACCTCATAAGAGCGTGTGTTGTAGCATCCCAAAATTATATATAAATATTTTAAGAAATTATATGTTAAATTCTAAGGTTGTTCATTAAACTTAAATCTAGTTAGTCAAGACCATTTCTAAATTAATACATCAAGATTACATTATCCCATAAATATTATTGTCCACTAAATAAGTAAATAAAAAAATTATTAATTTAACAAATATTTAAGTAAGTAAATATCTAAAAAAATAAAATAATTGTAATATGAGAGGCTTTTAATAAGAATTATCTAGAAAGTCAAAAATAAATAAAATAAATAATAAAATATATTGATTTTTCTTACTAAATATCAAGAAAGAAAAGGAAAAGGAAAATAAAACATTATTAAAAAAATCTAGAACGTTAGAGAGAGAGAGAAAGAAAAAAGAATAATTAATAGTCTGTTAGAGTGTAAGTCGGTTATAGGTTTTCTTTCTAAAAAAAAAATAAAAGAGAAAAGAAAAAATTGAGGAGTGTGAATTTCGGTAGAAACTCCTATAAATAGGAGCGGGGAGAGTGAATTTTGAGTATGAGATGCATTTGGGATCAACTCTCCCGATTGCTAACTCAAGTAAGTTTTTTTTTTTTTCCTTTTTGAGATTTTTTTCTTCTCTCTTTCTTTTAATTGTTTACCTAACAAAAGTTCACAATCTCACTATACCTGCTATTATTATTATTCTTTTCTACTAATACTACACTAGTACAATTATTAATATTATTGTGGTTGATATTAAAATTACTATTATTATTATTATGCTTTTCTACTAATACCACACCAGTACTATTATTAATATTATTGTGGTTGATATTAAGATTGTTATTCACATTATTATAACGTTGTTATTATTATTATCAATATTATTGTCATTATTACTATACTACTACTATAGTATTTCTATCACCACTACTAATATTAATATTATTATTTATTACTAATATTATGTTAAGTACTATTAATCACCATAACTAATATTATTATAACTCTTACTATTACTATTAATATGAATAATACTATTACTATTGCCGCCGTCGCCGTTGTCGCGTTAAAGAGTTAAGCATTGTTATCCTAATACTCTGAAGATTTAATAAATATAATTCTATAAATAAGTAAATTCATTCAGTTCCTTAAAACAATAGTTTTAGAACTAGTTTTAATCATAAGCGCTCTTCATGAAATTTATAGGAACAAACCATAAGGAATAATTAGGATCATGACCAAGGTAAGTAGCTTATCTCACCCTCTCTTTAAGTATTTTATGGTAGTGTGCCTTTGTTATGTTGCATTATTATGTTATTATTGTTATGTTGCATAACATGAAGGTCCTTATGCATTATGTATGTTCATGATTATGTTAAGATCGAGATTTGTTTGGGTATAAGTTATGCTTCCAGGGCTAGCAGTATATATATGGTTGCATCCCTTCAGTCCAATCTTGCTTTTCTTTTAATGGTTGATGTTGAATGCGACTATGGCTGTACTGATTGCATGACCCACTAATCATCAGACGAGTTAGTTTCGTTTAAGTCCACATCTTTCTATCAAGTCAGAGGAACTCTTGTTGGAAGCATAACTGATTACCATGTCATGACAATTTCATGTTTTAGGTCTCAATCATATGTTTTCATGACATGTTTCATGTGATTGTGCATTTTGGCACTACTTTTAGCGAGAGCTATTTATTGGGTATATTAATTCATCTTATTTTACAGACTTTTTAGGTAAGAACACAATGTAGGTGGTATGACTGATTACCTCATGTCATGACAATTTCATGTTTTGGGTCTCAATCATATGTTTTCATGACATGTTGCATGAGATTGTGCATTTGGGTACTACCTTTAGTGAGAGCTACTTACTGGGTATATTAACTCATCTTATTTTACAGACTTTGTAGGTAAGGACATAGCGTAGGTGGCATGACTGCATGTTGCTCAAGGGGCCAACCATCAAACTCATTGTTTTGGTCATATATGTATTTTGTTCCACTACGTTAATGTTTTATGGATCCTGGTGTTTTGTAAAAGAAACTTTTTGTAAAGTTTTCACTACTTAAGTAATAAACATTTAGATCTGTTCTTAAAAATTTTGACCAAAACTCATCTTATGGTAGAAAAGTATAGGCATGCATGTCGTAGCGGTTAAACCTTGTAAAGGTCAGGTCATTACATATGTAGAGAGAGTGGATTGATCCTTAAGAGAGAAAAATCCACACTTAAGGATTTTAAGAGAGTGAGGAACCCATTTTGAGGGGCATTACTATATTTTCCAGCATTTCTTTCCATTTTCACCTTCTTATCTGTTATTCTTTCGCACATTCATCTTGTACTTATGATTTTGGTATCAATGAAATTGATTCATTTATTTTTTATCATGAACTAAATCCATTAAGGGACTCAACTATGTGGATGGCCAAGGGATTCATGGCTTGAGCAATTGTTAAAGTATCATTCCTTGCATTACTTGCACATTTTCTTTGTTGATTAAATGGAAGCATTGTTAATTTAAATTCGCTAGTTAAGGTAGAAGCGGATTTCATAAGGTAGAAGCATTGTTAATTTAAATTCGCTAGTTAAGTTAGCAATATAGTGGAGTCCTAATACTGATAAGGTTAAGGTAGAAGTGGATTTCATAAGGATGGGGTCAAAGCCTAGAAATAGGATCACCATGCAACCTTAGAGATAAGAAGCACCATAGGGTAAAGAATATACATAAAATTAATCTAAGGTCTAGCTAACCATAGAGATATAGGTTTTGCTCTTTAAGCTCTTGAAAGATCTTGAAACGAAACTGAATAGGAGAAGATTCTGTCCATGTGTAAGGTAATTTGCCTGCATGGTGCGACTGTATCATTTAGGTTCTAAAGAACTTGGCTTAAATGTAATTGTATCCCTACTTTACCATTGTTTATCTTTAATCTCTTTAAAGATTACTCAACTCAATTTACTTTATTGCACTTTGGTTACCCTTGGTCTCGTGGGTTTGACTCTTGGAATACTCCAAGATTTTTACTTCACCAATAGTGTATGCTTCTAGTAAGACCACTTTATCTATAAATCTATCACTCGAACTCTTTTGGTTGATCATTAAACTATTTAATTCATCATTCTTAAAAAAGAAAAAGAAAAAATAACAAAGGCTACTTGACGATGGAATCAAGAAAATTTAGGAGTCCGGTTTTCTAGAATTATTGAGGTGATGAGCCAATTGTTTGGAAGTCTGAGATAAATCTCCAATATGTTCTTATTAAATTTGTAATATGTTCTTTTATATTTATTTAAATTCATTATTATGCTTTCTTAAATTATGTTTTTGCTTATATAATCTCCATATTTAATCTTATTTGATTTCTAATTGTAATTTCTAAGTTTTAAATTCTTTCAACAACTGTTTTAAGTCATTCAAAAATTTTATTTAAATTACACTTTTTGTGTTTTTGAACATTAAAAAATTAATGTATTATTTCAAAAGGTTTCTAATAAATATTTCTAAGAAATTTGTTTTAAGACTGTTTTTCTTAAAAGTTCCGACGACGGAATCTAGAAATATATAAGAGTTCGATTTTCTAGAATTCTTGAGGTAAGGGATCGCGTCTTTTGGAGTCCACCATTTGATCCCAAGAAAAAATTGAATTTAATTAATATTTAAAAAAACTTATTTGTTAAAGGCTATCCTATGATGGATTTGAGAAATGATATATTTTCTTATTCTCTTGAGGTGAGGAATTGTTCCTGAATTCTAACATTGCCCAGTTGATGAAATTTTCTCCACTTATTTTATGTGATCATAACTTCAAATATTGAAGAAGTGAGTGTAAAATAAGAAATTATTTTAAGTTATATTTTTAAGAATATTTTAAATTCAAGATTTAAAATCTGGCCAACGTTTTCTAAATGGGCGTTGTGGGGTATTAACACCTTCTCGTTTTTACTCCTTTCCAAGGACCTATTTAGTTTAGAGAGATTCTATCTTAGGCTCCCTGGGGTTTGACTCTATCTTGCTACTAATATTACTTGTTAGTTGAAGTACTTGATCATGAATATAAATATTATTTGATCCATTGAAGGATTCGACACCCTTTGGTGTTGTTATCAAATTGGCGCTGTTGTTGGGGAGCTAGTTACTCTCTTGTTGTTAAATTTGTATTGTAAACTTTAAAAACCCAAAAAAGATTTCCCTTTTTCTGTGTCTATTTGCTTCTATCATGATAGATGACACGCGTGCATCTATTATGCGGTTCTTGTAAGGCAAGCAACTCAACAAAACGAGGAAGAGGCAAAAGAGCTTAATGAGCTTAGAAATCAAATTTCTGAACTAACCTCTATTGTCCAGGATTTGGTTGTTAAAAGGGCATCGACCTACACCCTATCATGCCCATCATAACGATGCATGCTCCCTCTGTGCCTTTAGGTATGCTTTTAGAAGAATTGGCTATGGAGGTTGCTAACAACTCTTTTAAGTTTCAACACGAAAATCTTCGTATACAACAACAGTTCTCAAATTTTTAGCTGGACAACCTCTATTCCGAAGTAGAGGCTAAAACTGATCTTCGGAGCTTGAGTAACCTTGTCGCTCAAGTTGCTAAATTAGTTGAGAGGCGAGAGGAGCTGTCACACCCCTTCCCTAACTACCCTCCTGTAGCCCGAGACGGAGCGTGAGGACAGCAGTCATCGACCCTATTATCAACTTCCGCTGCACAACTTCCCATATGCTTGTTTAATCACCCTTCCTAGGACGGCGATACCATTAACTTTTGACAAACCTCTACTTCAATCGGCAACGGAAACTGTCATGCTACCTGGAAAATGGAGAACATATAAAAAGATGAGCTAAACGCCCAGTGAGTGACAGATTTTGTAAAACTATCTTTAGTTCAAAAGCAGGCTTGTTATCATCATTATATCACAAAATACTTAATTCAAATCATCATTTCTATAAAATCATACTTTCAACTTTTAAATACATTCCAAAGTAGTACATAAAATCAGTTTGTTCTCAACAATTTTTCTTAGTTGAGGCGGAGCAAGACTAAACGCTCTCAACGTCGAAAACATCCTTAGTTGGGGTGGAGCAAAACTCAACACACCCAACGTCGAAATCAAGAGATGTTAGAAAGTATGTTAAGTGTTTCATGCAAGGTGACGCTTGAATAAATGCATGATTGGTTAAGCATGCAGCTTGACATGTGGCACATAGGAATATGGCGGGTTGCCCAAGTACCTTCTCCATGTCCATCAGTACTGGGTCCCGAGGAAACTCACATGCCTTCTCATGTCCCTTAGCATTGAGCCTCCTCTAAAACATTTTAGAAATCAATATTTCACATAATTAGTTCATATGAAATTTTTCATGAAAAATAAGATATTTTTCGATAAACCACGTCTCACAACATGCTTTTCAACAACTTATATAAAACAGATAAGACATACCTTGAGAACTATATATTCAAGCATGCTTTTTAAATAATCATTTTTCATTAAATCATAGTTCATAATAAAATCGAAATAACATTTCCAATAAAACATTTTCAAAGAAAGAAAAGTGTCACTCACAGAACACTTTAAGGATGGTTTCTCCTCCTTCCCGCTATTTTCTCTTCCCGAGCTTCTTGGACGCAGAGTTCTAACTTTGGAACGCAAGGCTTCATATTTCTCTGGCTGCTTGGTTGGTCGCAACCCTGCCTTTGAACGCAAGGTTGATAGCTAACACGAGGTGCATCCCATCTCTTCCTTACTTCTCTTTTGGATGCGTTGACCACACAAGGTCCAACTTGGACTCGTCGTTCACCTTGAAACTTAAACGGAAGGCTGACCCTTTTAAACGCAAGACAACTTCTTTAACACAAGATATAGTTAAGTTGTCCAGAATATCTTTTCTCTTGACTGCAGACTTCTACTACAGACGAAAGGATTCCTCCTTTCTCTCAAGAATTCTTACTTTGGCATCATCAGTTGCTTCTTTTTCCTCAAGGTCCCATTTATAGTACTATCCTCCTTTTTTTTTTTTTTTTTTTTTTTTTTTTCTTTTTTTTTTTTTTTTCTTCTTTTTTTTTTTTTTTTTTTTTTTTTTTCTTTTTTTTTTTTTTTTCTTCTTTTTTTTTTTTTTTTTTTTTTTTTTTCTTTTTTTTTTTTTTTTCTTCTTTTTTTTTTTTTTTTTTTTTTTTTTTCTTTTTTTTTTTTTTTTCTTCTTTTTTTTTTTTTTTTTTTTTTTTTTTCTTTTTTTTTTTTTTTTCTTCTTTTTTTTTTTTTTTTTTTTTTTTTTTCTTTTTTTTTTTTTTTTCTTCTTTTTTTTTTTTTTTTTTTTTTTTTTTCTTTTTTTTTTTTTTTTCTTCTTTTTTTTTTTTTTTTTTTTTTTTTTTCTTTTTTTTTTTTTTTTCTTCTTTTTTTTTTTTTTTTTTTTTTTTTTTCTTTTTTTTTTTTTTTTCTTCTTTTTTTTTTTTTTTTTTTTTTTTTTTCTTTTTTTTTTTTTTTTCTTCTTTTTTTTTTTTTTTTTTTTTTTTTTTCTTTTTTTTTTTTTTTTTTTTTTTTTTTTTGCCATTTGCTTGCCACATGTCAAGCTGCATGCTTAACCAATCAAGCATTTATCCAAGCATCATCTTGCATGAAACACTTAATATACTTTCTAACACCTCCTGCTTATAAGGTGTCAAGTTTATATGAAGCCACCTAGCCTTTATAAGCTTATCTTATACGCCCAACATATTCTAATATACAAACTATTCATTCAATTATACTGCCCTTATGCATCCACTGAATTTTCTTTTAAGGTTTTAGCTTCATTACTTACTTCTTTTACCTTCCGCCATAATACCTTTGAAACCGTTTTTTCACCGTATATTACTAGGCGTCAATGTCCCAAACGCATACTACTATGCGTTTGTACCTTACCGCATTGTACCATGCGTCCAACTTCCTACCCTTTAAACTCTTGAATTTCAACCTATGCGTTTACCCGAAATCAAAGTTATGTTTCCATTTACCATGGAATTGAGCTACTCAACGTATAGCGCATAGCAACCCTTCGATCATAGTTACCTTAAACACTAAACGTCCTTATTATTGGCAGACTTCTTTATCAACACCAAAATTCTTACTAACGCATAATAAACCTTCAACGCATACTGCTCACGCCTTAAGGTTCCTCGGCTTCTCTTTTCTTTCTAGCTTAACACCCTCCAAAGCTAATCCCATAACTTGTTAATTTCAAAGACTAAGTGTGAGTCATGCGTTTCCTCTTTTTCCAAATTATTGTTTCCCTTTTCAAAATTCAATATCAAATTCCTTCCAAATTAAAGTACCACACTTTAACGCTTTATCATCTATGCATTAACCAAATTATGCTCAAGAATACATCTAAATTTTTAACAAATCTCCAAACTATGCCTTCAATCCTTCATTCTCACTCTTAGTGAAATATCCATTCTTTTCCTAATATTAGGCATTCAACTAATCTTAATTCTTTTCTTACTTCTTCTCTTACTAGCCATCTTAAGGATTTTGAGTTAGGGTCTTACAATCCTACTCCCCTTAGAAAAATTTTGTCCTCGAAATTTAAACAGCAATAAGGTTACGGAAGTGTGAAATACTTTATTCAAATTCTTATTTGTACAATCTTGTTATTCAACGCATACAAGAGATAGTAACTAAAAAGAAAATACATTTCCATTCTTTTATTCTTTTTCCTTCAGCTTAATTACTTGGGCCTCCCTAGTTTTGTGAACAATCCTTGCAATAATGTCCCGGCTGCTCACACATATAACAAACATTCTCTCTTCCTTCATAATCTTCTCTATGTCTTCGTCCATATTTCTTACAGAGAATCTCTCTTTTCATCTCCTTAGCTTGGTTGCAAAAGTCTTTAGATACATTGCATTGTTTCTGTTGATGTCCTATCATTCCGCATGCAAAACATCTATCTTTACCAAAACATTCCCCCGAATGTCCCTTCCTGCAAACTGGGCACCTGTTCATCAAGCGTTTTCGTTTCCCTTTGCTTTCTTTGGCTGACATGATGAACTATAAACACAAATAAATTAGCTTGTGGTAATTACACCTATAGTCACTCCAATTCTACAAGCAATTTGTAAGAAGCACTTTTCTTAAAACTATTATATTTTTTTCAACTGGTTACAGCTTTAGTACCATGCACTTGCCTTTGAAATTTTCTTGAACATATAATCTACTAATGCATACTTGATTATAAACCTGAGTACATAGTTTGATTATTAATTTAGGCGCGTTGCACTATGCTTTTAAGTTGTAGCATACTTTAAATCCTTCCGTCAATACAACCTCCATACCTACTGCCTCATAAAACTTTAAACTTTTGTTCATGCTCACCTTAAAAAACGCATACCTTCTAGTCACCTCATCCTCTTTTATACTTAGCTCCGATTAACTTTGCGTTTCATCAACGCACGTTGGCCCTCACAAACGTGTAGGACTTCTTCGTCTATACATAGTTGACTTCCAACTTAAACATTATTATATATTCCCTGTGAGTTATGAATTCATCACGCTTCTGTTGCGCCACTCTGATAGTCAATGCGCCTACTTTCCTTAGCTACTTACGAGGTTATAATTTTCCTTTCTACACTCAATTTTACTTAACCATTCTTCGTTTTCATGGATTTTCTACGTTTCCTGAGTACGCCAACGCGTTTTAGTCTCCTTTATACCACGTGCGTGTCCAACTCTACTCTCTCCCCAAACCTTGGGTAGAATTTCTTTTCCTCAGATCTTACTTCCAGATCTAGTATAATTCTTTAAATTATAATCATTTCGAAATTACAAAATTCAGGTATAAGTCTTCTAATCTTCAACACATAACTTCTACTGGTCTTATCCAACATATGTCTGCTGGTTCAGCAATCTCATCAACGCGTAGCCCCGTCTATTTACTCTTACTCAACTTTTGGGCGCATACTTCTATAGGTTAAAACTTAC
Organism: Citrullus colocynthis; assembly: GCA_031780015.1. Taxonomy (NCBI): domain Eukaryota; kingdom Viridiplantae; phylum Streptophyta; class Magnoliopsida; order Cucurbitales; family Cucurbitaceae; genus Citrullus; species Citrullus colocynthis. Next base: position 39,669 of record QLSR01000147.1, read on the forward strand.
TCCTATGTCTAAACTCAACTATGTAAGTTCTTTCCTATTTCAGCCATTGCCCATGCTCACTCTTACTGACTCCTTGCTTCGTTCTACCAACGCATGGACACTTATACTCGAGGGTTCTCGGCCATCACTTCCAATTACCCAACCATTTGCTTGACATTTACCAGACTAAGAGTATGGCTTCCCAACTTACTACTTCCTCATCAAAACTTGTGTTAAAATTCTGTAGGTGGTTAATCTCTTGAGAATAATTGTAATTACTGGTTTATATTTTGCTCCATGGGCTTGGTTTCTCAAATAGCTTCTTATTAGATCTTACGGACTTCGTGGTCATCCTACTATGCGTCCATAAATACAACACAAGGCTTTGCTTCTGATTTTACTACTTCCATACTTAACCGTTTCCTGAACGACTTCTAATATCTATTCATTTTTTGTTTCCCTCTTAAGGTTTGCTTTCACCTCTATAGCACATTCAACGCTTAACCCGAGTCTCTTTGCTTAACTTGAGTCGCTCTTGGTTGGTTCATAAAACCATTCCTAAATTTAAGTTGTATCTCAAACTCTAACTATTACGAACTTCAGCTTCTCAATGCATCGCCTTGTCAACACATAGCAATCCTTCATTGCATAGCGATTTTTCCAATTTTAGCAACTTTCAACACTTAACGGCCTTTCCCACACATGCTATACCATACTCAAGGACTTCCTAATCCGTACAATGAACCTTTATAGCAAACCTTCAGTACATGACTGCTGCTCATCGCATAGCCTATCAATACATAGCAATTCTTCAGCGCAAAGCTGCAATCTATCTCATACAGCTACTTTCCAATTCAAGGTATTCTTATCAATGCTTAGTAACACTTTTCAACACCTGGCGGTCTTATCAAAATATAACAACTCCTTGCAGTTTTATCAAACTAAGTCCGAGGTATGTTGGACTCTATGATATCTTGAAAAGAGTCAGACTAGTAGCTTATAGGCTACTTTTTCCTATAGAGATGTCCAAGATCCATAATGTGTTCCATGTTTCAGTGTTGAGGAATTATGTTCCTGATCCTACCCATGTGCTTGAGGTGCAACCGATTCAGTTAAAAGAAGACTTAAGTTATGAAGAAGAGTCGGTTCAATTGTTGGATGAAAAGGAACAAGTCTTGAGAAGCAAAGTGATTCCTTTAGTGAAGATACTTTGGAGGAATCATGGCGATGAAGAAACTACTTGGGAATCCAAGGAGCAAATGCTCAACAAGTATCCACACTTATTTTCGTGAAGCTAGAGCCTATTGAATTTCAAGGATGAAATTCTTATAAGGAGGTGGTAAATTGTAAGTACTACTTTCATTTCTATGTTACTAAGTTGAACTAGTTGTTTAGAAGCATGTGGACTTAGAAATTTTTTCCTTGTTTAGGCTTGAAGAGGCATGGAAAAAGAGGGACTCAAGGAAGACTTGCTTGTGGACTTAGCCATGGAGATGGAGTGTTACAAGTTACAAGGCATTTAGCTTGATGGGAGAGTAATCGAGTGTTATTGAGAAGAGTAGTCGGGTTGTGTGTCTTTGAGTGTGGCCAACGTTGAGGGAAGAAACATGTGAAAATTTTGGCAAAGTGTTGGAATGGGGCGTGGGAAACTTGTAGGTAGTTGAGCCTAAGTTCATGGATGATGCAGGCATAATGTGTTGTACAAGTGAGATAGGATGTGTCCTAGTGTGGCTTGGAGTTGTGGACTTGATGTCGTGGACAAATGAAGAATGATGCGTCCTTGAAGGCTAGACGAGTAGCTTAAAGTGTGTGAACATGAGTAGATGATGTGTTTTGGGTGCTTGGCTTGAAGTTGTTGGCAAGAGGCGTGATGCACTTTGATGTCGTTGGTGAGGGGAAGAAGGCATCCCAAGGGGGCATTCATCAGCAAGTGAGGGGCTGCATGCAACTCATGTAGCCAAAGAGAAGGAAAGAAGAACCTTTAAGGGTTGACAACTATGCGTATGAAGTGAATTTTTGGGGGATGCGTCCTTGACCTTTCTCTAAAAGGATAATTATGACAATTAAATATTAATTAAGTCTAATTAGGTGTCAAATTAAGGTTGATTGTGGTGTTGGTAAGCAGGAGGTGTCAATCTGAGATTTTGCATGAAGTTCCAGTGAAGGCTATAAATAGAAGGTCGGACGTTGAAGGACGGTGTGCGTAAATTACTCGTGATACTAAGAAGTTCTTCGACCAAAACTCTTCTAATTGAGTCTAGTTTTAAAGAGAGGGCTTCTAGAAGGAAATTCATTGAGAAAGAAGTCGAAATTTGCCGAAGATTCAAGGTTTTTAGGCTGTCGACCAATCTGAAGTTGGGTGGAAAGATTTAGTGATATCTGGTGGGAGAAAAAGAATTAGAAGCTGAAATTTTGAGGTAAGCTATTTAAGAGGTTTATCCACAAGTTTGTAAGAGAAAAAAAAATTTTAATTTTGGCTAGAAATGTTAATTTTTGCAGCTTGAAGTGAAAATAGGTCAAGAGGAGCTAAAGGAGGTTTTTAACCCATTAGGAGTCCGGGACAAGTAGTGAGTGACAATTTTATTGAAAATGAGCTTTATTTACACATTGTTTTCAGTATTCTCAAGGATGTTTATAAAGCATGATTTAAAGTTTATTTTCCCACAAGTTTTGTTGATGAAGCATGAATTTCCAAGCATGAGTTCAGAATATGATTTAGACTTGAAATTGAGTTTGAAAGCATGCTATTTTATGATCTTAAACTTTATGAACCATGGTACTTGATGATTGACTTGAGAAACTCTGAAATTTCATGAACTTATGTTTATTATCAATCTATTTTCAAAAGCATGCTAGTTTCTTAAATGTGTTTTAAAATGGGACCCAATGCTGAAGGAACATTGAGAAGGCATATAAGTAGCCCTAATATTGTTATGGAGCACAACACTGAAAGACATTGAGAAAGTGATTGAGTATCCACTAGGACCCCAGTACTGAAGGACATGAGAAGGTATGTGGGCAGCCCAAGACTAGATATTCCTATATGCACATAGAAGGAGAGATTTGGCGTTGTTGTGTTGAGACTACTCCCCATCAGCTAAGGTTATTTCGACGTTGGGTGTATTAAAAATACTCCACCTCAACTAAGGATGTTTTTTATGTTGAGTAGTGTTAAGCTTCGCTCCACCTCAACTAAGGTTATCTTAAAAACCAAATGATATGTTTTATAAGTTTTCATGATAAGTTACTTTAATGATTTACTACTTGTTACTCTAGCATGCTTTATGTTTTATGTTAAGGTTAAGTTTTTCCCAGTATGTCACTCATTGGGCAACCTAGCTCATGATTTCGTTAAAATTTATGTTTTCCAGGTAGCTAGCAAATCTGCGGTGCTTAGCCTACACTAGCCTTGTCTAGTCCAGCTACTTCTTGTTTGTAGACCTTGTATATATTTGTGACTAAAACTTTGGCATTGTACATAGAGAGTTTTGAAGATGTTGTATGTGAATTATAAACTGCTTATTAGGTGTTTAATTTATGAGTTTAAAAGAAATACAGGTTAACAGTAGATGTCGTAAAAGAGTCGTTGTTTGCTGTCCTCATATTTCCTAAGTTAAGAGGGTAACTTGGGAAAAGATGTGACACTTAAGCTACGCGAATATGTTTCCATAGCAACATCCATGCGTGTAGGGGATTACCGGGGCTGAAAGAGGCTGGAGTAAGTAGGAAATCCAAAGGAACTAGAGCTTGTCGTGTAGTGTGACTTTTATAGGTCTTTGGACCCACCGTGGAATACTTATAAGCTTTGGGCTATGTGTCAGAGTGTTTAGCCCTTTGGGGGCAACTTTGCGTGCACGTAGATATGCCGAGTATGTTGAGATTATTCTATTCTCGCAAGGTTGGCTATAGGTTTAATGTAAGTATTATCAAAGTATGTTGTGTTAACGATTTTTTTTTTTTTTTTTTGAGAGGAGTTGCTTCCATGATGTGTTATCAAGCGTTAAAAGGTTTTTTGGTTATATGTTTCAACAGAATTAAGCACGTTTATTTGTTTTTTTTTTCTTTTGTTAACTGTCACTCACTAGGCAACCTAGCTCACGTTTTCCTATGTTTTCTTTTCCTCACCTAGGTAGTAGAAGATTCCAAGTGCCTGTTGTGAAGGCGTCTGCAACAACACCAACCATCCAGTATAGATAGTATGTATATAGATGTTGTCGAATCATGTGGTATTAGGTTAGGGCATGGAACATATGTATGAGCTGGACAATTGTTGTACATGTTTATGAAAATAGGACAGGTTGCTTATCCTATGTTTATTGAATGAAATCTAAGTATGACTTTAGTTATGGGAATTAATAATTGTTAAGCGAACTGTTAGGAAGTATGCCAAGATTTTATGAGCTTTATCAGGTTAATGGGATAATGCGTGTCTTAGGGAGTAATAAATCTACCACCTTCCTACTTTATTCTAGGTTGGAGGTGGAACTTGGAGTGGAGTGCAAGTTGGTATCAGAGTAAGGTTATAGGAGTATGGGTTTATGGGTTTTGCATTAGCTAGGATATGCATATTATCTATTGTGGAAATTAATATGGTTGCATTATAGGCACCATGCCTCGACGTGGTAGACTTCGCAAGTTACCAAAGGCTGTTACTCAAGACGCTACTAGGAGACAAGAAGTGGAAAGCATAGAGGTTGATAGCGAATCCAGTCACTCTCAAGTCAGAGTGAACATGGAAGAACAATTATTGAATAGGTGAAAGGTTAGCAACAGGGGTAAGAAGCACTTAGGAGAATCCTGAGAAGAATTTTGGGATAGAGCGTTTGAAAGCTCTTGGTGCCACAAGATATGCTAGAACAGCAGATCCAACTAATGCAAAGGTGTGGCTGAATCTGGTAGAGAAATGTTTTAGGGTGATGAGATACCCTGAAGATAGAAAGGTGGGACTCGCTAACTTTTTGCTGCAACATGGAGCAGAAGACTGGTGGCTTGTGTTTGAGTCCAAATGGGGCAAAGTAGAAGAACCCAATTGGGAAGAGATTAAAATGGCATCTCACAAGAAGTATTTTCCTCGTTTGTTCCGTGATGTGAAGCGAAACGAGTTTATAAGACTTATATAGGGCTCCATGTTAGTGGCTAGATATGAAATGAAGTATACTGAACTATCCAAATATGCCACTTCTATAATTGAAAATGAGGTTGACAAGTGTAAGCAATTCGAGGAGGGATTGCGAGAGGAGATACGAACCCCTGTTACAAATAGTTTTGAGTGGAATGACTTCATTAAGTTAGTAGAAACTGCAATGAGAGTGGAGAAGAGTTTAGCTGAGAAAAAGCAAGGAAAGGAAGACAATGAAGAATGCTCGAGCATCTGATCAGTCGGGTGTATCACAAGATCATTTCTGTAAGGGTTTAGTAAGAAATTCACACCTGGAGTGGCTAGTAGAGGGAATTTTAAACCTAGGTACAGTGGTTCGTTAGGTTCACAATTAGGAACGAGGGGTAGCGCACAAGGGCAAGAGGTTCTAATCGATCTAAAAGTTCTTCTAGGGGTTCATGTATGGGTCCAGCCCAAGGAATCGACTGACATTACAGATGAGAGACCGTTGCGTTCATCATGTGGTCGATACACTTAGGGTCAATGCTTTAGTAAGACAAACATATGTTTTAATTGTGGACAACATGGCCACTTTAAAAGAGAATGTCCCCAGTTAAATCAGAATGGAAGTACTGTGCAGAAAACTTCTTCCCAGACAGTGAACTAACAACTGAGACCAGTTGGGGTTAGTGGAGAAGGTTCCAATGGGGCAAAATAGAAAGGACCAGTTGGTAGACCTCTAACCCAAGGGAAGATCTTTGCGGTAACCCAACAGGAAGCAAAGGAAGCACCTAATGTGGTGACCGATACGTTACTTATTTGGATAAACTTGCATGTTTCTTAATAGACCTCGGTGCATTCATTTGTTGCTAGCATGTTTACAGTTGGATTTTGTAAGGGAATAGAATGTTTATTTGGTGAACTGTTGATAAGTACTCCTGTGGGTAGAATTTTAATGGCTAATAATATATATAGTGATTCTATGGTACGAGTTTGTGATGGACAACTGAGTGTATATTTAATACCCTTAGATCTTCAGAAGTTTGATATTATGTTGGGTATGGATTTTCTTTCTAAACATTATGCATCCATAAATTGCCATCATAAAGAGATTGCTTTTAAACAATCTGGAGAACCTGAGATTAGTGTCTAAGGAGACAGGAAGATTCTGCTCACTTGTGTAGTCTCTGTTTTAAAAGTTTGTAAGTTGTTAAGAAAGGGTTGTAAAGCATATTTGGCACACATGGTGGATATACCAGTAGTGCAAGATTTTCTGGATGTCTTTCCTAAAGAGCTGTCAGGTTCACCGTCTGATAGAGAAGTTGAATTCACCATAGATCTAGTACCAAGAACAACATTGATCTTGCAAGCACCGCATAAAATAGCTCTAAAGGAGTTGAAGGAGTTGAGGATACAACTGCAAGAACTAGTGGATAAGGGCTATATTCTGCCTAGTGTACCTCTGTGGGGTACACCCGTGTTGTTTGTAAAAAAGAACGATGGCACCTTGCAGTTAGATTACCAGCAACTGAATAAGGTAACAATACGTAACAAATATCCATTAGCACGGATTGATGATTTATTTCATCAACTTAAAGGTGCCTTAGGGTTTTCTAAGATCGATCTGCATTCAGGATATCACTAGTTGAAGATTAAAGAGGCAGATGTTCTGAAGACAGCTTTCAAAACGAGATATGGACACTATGAGTTCCTAGTGATGCCGTTTGGGTTGACAAATGCCCCAGCAACATTCATGGATCTCATGAATTGAATCTTTCACCCATATCTTTCACCCATAACAAGTCGGGATAAACATATTAAAGACTTGATAGTAGTGTTTCAAACTCTACGGACTGGAGACTATATGCTAAATTTAATAAATGTGAATTTTGGCTAGAGCAAGTAGTTTTCCTTGGCCATGTTGTGTCAGCAGATAGTGTAAGTGTTGACCAGCAAAAGATTGAAGCGATGGTTAAGTGGGAACGACCCGTTACTGTCAGTAAGTTCAGAGTTTTCTTGGCTTGGCTGGTTATTACAGACGCTTTGTATAGGGATTCTCGAAGTTGGCACTTCTGTTGACTAGCCTAACTAGAACGAATTCAAAGTTCAAGTGGATAGATAATTGTGAGAAAAGCTTCCAAGAGTATAAAATGAGGCTCATGTCGGCACCAATACTAAAACTCCCAACCTTTGATGAGGAATTTATTGTGATGCTTCTCGACAAGGTTTGGGTTGTGTATTGATGTAGAAGGGAAAAGTAGTGGCCTATGCTTCAATACAACTGAAGAAGCATGAATGCAATTACCCAACACATGACCTAAAGTTAGCAATGGTAGTGTTGGCACTAAAAATCTAGTGACACTACCTGTTCAGTGCGAAATGCCACATTTTCACTGACCATAAGAGCTTAAAATATTTTCAACCAGAAAGAGTTGAACATGAGACAGAGATGGCGGTTGGAATTAATCAAAGACTATGACTGCACAATAGAATATCATCCAGGTAAAGAAAATGTGGTGGCTGATGCTTTAAGTAGAAAGTCTAATCATTTTAGATTTTCACTCAATGCAGTTAGCTTAGCTCTTTTGGGTGAACTTAGAGTTAGTGGCGTAGCCATAGCAGTGGACATTTCACGAAGTTTAGTTGCCCATTTCCATGTAAGAGCTATTTTAGTAATAAAATCATTAAAGCTCAGCTGAAAGATACTATATTGATAAAGTTAACAAAAGAGGTAAGATTGGGGTAGCGAACAGATAATGTCTTGAGGGGGGATTGTGCAATAATGAAACATGATCATTTATGTGTTCCAAACAGTTAGGACTTTTAAATAATGAAATTCTGGAGGAAGCTGATAACTCGTAGAAATAAAAGTTATTATTGTCTTTCTTTTAGAAAAATAGAGTTTAAATAGAGAATCATATGGTAGTTTGGGTTAAATTTCTTTGATAAATCTCCCTATGCATTTTACTCTTGTGAATTGATGAAGATAATTGTTTTGAAGCTTTTTGAACCTAAAACGCATGCTTTAACGCAGGAATGCAAGCAACCTATGGATGCGTTATCAATCTGAAACGCAAAGCATCATATCAATCTAAAACACAAGGCAGCATAAAATCAAACAAGAATCTTGAGAGATTGTCGGGAGATTGATGTGCTTGATCTGCGGCTAAGGTGGTGGATCTAAATTCAACCGGAAATCATGCGATTAGGAGAGATAGACGCAAGGCAGCAATTCAGCCTCCAATCACGCAGATTTGGCAGCGATTGCAACAAAGCCATTATAAAAGGGCAGACCTAATGGCTGAAAACGTTGTTGGATCTCTCGGAAAAATTCCTAAGTGACAGCAGAGTTCTTGTAAGCCCTAACTTATAAGCCATGCTTAGCCTGGGAGAAGGCAAGCTAAGAAGAATTCATGTGTTATGCGTTGGAAAAAAAGGAATGGTGGCCGAGAGTGAAGGAGCAAAAAATTGTTAAGTGTTGGCCACGACTATGTGTTGGTAAGGCTGAAGAGTTACTATGCGTTGAAGGTGTCACACACGTTGGAAGGGAAGTTGGAACTTGGCCAGGAAAAGTTGTACTTGACCTACCATGTGTTGGTAAGGTTACTATGGTTGGAAAGTAGCTGTATGTGTTAGACTACAGCCATGCGTTGAAGGTTGTTGCCATGCGTTGAAGGCAGTTGTGTGTGGATGGCTGCTGTGGGCGTTGGAGGTAGGTTGCGTCGAGAGTTACTATGCGTTGGTGTGTTGGTGAAAAAGTCTGCGCCGACCAACTTATTTGAAAAAGGAATGGAAGTGGAGGTTAAGTCGGCAATATATATATATGAGGGCTAAATATTTAATCATTTTAAACACTTTTAAGAGCTCGAGTCGATTCCATTTTTCAAACAAACAACGAAGGAAGGTAGAAGAAGGTGTTCATGTCGAATTCGATGTGAATTCTATTCGTTTTGGTGGTGTAACTAAAGCTGGAACAGAAAGTTTGATTGTGGTCGTGAATTCCGAGCATGGTCGAGTGTTTGGAGAAGTGTGAGCTTAGGAAGTTGAAGATAGGGCTAAAATTTTGAGGTTAGTAAGTTAACTCAATTTCTAACCATTTCTATGAAGGATGTTTCAGTTAAGTTTGAAAGGAAACATGTAAAATTGTAGGTGGAAGTGATTGCTATTGATTCGCTAGGCAATTGAGAGCAACTAGGTGTTATTTGAGAATATCCCTCAAACGGAGAAGAATCATTCTCTGAAATTTTGAGGTAACTTAGAGAACCTATTCCTTTACAAGTTTGTAGAAGGGAAAAAGTTCTGAATTTGGCTAGAAATGCAATTTTTATCATGTAGAAGTGGTTCACAAAAGAAAAGGAAGAAACTATGGCTGTCGGGTGTCGCTGGTATTGCAGTGTTGCTGAGAAGTTGGAGAGTGAGTAGCGAGACGAGTGTCGCTGGAAACACAGAGAGCTATGCGTCTCTTAAATCTTGCTGAGTGTCACTAGGTATCGTTACTCAAGGTGAATCTCGCTAGTCTCGCTCATTATGGTCTCGCTAGTGTTGTATATTTGTAGGCCAATCTCGCTCATTATGAATTATTTTGGGAGAAATGAGACTCGGTGATGAAGCATGCTTGGAGTTTAATTATGCCAACTTAATGGTTATGGAAAGGAAGTTTAGGAAAGTCTAACACGAGAAATGTGTATTTACAGGCCAAGAAGAGCTAGAGAAGCCGTTTAATCCGCTCAAGGCCTAGGACAAGTTGTGAGTGACACTTTTCTTTCTTTAAAAATGATTTTACTGAGAATGTGTAGTTCGGTTTTCTTATGATGATTTGAAAAGCATGATGGATGATTGTATTGATTATAAGGCAGGCTTTCTTATTAAAAGTAATTTAATGATGATTTGGAAAGCATGTTGTCTGTGCATACTTGATTTTATGGCACGAAAGCATGTTTTATTTGTTTTCCAAGAGTTGTTGAAGAACATGTTTATGAGATGCTAGTTATTGAAAAACGCTCTATTATCCATGAAAGGTGTTTCAATGAACTGTTTATGCGAAACATACCTATTTCTAAAATGTTTTCTAAGGGACCCAATGCTGAGGGACATTTGAGAAGGTGTGTGGCCAACCTAGTGACTAGGGACCCAGTACTGATGGACTCGGAGAAGGTACTTGGGCATCCCGAGATATTCCTATGTGCACATAGAAGTTGCGACGTTGGGTGCGTTGAATTTTGCTCCCCCTCAACTAAGGAAATACATAGAGGTTTCAATGTTGGGTGTGTTGAGTCTTGCTCCACCCCAACTAAGGTTGTTTTCAATGTTGGGTGCGTTGAGTTTTGCTCTTCCTCAACTAAGGTAAATATTCGTTTTCAACGTTGGGTGTGTCGAGTCTTGCTCCACCCCAACTAAGATTGTTTTCAACGTTGAGAGCGTTGAGTCTTGCTCTGCCTCAACTAAGGAAAATGATTGTAAAATTAATCTGGATTTCTGTATGATTTTTCTAAAACGATCATGTATGATTTGGCAAAGGCATTTGAATATGTTTTTCCAATAGTTATGATTTGAATCCATATTTTATACGTATTGTGATAACAGTTTTACCATGTTGATTTCCGAACCAAAGACAGTTTTACAAAACTAGTCACTCACGGGGCTTTTAGCTCATGCTTTCCATGTTTTTCTTTTCCACCAAGGTAGCAAGGACGTTCTCAGTGCTTAGCCTACTCCAACTCGCCCTGTTTAAGCTTCGAGTTATCAGTAACAGTTCACATTGTGGTTGTTGTATGTGTAAATAACCTTATATAGGTGGCATGTAGACCTAATTTTATATATGTTGGGATGTGAGATGGGTTGTATAAGTATATGGTGAATATGTTGGAATGTTTAATTATATAAACATAAGTTCCTATGGCTTTGAATCTATAAGTAGATATGTATGAAATAATTAAACAGGTTAATCAGGTACAGATGGACAGTATACGTCACAAGAGGGGATGATGTTTGCTATCCTCACATCTTCTATCAGGTTAAGTAGGGTAATCTGGGAGGGGGTGTGACAATTCTCTCCAGACAACAATAGGAGACAAATAGCTCGAGAGAGAAGAGTCTTCCCTCCGCCTGACCACTTCACAGCAGACTTCACGTTACCATCCCCGCGAACTCAAGACATTGAGAAGCCATTTCATGCTTTTTACCTTTTTCTTACAGGTGTTTTAGTTTACAAACAATAAATTGTATTTTCTTAAACACTTATTCCGTTCATCAACATCTTTCATTGCTATTCATTTCTTATCATTTTCCATTTGCTGTTTATCATCCATGAGTAACTAACTCTTTTAAAGGTTCACAAGTTGTGTTATCATCTAAATAAGAACCTTAGTTTTTATCTATTTCTTCTTGTCAATTGTACTTTTAATCTAATACTTATGTCCATCTAGCTAATCGATATAAGTAGTAATAATCAGATTGCTCGAGAGAGTAAGTGATTGTAGAACTCAATTGACAAGGCTAAGAAGTGTTATCTAGACATAGAAATAACCTTTGCACTTAACACTCTTCTATGCGTTATAGACATATAGGCATAGCTGTTGACAACCGAGAAAAGTGTCGCTGGTATGAAATAGATCTCACTATGCGTTTCTGAATTTAGATGATGACCAACCCAGCCCTGTTTTTACCACTCATATACTTCAATTAGTTGAATTTTGCTGTGTTGCATACCTCTCCATCCAATCACGTTAAACGCATCACTTCTTACCACCTTCTTGAAACGCATGACTTAAGTAATCTAACGAATTCTAAAATCTGCATAGTCCCTATGTTCGACCTTGGAATCACCGAGAAAACCTCATTCTTTGCTTATACTTGGGTGAAGTATAGGAAAACTTGACAGATCAGTCTCGTATAATATTAAGCAATTTGGTAAACAACAAGTTTTTGGCGCTGTTGCCAAGGACTTTTGTATGCAAAGCGACATCAGAAGTTCATAGTTCGACTTATGTTATGCATCCAGGAAGCACCAATATGTTTAGAACTTTGAAGAAATATTATTGGTGGCCTAGTATGAAGTGAGATATTGCAGAGTACATTGTTGGTATCTGATTTGCCAACAGGTTAAGCAAGAACACCAGAAACCGACAGGACTTCTAAGTCCATTTCTGCGTTTAAGTGGAAGTGGGAGCATGTTACTATGGACTTTTTATTTGGACTTCCTCAAACTCAGGGAGGTCATGATGGTATTTGGGTGATCGTTGATAGCCTTACATAGACTGCATGTTCTGTGTCACACCCCATCCCGAACTACCCTCCCATAGCCCGAGACGGAGCGTGAGGACAACCGTCATCGACTTCCCAGTTGACTCCCACTATTGAACTTACTTTATTTCTCATTTAACCACACTTCCTAGGATGGTGATATCATTAATTCTTTGACAAACCTCGACTTCGACCGGCAACGGGAACTGTCATGCTACCTGAAAAATTGAAAACATAGGAAAGAATGAGCTAAATAGCCCAGTGAGTAACAGTTTTGGAAATATTTAACTTTAACTATAAAACCGATCATAATTGTCAACAAAACATTTAAAACATCGATTCCAATCATATTCAATAAAACAATCTACAACACATCAAGGCTTCTTTTGTTTTAAAATTTTCCTTAGTCAGGGTGGAGCAAGACTCAACGCACCCAACATCAAAAATAACCTTAGTTGAGGTGGAGCAAGACTCAACACACCCAACGTTGAAAACAACCTTAGTTGAGGCGGAGCAAAACTCAACGTACCCAACGTCGAAAACAACCTTAGTTGGCGTGGAGCAAGACTCAACACACCCAACGTCACAACCTCTTTGTGCACATAGGAATATCACAGGTTGCCCAAGTACCTTCTCCGAGTCCCTCAGTACTGGGTCCCGAGGAAACTCACATACCTTCTCACGTTCTACAACATTGAGCCTCCTCTAAAACATTTAGAAACCAGTAATTTATTTAAATAGTTCGTATGAAAATCTTTCATAGAAAATCAGATAGATCTTCAATCAATAACATTTCACAAAAATGCTTTTCGACATCTTACAGGAAACATATAACATGCCTTGTGAACAATAAAATCAAATATCATGCTTTTCAAAAACAGTTCATCACAGTGCCACATTTAATCAAAACACCGAACTAAACTTTTTCCATAAAATAGTTTTGGAAGAAAGAAAGGTGTTACTCACATAATACTTGTTCAAGGGAAGTTCCCTTTTCTTCCTTCTAATTCTGTTTTCAAGCTTCTTGGACGCAAGGTTTGCGAGTCTAAAATGCAAAGCAACTAATTTTTCCTTCTGTCAACCCGGTTGAACGCAACCCTGCACCTTGAACGTAAGGTTGGTAACTTGAACGCAAGGTGCAGTCTTTCAACAATGCTTCTGACTTCACCCCTTGGAAGCACAAATCTCCTTGAACGCAAGGTCTATTTTGAACACAACGTTCACCTTCAACACAGAGTTTATCTTGAATGCAAGGCTGATCCCTTAAAAGCAAAACGACTCGTTGAACGCAAGGTAGCTAGGTTGTTAAGAACACCTTATCTCTTGCCCGCAGATTTCCACTACGGACGCAAGGATTCCTCTTTTCTGCCTACTCTCTTCTTTCTCTCCAGAACTCAGACTTAATGATCATCACTCGCTCCTTTTCTCTCAAGATCCTATTTATAGTTTTGGGATGAAGGTTTTTGTCATCCAACTTCTCCTCTCCTTTTGCCACTTGTTTTCCACTTGTCACCCTGCATGACACATCCGACATGCAACCCGACACCTACTCCTTATATGTTAAGTTTAAATGAAACCACGGAACCGTTATAAACTTATCTTATGCGTTTAACTTGTTCTGAGATATAAACTATACATACAACTTAGTGCCCCTATGCGTCCATCTACTTCTCCTTTTAAGGTTTAGCTTCTTTATTCTCTTTCTTCCTCCCAGCCTTATTACCTTTGACCAGGTTTCTCCCCCACACATTACCATGCGTCTGTGCCTTAACCGCATACTACCATGCGTTTGCCACTTCTTTCCTTATGTCCATATCTTAGCTACAAACCTTCTCTTGAGTGACAACCATCCGACTATGCTTGTTATTCTGTTAACCAAAAATCATCTCAAGATCTTGCTTCATACATTTGTACTTCATGCGTTTATCTCTTCTTTGTTATGTGTCCATGACCTTCCTTTCATCATTAAGGATCCCTTGATTGTCCCTCTATGTGTTCTTCTCCGGCTTCCTTCCTTTAGACTTACTTTTCAACCTTATAAATTATCCAAAACTCAACAAAATCTTTCTTGATGGAAGTCATGCGTTTACCTTATATTACAATATCTTCCCTTGATTTCACCTTATGCGTTTTATCCTTCTTTCCAAAACTTAGATTTCCTTCCAAGCACCACTTCTCAACTTTAGTCCTCTTACTCATACGTCCTACTGAAGCCAAGCTTACATCTCTTTCTTTAATTACTTCCTATGCGTTTACTTCTTCCCCTCGAGCTCTCGAGTTACCTCCTTTGCGTTCACCTCTTTCCCTTCGAGCGTTCGAGTTACTTCCTATGCGTTCACCTCTTTCCCCCGAGCTCTTGGGTTTCCTTACAATACTTCAACATCTACCCATTTTCTTTTTCACAATGGTTACCTTTATCATGCGTTTTCTTAGTCTTGACCATGCGTCCAACATGGTCTCTTACTTGCAAAATATGTGTCGAACACAACTCTTAAGCACAAACGTTTCTTTCCTTCAAGTTCAACGCATTCTTATTCCTATTTTGGCAACATTTCTCGGCCAACTCCATAAACTTGTGATCAAATACCTCCTCTCCCGTCTTACTTCGTTTTTTTATAAGCTCTTAAATGCATAGGTTCAAAAAGTAGGGTGTTACATTCCGTACCGGTCAGGATCACCTATACCTTGGATAAGTTAGCTAAGTTGTATGTTGATGAAATAGTTAGCAAGTTTGGAGCACCAATAACCGAGATTCGAGGTTTACTTCTAAATTCCGGCCAAGTCTACAGTAGGCTATGGGTATTAAATTGTGTTTTAGCACAACGTTTCATCCTTAAACAGATGGGCAGTCAGAGAGGACTATACAGACACTAGAAAATATGCTCTGAGCCTGTGTGTTGTAATTCAAGGGTAGTTGGGATTCACACCTATCATTGATGGAGTTAGATTGCATAATAGCTACCATTCCAACATTGGGATGGCCTCGTTTGAAGCACTCTATGGTAGACGGTGTAGAACTCCACTATATTGGGATGAAGTAGGAGAAAGGAAATTGTTAGGCCTTGAATTGGTACAAATGACTTCATAAAATGTAATGATAATCAGGGAAAAGCTAAAAATAGCTCGAGATCGTTAGAAAAGTTATGCTAATAAACGCCGAAAAGATTTAGAGTTTGAAGTTCGTGACACGGTTTTCCTCAAGCTATCTCCGTGGAAAGGTGTTCTACACTTTAGTAGGAAAGAGAAATTGAGCCCGAGGTACATAGGATCGTATGAGATTCTATAGCATATTGGACCATCGATTTATTCGTTTAGCATTGTCAATGGAACTTTCCAGGATACATAACGTGTTCCACGTGTCCTTGTTATGGAAGTATATTTCGGATCCTACTCATATTCTCGAAGCACAACCAGTACTGTTGAAGGAAAACCTATCCTATGAAGAGAAACTAGTACAAATCCTTGATAGGAAAGAACATGTGTTACAAAACAAGACGATACAGTTGGATAAAGTCTTGTGGAGGAATCACATGCAGTGAAAGAGGCAACTTGGGAAAGTGAACAACAAATGCAAGCTAGATATCCTCAGTTATTTTCCTAATGACATTTGCTGAATTTCGAGGACGAAATTATATATAAAAAAAAGGGGTACTAACTTGTAAGGACTTATCTTTTTCCTACTGTATAATTGCATTTGAAAATTTTAGTTGCTTGAGTGGTATGGTGTAAGGACTTCTCTAATATCTTACCTCTCGTAGGGGCTTCACAAATGTCCTACTACGAGAATTTAATAGGAGTTCAAATAGGGACTTGGTTAATTGATTAAGATAATTTTTTAGTGGCTCAAGTTGATTAATTGGGTAAATGTTACCGTCAATTAATGCAAATGGAAACTAGTTTGGGATGGAGATAATTCAATTTGGGAATAAAATTAACTAAGAACTATTTACAAGATGCAAGGAAAAGCAAATAAAATATTAGGTTAAGAGAAACAATGAGGTAATGGGAATTAATAAGACTAAAAACAGAAAAATATATACATTCATAACAGTTACTAAAAGAGGATAAAAATATATATGACCAAAGTTAAGAGCAGTACAAGTGGTTTTAGGTCACCCACGTTGTTTTTCCTTTAAGCTGGAGGTATCATGGAGAAGAGAGTTTTTGATGGGGTTTAAGCTTGTAAAGATTAAATAAAAAAAAATTTTAAAAAAACAAATGCTTGACAGTTTCTTACATAAAGGATTTGTAGAGTTTTATAACGTGAGAAGGAGTTCAATCAGACTGGAAAAAACATTAAAAAAAAAAAAAAAAGAAAGAAAGATTCAAACAAAAAGGATATGTAGAGGATTATAACGTGAGAAGGAGGACAATCAGACTGGAAAAAACATTAAAAAAAAAAAAAAAAGAAAGAAAGATTCAAACAAAAAGGATATGTAGAGGATTATAACGTGAGAAGGAGGACAATCAGACTGGAAAAAACATTAAAAAAAAAAAAAAAAAAAAAAAAAAGAAAAAAAAAAAAGGAGAAAAGTCGAAACCAAGAGGAAAGGAGCCGTGAGAGAGAGAGAAAGAGCTTGGAAGCAGAAGATGAAAAGGAAGGAACTGGTTACTGTTGCTGCTGTTGGTGAAAAGGACAGTGGATCTTTGGAGGAAATTCAAACTTTTCTCTCATGTTTGGTAAGTTATTTTGAGTTCTCTTTGTGTGTAGTTTTATATATGTGATCACAGCAGCTATGGGAGGAGTTTAAGCTCAGAAAATAACTAAAAGAGTAGAAAAACAACAAGAATTGAGCTGTTGACAAGTTTTTCTATCAAATTTTTGCTGTAAAAAAATATATATATATATTGTTGTTTTATCTGTTTAAGTTGTTGTCTTATGCTGAAAATTAGGTATACAACTACTGTTTTAGGCTTACATTGATCAATTCATTGAGGAAATTTGTTAATTTAATAAGTGGATATTGTTTGGCTGGAAAACAAATTAAAACAACAATGACGAATATGAAAAACAGCAAGGTGAATAGCTTACTGTAAAAAGTCTGGTTTGTTGTCAAATTCACTACTTTTTTTTTTTCTTTTTTTTTAGTTTCGAGCTTGGTTAACCCCATTTTTGGCTTAAAATTCCCAATTATATGGGTTAGACTTCAAGTGTCCTAAAATATGGGTCAAGAAAGAGTTAACATGATCGGAATAAGCTTAGTGATTGGAGGGGAAATTGTCTTGATAAGATTGGTTATATCAATTTCAGGAGAAATGGAGATTGGAAAGGCCTACGACCTGAAAACTGCTCGCCCTGAACTGTGAATGACTTTTTTTAAAAATAAAAAATTAAACTATTATGCCATTTTTACTTGCTTTTATAAGTACAACCTAGTTTAG
Organism: Citrullus colocynthis; assembly: GCA_031780015.1. NCBI lineage: Eukaryota > Viridiplantae > Streptophyta > Magnoliopsida > Cucurbitales > Cucurbitaceae > Citrullus > Citrullus colocynthis. Next base: position 57,370 of record QLSR01000147.1, read on the forward strand.
ATTGATCAAAGATTGATTTCGATAACAGTATTCTATCGATAATTTTAAGAGTATTTATTGTAAGCCCTACTTTTATTTTTTGGAGATGGCAAGCAAGTGGTTATGCATTGGTTTGGTTGAGGTATTCGTTCATGACAGTAAGCGTGGGTGATAGTTGGTGCTATGTGTTTGTTGAGGCCGTTAGGCAAGTGGTCATGCGTTGATTGATGTTAGTAGGGGGTTGTGTTGGAGATGCATGCTCAAGAGAGCCTATGGGACAAACGCATGGTGCTATGCGTCCAAGCTAGCATCCAAGTTTCCCAAAGGGGGTTGAGGTCGTATAGTGAAGGAGTTACTTTGTTTATTGGAAAATAAAATAAAATAAAAGAGAAAGTGGAAGTAAATCGGTAGCTCGTTTAAGTGTGTAAAGCTAAGTTTTCGATCATTTTCTGCATTTTCAAAAGCTTCAACCGATTCCATTTTTCAGCTGAGCGATGAAGAGAGATAGAAGGAGTCTAAGGCAAATTTGAGTAGAATTCTGATCAGTTTCATGGTGTATTTGAAGCTAGAACACCATTTCATTGTAAATAAATGATCTTATCGTAGATCCATTGTAGCCTTTAAATTATATAATAATGGAAACAACCACAACTAGCTCTACATTGCCGCCGACCCCTTTCACTTCTCTACCATATTCATAGATTCATTCTTTTGAAGTTAGGAGCCTGACTCGATAGCGCAAGCACAAGACCGTTGAATGCAAACAAAGAATAGTAAGACCACATGTGAAAAGGTTTGGAACCCAAAATGACCTTATTATTATTCAAGAGGGAAGATTTGATAAAAAGTAGTAGGTATAGGTAGTTCCAGTTGATAACTTGTAGAAATACAAGTTATTGTATTCTTTATTTGCAGTAATGAGAGTAATACTGATGATAAACGCATGAGCACTTGAATTATATAATATGACTAACTTTGCATTTACTATGTTTATAAAAGCATCTATCCTGGAAATTATGAGTTTTTACCTTTTTGAACGCAGGATAGAGCTAAAAAGAAGCCAAACATAGTCGAAGCATAAATGAAAGAGTGCTGTCAAAATCATTGAGGTCACAACGTTTGAAGATCAACGCGTCAACTACCATCCATCTAGAATAAAAAGTGCATCAGACGCTTGGGCGGCAACTGTCATGTCAATATGTAAGTGGACAACTGACTTTACTAGATCATGATAGATCCAATGAACCGAAGACGTCTGCGTAGCAGGGCATTGAATTTAATGCGAAGGTGTCAGCTCATCATGAAACCACCTTTTTCGATGCCTATAAATGGCCCATTGCACTTCATGTTCAATACAGAAAGAAAAATACACAGTGGTGAAAGCTCTGCGCAACTTCTCCCTCAACCTCTATAGTCACCCTCCATTTCGAGCTCATCTGTGAGAAGATTCTAAGAGTTTTCAGAATCGCCTCTCAGAGAGTGAGAATCCATCCCCTATATAAATTATGTCTCAGATAGCCACCATCTCAAGTCTCCAAGAAGCAAGACATTGCCATAGGCGGCTTGACGACTTTTATTTCCATTCCTCAATTATGAACATCCATCTTGCTTGTATTTTGTTAATGACATTTGAGAGACTGACTTATTTTCTTAATACAAGTTTGATTGACATTAATCTTCCATATATTCTCATTCTTAATACTTTACACCATGAATGTTGAATGATTAATGGGTTAAGTGTATAAAGTTAGCAATTCCAAGTTTTACTGAGTATGCTTTCATCTTAATTAAATGGGTACTTTAAACTTACCTAAATCTGTCGAACAAATAGGTTTAAGTAAGTATAATCATTTGCTTGAGAGAGTATGTGGTTAATCTTAGACATTTAACAAGAAAAGAATTGGCTTTAGAGATAAAGTTCAACTTTTGCCTGAAGAACTCACTATGTGTCTTAGAGATAAGATTAATGTGGCGTTAGAGCATCGAGAGATGCGTTCTTAATATCGAGTTTGGTAGCATGACAAATTATTTAGGCAATACTTAGGACACTGCTAATTGAGTTATATTAACTTTACTTTTCTTACGGTTCCATCTCCAACCTCAACACATGTTATCTGAACATAGTTTGTACTTGACAAATTCACCCATGTCCATCCCACTCATCATTCCACTTGTTTATCCATCAATTCTTTATGTATAAAATTAGTTATAGAGAATTCATTCATGAACATATTGGTAGATTTGTACAGATCAATGCACCAATTAAGGAACATTCTCAACACAAAATTATTACAAATCCATATGTTCGACCATGGACTCTCCAGGAAAACCTATTCAAACTTGAACTTGGATTTTTATAGGAAAACTTGTGTTTAAATGTATACATCTTTTGAGATTTTCAACGCGGCATTGGGCCAATATGAGCATAACGCATCATACACACTTTTAACGCAACACCAGCCGAATTTATTAATGCAATGGAACTCAAGTACTTGAAGAAATGGGCTTGGAAGGAAATCTTTATTCAAATCATAATCCTTTAGAACCTAGCATCGCTAGTTGACTCCTCCTCGTTGACTACCAGCCAGCTGTTGTCAAACAGGACTTCTTTGTCTTCAGCCTAGCCGCTTTGTCTTATCTTGCCCTTTCAGACTACCTTTCCATCCTTTAGGGCTTGTTTTTCTGCCTTTGACCTTCAGACAAGATGCTCTAGTTGCTACTAAATGCCTTGCTTCGCGCTACAACTAGTGGGGACACCAACTAATAAGATTGACAATAGGAGAACACATGTCGTGCTCGAGATAAATTTTGATTTTCTTACTCGTCCTTCTCTTCTTTCTAGGCTTGGACTAATGCTTTCTTATGTTTGTCATTACCTTAAGGCTAGTGTAACAGAGAGCTTCCTCACAAGAAGCTTTATAGTTAGGAGTCACATAGCTTGTTTGCCTTTCTTCTTTATTTTCCATACGTTAAGGTCGTTCGGGTGGAAAACCCAAGTTGCGTACTATCACACCTACCCAACCCAGGAAGAGATGTGAAGACAGCATACATCACCCTTTTTGTGATGCACACTATCCACTCAACACACTTGTCCCATATTGATCACAACGTACATAGCACTCCTTAACATACATCAACCATAACATATAGGAAATTATATACATAACGATAATTCAGAATACAACTCTTCCGGTAAGCCCTTTATACAAAACCATATTTCAACTCCCAGTAAATGTACAACTAGATCTACATGCCACCTATATAAGGTTTTACATACAAGCAACTTTGCAAAACAAGACAATTTTCTGAAAAACTCGAAGCTTAAGCAGGGCGAGTTGGAGTAGGCAAAGTACCAGGAACGTCCTTGCTACCTGGAGGGGAAAGAAAAACTTGAAAACATAAGCTAACAGCTTAGTGAGTGAATAATTTTAAACAAAATTCTTTAGTTCGAAAATCATCAGGATTTAAACAAACTCTGAACATGAGTAAAACATAGAATCATCACATTTTCATTGATTAAATCACTTTTAAATGCCCTTATCAAATCATACATAGTTTTTCAACAATTCGTAAATAAAACAGTACGATTACAACACTTTTTCCTTAGTTGAGGCGAAGCAAAACTCAACGCCCCAACGTCGAAAACAAATAAGGCTCGATGCGGAGCAAGACTCAACGCACCGGCATATAACCTCTATGTGTACATAGGAACATGGCGGGTTGCCCAAGTACCTTCTCCATGTCCATCAGTACTGGGTTCCAGGGAAACTCACATGCCTTCTCATGTCCTTCAGCATTGAGCCTCCTCTAAAACATTTTTCCTTTAGTTTAATACAATACTTTATACAAAACCGTTCATAGTCAAATCTTTCATAAAAAAACAGGGCATTTCATAAATCAATATCAATCCATAAATCTGTTTTTCAATATCGTTTAGCAAAACATCAATAAATAAGGAAAAACCAATCTAACATATACAAAAGAATTGTTGAAACAAGAAAAGAAGTGTTACTCACAACTCTTTTCTAGGCCTTGAATGGATTAAACGTCTTTCCTATCTTCTTTTGGCCTGAAAATACACATTTCCTGGGTTAGGCTTCCTTAAACTTCCTTTCCATAACCAACAAACTTTAACCATTCATATTTGATCAATAAACCTTAATGAGCGAGTTTCAACTCTTCTAGCGAGACCATTAGCGAGACTGGATTATACTACACGCCAATAGCGATACCAGGGTGAGCAAGACTAGCGATACTTACCTGATCAGCGAGACCCAGTGAGAATTGTGAGACGCAATGCTTCTAGCAACACCTGCGTTACCCGTCTCGCTTCTCACGCTTAAACTCTTAGCGTTACTTGCAGTCCAGCGATACTTATCTTCCACAGCTTCTGCCTTCCCTCTTTTCCTTTTGTTCTTCACTACTGTCGATTAAAAGTTATATTTCCAGCCAAAATTAGAACTTCTTTCCTTCTACAAACTTGTAGAAAAATATGTTTTCTAACTTACCTCAAATTTTCGTAGCTTAATTTGTCCTTGTTCATCAGATATTGCAAGATTCCTCCGCACTACTACAGATTGCACAGAAGTTCTTTATCAGTCACTTCCAACTAAAAGTTTACATGTTTCTATTCCATTTCAACTCAAACATCCTTCACAAAAGTTGTTTAGAATTGAGTTAACTTACTAACCTTAAAATTTCAGCCTTAGATTCGATCTCCTCAATTCATTTCAATCCAAACATCCGATACTGTCAAGCTTGTGCGTCCACTAATAACGTGTTGTTCCAGCTTAGATTTCGATACCAAAACGAGTAAAATTCTATCCGAAATCCAAAAGAACACCTTCTTCTACCTTCACTTGTAGTTCGTCTGAAAAATGGAACCGACCTCTCAAAAATGTCTAAAAATGATAAAATATTCAATTTACTCACCTATATATATTGCCGACTTAACTCTCTTATGCAGGCTAGCGCGCGGGGTTTCCCTCCTCAATTCAAGGTAAGGCGTTCAACGCAGCCTACCCTCAACGTCCTTAGCAAACGGCCACCCTCAGCGCATGGTGTCCTCAACGCCTCCTACCTCCAACGCATACAATTCAATCAGTTATATTCGTCCCCAACGCATGGAGACCTTAACGCATGCAACCTCACCAACGCATAGTTGTTCAAAACACTTCCTTCCCGCCAATGATAAATTCCTCTTCCAACGCAAGTGACTGCTTCAGCTCATAACTCTTCATGATTTTCACCTTCAATGCATGGTCACTCAAAAGAACAATACTTCTTTTTGTTTTCACCAACGCATAGTCTTGGCCCATGCTTAACTCTTCCACTCTTGGCTACTTTTCTCTAACAACGCATGGCCACATTTCACTTGCCTTGTCCTAACACTTAGCATTATAGGCCAGTGCTTACACGTACTGAGTGATTCAGCCATTTCATTTTATGTCTCCCGAGATGAGTTCTTTCCATTTCATTTTTGTGAAAGATGGGATCCTTGTTTGTTCAAATTATTTCAGTTCTTTCATTTCACTTTTTTGAATTGCCATTTCTTCAAATGGTATTGATGAATAGGAGAAAGACATGTGGATTAGTACAATTATTGGTAGCATCATATTTAAGATCGCATCTGACTTTTTTATTTTTATTTTTATTTTTATGACTCCAAGTGCAAACAATAAGTTAAGAGTCGTATATGTTTCCCAAAAGCACATACACAAATGGAATCTGTACGATATAAAAGAAATTTTACATACTCTTTTGACTTTTTTGTTTTCAGATTTTAAGTGGATTTTTAGCTCCATAACTTTGGGATCAACCTTAATGAATTACAAATTGGAATTTGAAACAATGGAGATCATTCAAATTTCACACTGTACTTTTGATATATACGTCTCATTACTAATTCAAAGAAAGAGAATATTATTGATAAGATCAAACAAGGATTCCATCTCTCTTAGCGAGGAAAATCATTTTTTTAACATTTAAAGGTGGGTTGTACTTTTTGCTTTATTTCAAAGGATATTGATCAATAAGCCGATCAAGAGATGGAAAATCGATTTTGCTTAATAAAAGAAGATATTCCTTCAAAACCATTTCCTATGCCTGAGTCCCTTTGTACCTTTATTTACTACCCGACTAAGTGTAAGTGTAAGACCGTAACTCAGAATTCTTGAGATGGCTAGTAAGGAAAGAAATAAGACTAATTGAACGCATAATATTATGAAAGAAATGGATATTTCACTAAGAGTGAAAATGAAGGATGGAAAGCATAGTTTGGGAATTAGTTAAGCGTTTAAATGTATTTCGAGTATAGCCCGGTTAATGCATGGATGGTAAAGCGCTAAAGTGTGGTACCTTAATTTAGAGAGAATTTGATATAGAATTTTGAAAAGGGAATAGGAATCAGGAAAAGAGGAAACGCATGGCTCATAATTAGTCTTGGAAACAACAGGTTATGGGTTTAGCTTTGGAGAGTGTTAAGCTAGAAAGAAAAGAAAACCGAGGAAACTTAAGGTGGGAGCAGCATGCGTTGGAAGTCATTATGTATCAGTAAGGAGCCAGCTATGGGTTGCTATGTGTTGAGGGCTGACTACTAGCTATGCGTTGAGGAGTTCAACTTCATGGTAAATGGAAATATAATTTTGATTTTGGATAAACGCATAGGTTATAATTAAAGAGTTCAAAGAGTAGGAAGTTGGACGCATGGTACGATGTGATAAGGTACAAACGCATAGTAATATGCATTTGGGACACTGACGCCTAGCAGGATACGGTGAAGAAATGGTTTCAAAGGTATTATGGCGGAAGATAAAGGAAATTTGGTGAACGCACAAGGGCAGTATGATTAAATGAAAAGTTTGTATATTGGAATATGTTAGACGTATAAGATAAGCTTATAAGGGCTATGTGGCTTCATAAAAACTTGACACCTTATAAGCAAGAGGTGTTAGAAGTATGTTAAGTATTTCATGCAAGGTGACGCTTGGATAAATGCATGATTGATTAAACATGCCGCTTGACATGTGGCAAGCAAATGCAAAAAGGGAGGAGTAGTATGATCAGCCCTCTACTCCAAAACTATAAAGAGGACATTGAGGGAAAAGGAGTGACTGATGATGCTGATGTAAGAATCCTCGAGAGAAAGAAGGAATTCTGGTGTTCGTAATAGAAGTCTGCGGCCAAGGAAGAAGATATTCCAGACAACTTAGCTATATCTTGTGTTAAAGAAGTTGTCTTGCTTCAAAAAGGGTCAGTCTTGCGTTTTAGTATCTAGGTGAACGATGCGTCCAAGTGGGACTTTGTGGGGTCGACGCATCCAAAAGAGAAGTAAGAAAGAGTTGGGAACCACTTCGCGTTAGATATCAACCTTGCGTCTACGGGCAGGACTGCGACCAACCGAGCTGCCAGAGGAATATTAGGCCTTGCGTTCCAAGATTAGAACGCTGCGTCCAAGAAGCTCGGAAAAAGGGGAAATAGCGGATAGAGAAGAAACTATCCTTAAAGAGTTCTGTGAGTGACACTTTTCTTTCTTTTAAAACGAAACTTATTGAAATGTATAGCCCGGTTTGCTGATGAGATATAGCTTGAGATGAACTGTTTTCTTAAAAAGCATGATTTTGATGATAATGTTCACAAGGCATGTTTCATCCGTTTTCTATAAGATGTTGAAAGGCATGCTGTGAGATGCTGTTTATCAAAAAATATTTTGTTTTCCATGAAAGGTTTCATATGAACTATTTATGTGAAATGTTGGTTTCTAAAATGTTTTAGAGGAGGCTCAATGCTAATAAGGCATGTGAGTTTTCCCGGGACCCAGTACTGATGGACTCGAAAAAGGTATTTGGGCAACTCGCTTATAAAATGTTTTAGAGGAGGCTCAATGCTGAGGGACATGAGAAGGCATGTGAGTTTCCCCGGGACCCAGTACTGAGGGACATGAGAAGGTACATGGGCAACCCGCCATATTCCTATGTGCACATAGAGGTTGATATTGCTGGTGCGTCGAGTTCTGCTCCGCATCGAGCCAAGAATGATTTCGTCGTTGGGTATGTTGAGTTTTGCTCCATCCCAACTAAGGATGATTTCGACGTTGAGAGCGTTGAGTCTTGCTCCGTCTCAACTAAGAGAAATTTTTTAGAACAAACTGATTTTATGTACAACTACTCTTGAATGTATTCATGTGATTTGATTATAAGTTGAAAAGTACGATTTTATAGAGGTGATGATTTGAATTAAGTATTTTGCGAGATAATGATGATAACATGCCTGCTTTTAAACTAAAGATAGTTTCACAAAATCTGTTACTCACTGGGCGTTTAGCTCATCTTTTTATATGTTTTTCATTTTTCAGGTAGCATGACCGTTCCCATTACCGATCGAAGTTGAGGTTTGTCAAATGCAAAATGGTATCGCCGTCCTAGGAAGGATGATTAAATGGGCATAAAGGAAGTGTTGACAGTGGAAGTCGATGATAGAGTCGATGACTACTGTCCTCATGCTCCGTCTCGGGCTATAGAAGGGTAGTTCGGGATGGGGTTTGACAGTAAGCCCTACTTTCATTCTCAACATTCTTGGAAGAGATGACTAGCAAGTGGCTTGGCGAGTGGTAAGATGGAGGTGGCCGAAAGCCCTTGGCTTGGAGTGGTTGGGTATTGTGTGGTAGGTGTGTGGTCGAAAAGAGGGGATGGTTAGGTTGTAGCCAAGCCCCAAGAGGGTGTGTGTTGCGGGCCTAGTGTGTTGGAAGGTTAGGTCGAGGGGTGCGTCCATGATGGTGGGCATGGGTGATAGGTTGATGCGTTAGGCAAGTGGGCTATGCGTTTGTAAGCTTGGCTATGTGTTTCAGGTTAGTAGGAAAGGGTGATGCGTCGAGGTTATGTGTCCAAGAGGGCCTAGGGGCCGATGCATGGTAGCTATGCATCCATGCTAGGCGCCTAAGTCAGGCAAGGGGGATTGCGTGCAAGGTAGCCAACTAACCTCAAAAGGATGCATGGAGGAAGCTTTACCCGAGGATGCATGAAGGAAGCTTTGCCGGATGATGTGTCCACCATTCCTTAAAACCAAGACTTAAGTGATAAACAAGCCAAATTAGGTGTCAGATTGAGGTTAACTGTGGCATGGGCATGCATGTAAACATGAGGTGGCGAGCTAGGAGTTTGCATACAGATTTATGGAAAGTCTATAAATAAAGGGGTCAGCTAATTAGGTTGGTGTGTGCAAACCAATCGTGCCATTTGCAATTTTCTTCGACCAAATTATCCTAAATTGAGTCTAGTTTTATTGAGAGGGCTGGCAGAAAGAAACTCTGTGAAGAAGAACTCAGAATTCATCAAAACTCAAGTTTGTTTTGGCTATCTGGTAAACTGGAGCAAAGCAGGAAGATTTAGTGATATCTGGCAAAAGAAGAAAAGTTAGAGGCTAAAATTTTGGGGTAAGATAGCTAAGCCAGCTACTTACAAGTTTGTAAGAGGAAGTAAAGTTTTATTTTGGGTAGAAACCTTACTTTTGGAAGTTGGAAGAGAAGATAGTGTTTTGAGACTATCTGGTACATTTTTTAAGAGACTGTGTGTGCAGGCAAGCAAGGGCAGTGGCCAGAAGAAAGCACCTTTTGAGGTTATTTTGACAAGTTTTGGACGTTTAAGAGGCAGGTCGACACGCCACTAGCAACACAAGGGTGAGCGAGAAGCACTACTGTCAGTGTGCAGGTTCTAGGGTGAGACATGTCTCGCTGGTGGCGTTGCGTACATGTAGAATTTGAGCGAGTTTCACTGAGGTACATGAAATGGACTGTCGACGCAGAGACGGACAGGTCTTGCCTCTTTTGAGGCTATTTTGGCAGTAGGTGTGCGAGAATTGCCGCTCATGAGGGGCAGCGTGTGCGAGGCAGTGGCTGCGCATGCAGGGCAGTGTGTTGTGCAAGATTTGCCACGCATTTGAGGTTAGGTTGGCTAGGTGTGCATGCTGCAGATCTGTTGGACATGCCTAGGGGCAGTTTTCCACTTTTGGACATTTTGGCTAGTTTTTGCTTGTCAGTGAGCCTTTTTGAGTTAAAATGACTTCAAATATGCCATGAAGGTAATTTTAAGGATATTGACAAAAGAATTAATTTATTCCAGACAAGGAAGAGTTAGGGGAAGCATATAACTCATTAAGAGCCCAAGAAGAGTTGTGAGTGACTTAATTTTGCTTAAAATGATTTATTCTCTCGATATTTTTAGAATGCTTGGTTTATTCGCATAATATGAGATTTCTAGCATAAGTAAAATTTGGTAAGCATGTGTCTCTTTATATGATTTTGAACATACTTTTACATGTTTTGAGTATGATGTTTTATGTTACCGAGCTTTGGGAAAAACATGCTATTTAAGAAATACTCTGAAATTCTGAAAAAAAATTGTTTAACTCATGTTTATAAATGATTTAGCATGCTTTATTTTCAAAAGATGATCCCTAATGCTGAAGGACATGGAGAAGGCATATGGGCAGCCTGAATACAATAGATGGTCCCCAATGCCGAAGGATATAAAGAAGGCATATGGATAGTCTTAATATTGATTAGAGCTCAAGGGTGAAAATCAAGAGCTCAAGTTTTGATCTAGATATGCAGACAAAGTTGGATATTTTAATAGACACTCTTCTTCTTCTTCTTCCTTTTTTCTTAGTTCTCTAATGGATTATGTTCTTAAATGTTCTACCTATTTCAACACCATGATAGGCAAAATTTTGATGTTGTTTATGGACTGTTCATACATTTAATTGTATCTCTTCTTCCTTTTTTCTTAGTTCTCTAATGGATTATGTTCTTAAATATTCTACCTATTTCAACACCATGATAGGCAAAATTTTGATGTTGTTTATGGACTGTTCATACATTTAATTGTATCTCTTTGACCCTATTGAAATTATTACATTCTAGCTAGCCATTTTATCCTCATAATGTCGTCCACAATGGAGGCCAAGGCCGCCATAGCCAACTTGCCCCATTCTTCATGGAGTCGTGCTTATAAAAGGGTGAAGGAAACTATAGATTAATTAGTCCCACTATAGCATGATGTTACATATTAGGAAAGTTCATCTTTTTTTTTTTCTAAAAGTTTCACTACAACAAATTTCACCTTCCATGACTCTTGTACAGTAGCAGAAATATAGGAGAAAGAGAAAAAACAGTCATTAATGCCAAAATCACGCGTTTTTGGTGAGAAAAAACAAAGTTTCGGATTTGTCGGAATTGATGATTGTTTTTTTGTGTCATTAATTAATAACTGAAAAAAATAGTCATTAAATGTAAGAAAATGAAAAATAGGTTATGGCGGGAAAAGACATGAATTTTCAGATTTTTTTTTTTTTTTTTACTATTTTGACATTTTTTTGTATCACCAAATTATGACTACAATTAACAGTCATTAAAAAGTGACAAATTTTAATAGTAATTAAAATTTTCTAATATTTCAAATTTTGAGAGAAGTAGGGAAGTTAAAATTTGTGGGTAAAGATTACTGAAATACCACATTTTAGTTTTTCCCACAGTTTCTTAAAATCCTCCCCCCACTTTATTTTTCTCACATTTTTTATTTTATTTTTTCCATCTTTTTAATTTTCCTCTAAAACACTCCCCCTATTTTTTTTGTTTTCTCTTCCCCTCTCAATCTCCCCCTAATTTTTTTCCTCACCAGACGCTACCACCTCTAGGGATGTCCGCTGTCGTCGTCGCACACCTGTTCATCGCCACTGCCGTTGCAGACCTGCTCGTAGCTGCCACCATCGCACACCTGCTTGTCACCATCGATGTCGCATGTTGTCTGCCTCCATCACCTGAACACCGCTGCTGGTGGGTTGTCACCATCCATGGTCTTCGCTTGCTCGTTTGCCTCTGTCACTTCAACGTCGTCACCTTTTAAGATGAGTTGCTTTGCTTGTTATAGTTTTGAAGTTTATTTGGATGCGATTATTTAGGGATTTCTTTTCTCTTTATATTCGGGCAAATCGTTCCTTTGTTTTTTTATGTATGTTGGAAGAGTCTTTCTTGGAAAGAACGATATATCTTAATGCTATCCAGGTTGTATATATTCAACATTATGCTTTACTTTCATTTCTTACAATGTTATGTTATATTAGTGGGTCGGAGTGATCAATTTGAACTTTCATTTGTAAAAATCCATTTAGGTTAATTAAAATTCTAGTTTACTCTTTTGTACAACAATTGGCTTAAATTTTCATTTGTTAGAACAATTCATCAAGTGATGTTTATTCTCTTTTTAGGTAGGTTTGAGAGTTAAAGTGTCACTTAGGCACTTTTTAGAAACTTTATATGTGTTTTTCATGGTTAAAATGACATTTATGCACTTTTTAGATTGTCTCAAGAGTTAAAGTCTTACTTGGGGACATTTTAGGAACTTTATATGTGTTATTCATCATCAAAAGGACATTTAACCACTAAGGTCTTAGGTGGTTTTGAGAATCTCGAAGCAATACATAGTAATTTTCTTATACTTTTTATGTAGTCTTGAGCGTCAAAGTGATGCTTAGACATTTTTTAGGTGGTTTTGAGACTTAAAGTATCACTTAAGCACTTCTTAGGAACTTTATATGTATTTTTCATAGTCAAAAGGACAATAAGCGACCTTTTTTTAAAAAAAAAATATCGTTGTAGGTGGTTTTAAGAGTTGAAACAACACTTGGGAGCTTTTTTAAACAACACTTGAATGATGAATAAAATTTAAGACTTTGATTTTCTTTGAAGTGTACACAATTACTTACGGATTTGGACCACAAAAGCTATGAATAGTCTTGTTCTTGTTGACATTATTAATGACTTCTAGATTGTTGGTGTTGGAAATCTGGTAGAGTTTTACACTTTGATCTTTTGATATATTGTACACTATTCATTTGATGAGATGTTTCTGAAGAAGTAAAGAAGCTAATTTTTGTTGTTTGTTTGTTCAATCAACCATGTTCTTATCTTCTCTTGTACTATTGTTGGCTATTGTGATTAGGTGGTTGTTATTGGAATGATTGCATTTTATTGCCTTTTGGTTTGCCATTTCTTCCTCAAATCTTTCAAGTTCTATACTTGTTATATTTTAAAATGAACCCAGTTTTCTTTTATTTTAGATTATATAGCCGTTGATTCCTTCTTTTTCTTAGCATTGCAATTGACAAGTTTAGATGTCATTAACAAGGTATAAGTTTTGCTTTTCTTTTTTTTTTTTTTTTAATTTTCAGTTGATTTTTTTTCTCATTAGAGAACTACCCATATTTCTAACAAAATTGTTTCATACAAACAAGATACTAGGTAACTTTAAAGAAAGATATTCCATTCACGTGTATATGATTTCATCATATTTCATTTGTAGCTAGTTATCAAATTGGTCAAATTTTTCTTTGTTTGTAGCTGTTTGAGAAAGTTGTAACTCTTATTATTATACTACTCACTTTTGTCATTTTGAGTTTTGGAGTATGGTTATTAGATTTATTTGTTCTTTATTTTGGATTTTTTATCAACAAATTTAGGATTATTTTCATGTAAGCTTGTTAAGTTTTATGGTTATAATTTGATTAGTCCATGATAATTTGGTTGTTATATCCTAAAAAAGTTTGGACAAGTTGTTTATGTGACTATTTTCATGGAGCTTATAATGTGATTTTAAGTTTATTTATGTGATTATATTGTGGCTTTGAGTATTGTTATTACTGTTGACATTGATGGATTGGGTTGAATTCTAAAATGAATGTTGTGTTTTTGTTTCACTAGGTCTTGAACAAATACATTGAAGTGAAGAAACCGCCAAGCAAGTTATTTATATTTGTACTTTTTTTGTTATGATATTGCTAACACTTTTTTTTTTTTTTTTTTTTTTT
>QLSR01000147.1:77717-100340 GCA_031780015.1 Citrullus colocynthis
AAAAAAAAAAAAAAAAGAATGAATGTTGGAATAAGAAAACAATTAAATATTTCAGAAGTTTTGAAATAACAGTGAAAAGGTTAAAGGGAAGAAAGAAAACAGTGGGGAAGAGATTGAAGGCAACGAGAGAGATGGAGTGGGATAAAATAATAATAATAAAATATTTGTTGATGTAATCAAAAGGTTAATAAAAAAAAATTTAAAAAAAAGAAAAATCTAAATGAGATTTAAATCTCATTTTCATCGAGTATTGGGTTCACTAGTTGTACATAATTCGAGAGTATTTTCGTTATACAACATGGGGAGTAGACCTAAATAGAAACTATATCAATTTAGGACGAAAGTAATATTTAAATCTATAAAATTCTAGTCTCTCTTCCACTACTCTATAAACTTATTTTAACATCTCTCACTAGCTTGCACACCATACTCTCTCCAATATTTCCATACAATAAATCTTAACCCTCAATTATTTTCAATAGACAATTTAATAAATTTTCCCAAAATTTGTCGAACAAAATTAGAGGAAAATGATCTTAAATAACAAAAATGTTAAAAATATTTACAACTAATAACAAAAATGTTGAAAAGTAGTCTATCGTGATCTATAACGGTCTATTACAGATAGACAGTAAAATTTTATTATATTTGTAAATATTTTGGTCCATTTGCTATATTTAAAAAAAGCCCTAAATTATAATGTATAGTTGATTTCATTGTACAATATAAATTTATTTCTTTTGCACGGTAAATTTATGAATATTTTTTACATTTTCTTTTCTAATTTGTATATAATTATGTGGGAAAACTTTTCCACAAATGAAAATTGAAAACCAAAGAAATAAAGGGTAGTTACCATGTGTAATTATATTTCTTAATAATTAAATTTAAATACTAATTTGGTCTTTATATTTTTGTCATTTGTTCATTTTTATTTATATGCTTTGAGCTATTCATTTTAGATCATGTATTTTCAACTTTTGTTCATTTTAGTTGTTATACTTTTAAAACATCTGTTTTGGTTGTGGTACTTTTAGGAGTGATCATTATTTGATCTAAACTTTTAACACAAATTTTACACACAAAAAAACCTTAGGTCATGTTAATGATTTAATCGAAAGGTACTTTAAGAAGTGATCATTATTTGATCTAAACTTTCTTAAAATGTAGCAATAGAAATTTATTGCTACATTTTATAAAATTTAGTGAATGAAGTATCATGTTAAAGATTTAATTGAAAGAATGACATAAATATGGAAATGAATCCAAAATGGTTACTATTTAAAGACCAAAATGGATGTTTTAAAGTACGACAGACTAAAATAGACATTTCAAAAGTACAAAATGAAGGTTTTGAACATAGAGAACCAAAGCATTGACCAAAACAATATTTAAACCTAAAAATTAAAAATAATAAATGAGGAAAAAAATTAACTTCTCCAAAAATGAGCCCTTATGGATATAAGTTTACATGAATAAACTTTTGAACTCAAATGTACCTCTTGTGGGGAAATTAAAAACAGAATAATAAAAAAAATTAAAATGCTTGTTAAGATATGTACTTTAACCAAGAGGTCAAAACATGTTTATTTAACTAAAACAAATCTAAATCCTTGTTAAATATATTATTAAGAAAACAAAAATAATAAACATGAATAAAAGGCTAAATCAAAATACCATTTTTTCTCTAATATGATGCAAAATAAAAAATATATATATAAAATATAAAAGATTAAGATTGTTGTAAAATTGAAGAGTAAAATGACAGAAAAATGGGAGCAAGAAAATTGAAAAATTATAATATTAAAATAATAAATAATAAAATAATATCAAATGAATTAAAATAAACAAATTAAATAAAGTAAACTTATAATAAACTAAAATAAAGAAAGTGGGATTTTATGGAAAATGAAATTTCTCAAGTTTCACCAATCTTTTCTCTTCTTTTCTCTCCAATGTGTGTGCTACAATATCCACCAAAAGCCTCTATTTATAGGCAATTTAGCAATATGTGTCATTGGTAGACACATGACCTTTACTCACTAAGCTTAATTATATAATGGACATCTAATTTGTTATAATATTCATAATACTCCCCCTTAGATGCCCATTATATATATATAAAATATGCCTCGTTAAAACCTTACTAGGAAAAAGCCCAATGGAAAACAAATCCTAGTTGATAACTTGTAGAAATACAAGTTATTATAGCCTTTTTCTTAGAAAAATAAAGATTAAATAGAGAAGCATGCGGTAGTTTATGCTAAATTCTACTAATAATCTTCCTATGCGTTCTACTCTTGTATTTTTATGAAGATAATAATTTTACCATTTTTTTAGCCTAAAACGCATGTTTTAACGTAGGAATGCAAACGATGCGTTAAGGACCTCTTAACGCAGGACTATGCGTTAGCAACCCATGAAGCATTGACATCCGCCAAACTTCTCCATGAACGCATAATTACCAAAAACGCAAGGAGCGAAAAATCAGATCAGAATCTTGAGAGATTGTCGGAAGATTGACATACATAATCTGTGGCTAAAGTGGTGGATCTAAATTGACCCGAGAATTACGCAATTAGGCGAGATGGATGCATGATATCAATTTCGCCGCCAATCAAGCAGATTTGCCATTGATTGCGAACGCAACATCTATAAAAGGGCAGTCATACAAGATGAGAAAGGGTTGTTCATTCTCGGAAGAATTCCTAAGTGATAGCAGAGTTATCTCCAAAACACAACCGGAGAGGAATAACTCGAGAGAGAAGAGTCTTCCCTTTGCCTGATCACTTCACAAATGAACCTCACGTTTCCATCCCAGCGACTCAAGACATTGACGCCTTTTTTTTGCTTTCTATCTTGTTTTTCTAGCTTGATTTTAGACTTGTGTCAAGACATTGAGCTATCTAAAGTTGTATTCCGCTCATCAATCTATATTTCTTCCATGTCTACTCATTTCTCTACACTTTCCGCTTTTTACTTTGAATCCATGAGTAACTAATCTATCACAGGTTAAGGGTTGCGTTAGCGTCTAAATAAGAACCATAGTGTAACAATTGGATCTTGTTAATTGTAATCTTAATCTGATGCTTATGTCCATCTAGCTAATCGATATAAGTAGTAATAATCAGACTGCTCAAGAGGGTAAGTGATTGTGGAACTCAATTGACAAGACTAAGTAGTGTTGCCTAAACATAGGAACAACTTTGGCACTTAACACTCTCCCATGCATTATAGACATATAACGCATAGCGGCTGACAACTTGGAGAAGAGTCGCAAGTATGAATAGACTATCACCATGCGTTTTTTATGTTAGATGTTAACCAACCCTAGCCCTGTTTTTACCCATTCATTAAATTCACCTAGCTGACTTTGCCATGTCGCATGCCTTTTCATCTTCCACGTTTTAGTTTAGTGTACATGTTATCGCTTTCTTTAGATTAGAAACAAACACCTTTCTTAAATATTTCTGGTTACCCCTACAATGCATATAATCCACTTAAATAAAGAATCAACATAATCCCTGTGTTCGACCTCGAACTCACCGAGAAAACCTACTCCTTTGCTTATACTTGGGTAAAGGATAGGAAAATTTGACAGATCACCAACGCATACCATTAAGCATAAGTAAGACGCATAGTGTGTTTAGCGCATAATATGTTAAACGCATAGGAAGCTTAATGATAATAGATAGACGCGGTAACAAGTTTTGCACTTCAGATCTACATCGCAACACTAGTGAAGGAAAAAGACTACATATTTCATATAATCTAATATTTCTAAAAGAATACAATACATTTGCTCCCCTCATAGGAACATCATTTGAGATCTCTGAGTCATCACATTCCATTGTTCTGCACCAATTTTTCAAAGGTTGCAGTTGGTAATGATTTTATAAATAAATCTGCAAGGTTATCCTTCGAACATATTTGTTGTACAATGATGTCGCCATGTTCTTCAAGATCATGAGTGTAGAAAACCTTTGGTGAAATATACTTTGTTCTATCTCCTTTAATATATTCTCATTTGATTTGGGCTATACATACTGTGTTGTCTTTGTATAACGTTGTTGGAGAATTTTTACTAGAAGACAAGCCACATGTTTCACGAATGTGTTGAGTCATTGATCTTAGTCATACACATTCTCTACTAGCTTCATGGATTGCAAGAACTTCAGCATGATTTGAGGAAGTTGTTATGGTTTGTTTCACTGATCCCCAAGATATAGCAGTTTCTCTACATGTGAACAGATAATCTATTTGAGATCTAGCTTTGTGTGGATCAAATAAATATCCAGAATCTGCATAACTAAGTCAAATTTTGATTTATTTGAATAAAACAAACTCATATCGATCATTCCTCGGAGATAACGGAGTATATGCTTAATTCCACTCAAATGTCTTTTTATTGGAGAATAACTGTATCTAGCTAATAAATTTACTGAAAATGAAATATCTGGTCTTGTACTATTAGCAAGATACATAACAAATTGCACTAAGATATGGTACTTCAGGAGCAAGAAGTTCTTCATTATTATCTTGAGGTCGAAATATATTTTTCTTCACATCTAGTGAACGAACTTCCACTGGAATGTTTAATGGATGTGCTTTGTCCATATAGAATCTTTTTAAAATTTTTCCTGTATAGGTTGACTGATGAACAAATATCCCATCTGCTAAATGCTCAATTTCCAATCCAAGGCAAAATTTTGTTTTTTCGAGATATTTCATCTCAAATTCTTTCCTAGGATATTCTATTGCCTTTGAAAGCTCTTCAAGAATTCCAACTATATTTAGGTCAACATATACATATATAATAGCAAATTCTGACTATAATTTCTTTATAAAAACACATGGACATATTGGATTATTCTTTCAACAAATATCCACTCAGACGATTATACCACATTCGTCCTAATTGTTTCAATCCATATAGTGGTCTCTGTAATTTTATTGAATATAGTTCTCGAGAACTTTATTTGTGTATTTTAGGTATCTTAAATCCTTCAGGGATTCTCATATAAATGTCATTATCAAGAGATCCATATAAATATGTTGTGACAACATCCACAAGATGCATGTCCAAATTTTCATACACAGTCAGGCCAATTAAATATCTTAATGTAATTGCATCTACCATTGGAGAATATGTCTCCTTATAATCAATACTAGGTCTTTGTGAGAAACCTTGTGCAACTAATCTTGCTTTATATCTTGTGATCTCATTATTTTCATTTCTTTTTCTCACAAATACCCATTTATATCCCACAAGTTTGACATCTTCTAGTGCCGGGACTACTAGTCCAAAAACTTGACGTTTTGAAAGTGAGTTTAATTCTAGCTCGATTGTTTCTTTCCATCGACGCCAATCTCTTCTACGTCGACATTCTTCAATAGATTTTGGTTCAGGATCCTCATTTTCAGATATAATATCAAGTGCAAATTATGTGCAAAAATGTTATCAATAACTATATTAGTTAGATTCCATCTTTTCCCTATCATGACATAATTTATTGAAATCTCATTATTATCTTTAGGTATTTCATCTTCTTCACTAATTGGATTATCAGTCATGTCAAAGGTTTCTTTGTGGATATTTACATCCTCAACCAAGTTTTTTTTACTATTGTTTATTTTTCTTTTTCGAGGATTTTTATCTTTGGAACCCACTGGTCTACCACGCTTCTGGCATGTTCAAGATTCATTAGTGACAACTTGCTGTGTTGGGATATCAATTTTCGACGGAATATTTGCAACGGGTATATGTGATTTAGTGACTTTCTTTGCATCTATAAATGCATCTGGTAATTGATTTGCTATATTTTGCAAATGAATTATTTTATGAACTTCAAGTTCACATTGATTTCTACGGGGATCTAAATGAGACAATAATGATGCATTCCATGCAATTTCCTTTTCAAACTTCTTAATTCCTCCCCCTAATGTTGGAAAATTTGTCTTATTAAAATGACAATCAGCAAATCATGTAGTAAATACATCACCCATCAGAGGTTCAAGATATTTAATAATTGATGGGGAATCATATCCAACATATATTCCTAACCTCCTTTGAGGACCCATCTTAGTACGTTGTGGTGGAGCAATTGGAACATATACTGCACATCCAAAAATTCTTAGATGGAAAATATTTGGCTCCTAGCCATAAGCTAATTGTAATGGTGAGTATTTATGATAAGCTACTGGCCTAATGTGTAAGCCCCGTACCTGACATTGGGAGAAGGCAAACAAGAAGAAACTATGAGACGGGTATTGAGTAAAGAAAATGGGTCGAGTTGTGTGGGAGCAAAAGTGGCTAAGTGTTGGCCATGTGATGGGATTATGCGTTGAGAGTATGTTTGAGGCTTGACGAGAGTTGCCACTAGTAGCCATGTGTTGAAGAGGGTAGCTCGGCGTGGACACAGATGTGAAGGAAGGAGGGCGCGATTGGCGTTGGTGGAAGTATGCGTTGAAGGCTACTATGCGTTAAAAGGTTGGCATTGCTATGCGTGAGATGGCCTATGCGTTGAAGGTTGGTATGCGTTGGTGCATAGAAAAGAGGCCGAGAGGGCCATGCAGTAGTCGGCTATTCGGCGATGGGGCGTTGGGCAATTAGTAGCACGGTAAGTTGAGGCTATGCGTTGCCGAAGCCATGTGCAGAAGGTTGTATTGGCTAATCTAAGAAGGAAATGATGGTAGAGGTGGTGAGTTGGTGATTTATATTGATATATAAGTGAGTGCATTGAATAATTAAACCCTTTTGGACATATTTTCGAACTCAGATTGATTCCATTTCGCAGACAAACAATGAGAAGAGGTGGAAGTAGGTGTTTATATCGAATTTAAGTAGAAACTAGATCATTTTCATGGTGATATTGAAGCTAGAACCAGAAGCTTGATTGTTGTTAATAAATCTGGAAATCATTCTGTATTTGAAGAAGAGTGAGCTGAGGAAGTTGAAGCTAGGACTGGAATTTTGAGGTTAGTAAGTTAATTTAATTCTTAGCAACTTCCATGAAGGATGTTTAAGCTAAATCCAAGCAAAAATATGTTAATTTTTAGGAGAAAGTAAACGGAGTTGAACTGCTAGACGATTTAAAGCAGTCGAAGTCATTTGAGAATAGTTCTCAAACGAAGACGAGTTATGGTCTGAAAGTTTGAGGTAAGTTAGAAAGCTCACTTCTTTACAAGATTGTAGAAGAGAGGAAGTTCTGAATTTGGCTGTAATATGATTTTTAGCAGGATAAAGAAAGAATCAGAAGGGAAGGAAGAAAGTAGTAGTCATCAGGTGTCGTTAAGACAGTGGTATCGTTAAAGAGCTGAAGAGTGAGCAGCGGAACGAGTGTTGCTGGTAAGCAAAGGACTTTGCGTATCACAACTCTCGCTGAAGTCTCGCTGGGAATCGCTCTTTAAGGTAATCTCGCTAGTCTTGTTCATTCTGGTCTCGCTAGTGCAGTACCCTGTGGTGTGATTTCACTGGTAATCTCGCTAGTGACATAGAGTATCGCTAGTTATGAATATTTTGGAAAAAGAGAGTCTCAGTGATGAAATGAGAATGGAATATAGATATGCATACTTAATGATTATGGAAAGGGAGTTCAAACCTAACGTGAGAAATGTGTTTTTACAGGCCAAGAAGAGCTCAGAAAGGCATATAATCCGCTCGGGGCCTAAGACAAGTAGTGAGTGACCTTCTATTTCATACAAGGATTATTTTTAACATTGTGCAAGTGAAAACTATTATGTCATATGGATTCCTGTATGCGTGCTATCTAAATGCGACCCACGGTGGAAGGACCATGTGTGAAGGCCTATGGGAATACAATTTATAATACACAGTGTTGAGGGACCATGGGTGAAGGCACTTGAGAAATTGATTAAAATAGATTCCAATGCCGAGGGACCTTGTGAGAAGGCATATGGAAAACCAGTACTTGATAGCTCGGTGCTGAGGGACCACGAGTGAAGGCACTTGAGCAATGGATTGATATGGAACTCAGTGCTGAGGGACAACATGAGAAAGCACTTGAAGGTTGAAACGCCGAGCGATGAAGTGTGAAGGCGTTCGAATATATGAATAATGGGAATTGGTTCATAAGGTTGAGTGCGTTGAGCTTTGCTCCGCTACCTCTTGGAAAGATAATTGTGTTACTTTTGTTTAATGGCATGGGTGACCTAGGAATCTTTACTTATAAAATATATAGTAGTTATTATGATCAATTTTAATTAAAGAAATGTAATAGTAATTGGATAAACTCAGACACTCATTGGGCTTTAGGCTCACGCTTTCTTGTTTATTGTTTGTTCGTTTTAGGTAGCGAGCGTGTCCAGGATGCCTAGCCTACAGAAGATCCTCATCTGGGCTTATTTTGCATCAGTTCTCTAGGATAGTTGTAAATACTCAGCTTATGTACATGTTTTTGTCATACATGATCCTTGGAGTATAGTGAAAGTGGGTTTTGTACAGTGTGTAGAACAAATACCTGTTATGATAAATTATGAGTTGAGCAATCTGAATTGAGAGATTATGTTTAACTTATGATGTTTCACTAGCATAAAGTTTTGTATAATTGATCTGGTATAAATTTATGTTTCAAGATATATGGAAATGAGTGTGTGTAGGTTGCACCCCCTTCTAGGTCAGGAAGGGAATATGGGAGGGGGTGTGACATAATGCGTGCAAGTAACGCAACATGCAAAATAGCATGTCCCCATACATATGTAGGAAGGTTAGCTCTCATAAGTAAAGGTCTAGCAATTAATTGCAAACGTTTTATAAATGATTCTGCTAAATCATTTTGTGTATGAACATGAACTACAAGATGTTCAACATTTATCCCAAATGACATATAATAATTATCAAAAGTTTGGAATGTAAATTCACTAGCATTATCAAGACGAATGGTCTTAATTTTATAATCAGAAAATTGTGCTCTTAAATTAATTATTTGAGCAAGTAATCTTGCAAATGCAAGGTTTCGACTTGATAATAAACACACGTGTAACCATCTACTAGATGCGTCTATTAATACCATAAAGTATTTAAATGGTCCACTTGGTGGGTTAATAGGTCCACATATATCACCATGAATTCGTTCAAAAAATGCAGGTGATTCAGTTCCCACTTTAGCTGGTGATGGTCTAATTATTAATTTGCCTTGAGAGCGAGCAACACATAATAATTCACTGATTGAAGAATCTTCTGGTTTTTTAATAGGTGTCCATTTGAATTTTCAATGATTCTTCTCATCATTGTAGATTCTAGATGACCCAACCTCATGCCAAATTGTAAATATATTTGGATTCATGAACTTCAGGTTCATTGTTGCATATGTTTTGATGACTCGTATATGAGCACAATATAATCCAGAAGATAAAGCAGACAACTGTTCCAATATACGTTTTTCATCTGAGATAGGAGATATGATATAAAGATATTCTATATCATTTTTTCTATCAGTTTCAATATGATAACCATTGTAACGTATATCTTTAAAACTTAATAGATTTCTCTTTGATTGACTAGAGAACAATGCATTGTTAATTGTAAATTTTGTTCCTCTAGGCAAAATAATATTTGGTTTTTCAAATCCTTCAATTAGGTTTGCAGAACCTGATATTGTATTGACTTTTGCTTCCAGCATTGTCAATGTGGGAAAATATTTTCTATTTGTAAGTATTATACGTGTAGTTGCATAGTTTGCTAGACATAGATCTTTATTCCTCATTTTTTAGTCACTCAACATATAAAAATTGTGCATGATTCTTCATTTAAACAAAATAATTATAATAAGACAAACAAAACTTGAAATACAAAAGTTTAAAAAAACATGAAAGATAGATGGACAAAACAAACAACATTAATTCTAAATATTCTCAAAATTAAAAGAAACACTTGCTATGCTATCATCTGTTCTGATTTTCTCTTTAGAAGATTCAAAGAAGTCCACCACATCCAAATTTTTCATATTGGATGGGTCAAATATATCGTTGTTCTGGTATGCAAAATTTGTTTTCACATTTTTCCCTTTTTCCTTCAGAGAAGCTTGATAGATATCAACTAGGTATTTTGATGTACGACAAACACGAGACTAGTGCTCAGTCATCCTGCATCGGAAGCATTTATGTTTATCATCTTTTGTATTTTTATCTTGTGGAGCTTTTCCTTTAAGATCATCATTTCGGGTGGTTCTTTTGAATTTTAGATGATTAGAATGACCACCACGAAAAAAATAATTATTGCTTCCTTTGCCATGGTCACGACCATGACCACGACCACGACCATAACCTCGATCAAGATTATTAAAATTTACAACATTCACTTCAGGGAATGGTGTTGTTCCAGTTGGTCGAGATTCATGGTTCTTCATCAATAGCTCATTATTTTGTTCAGCTACGAGAAGACATGAAATTAATTCAGAATATTGTTTAAAACATTTCTCTCGATATTGCTGCTGCAGGAGCATATTCAAGGCATGAAATGTAGAAAATGTCTTCTCCAACATATCCGCATCAGTAATTTTCTCTACGCACAACAACAATTTTGAACTAATTTTAAATAATGCGGAGTTGTAATCACTTACTGATTTGAAATCTTGGAACCTCAAATGCATTCATTCATAACGAGCTTTAGGAAGAATGACTATTTTCTGATGATTATATCTCTATTTTAAATTCTTCCACAAGATATAAAGATCTTTTATTGTTAAATATTCCATCTTCAATCCCTCGTGGAGATGATGGCAAAGGAAAATCATAGCTTTTTCTTTTTCCTGAATGGATATTGCATTTCTCTCTTTAATTGTTTCTCTCAGGTTCATGGCATCTAGATGTATTTCAGCATCAAGCACCTATGACAATAATTATTTTCACTGATGTCAAGGGCTGCAAATTCTATTTTTGTAAGATTTGCCATGATAACACTATCACGAAGAATTATATTTATATTAGCAATTTAACATATACTAAACATGCAAAACAACGTTTAGTTTACTAATTATAACAAAGAGAAAATGACATACCTTCAGAACCTATCTTCAACGGAGAAACAGTTTAGTTTACTAATTATAACAAAGAGAAAATGACATACCTTCAGAACCTATCTTCAACGGAGAAACGGCAAGAGCTCGTGTTGATAACGTGCTGTAAAATTGAGGAGCAAAATGACAGAAAGACGGGAGCACAAAAACAAAGATATTAAAATATTAAAATAATAAATAATAAAATAATATCAAAGGAATTAAAATAACAAAATTAAATAAAGTAAACTTAAAATAAACTAAGATAAAGAAAGTGAGATTTTATGGAAAATGAAATTTCTCAAATTTCACCAATCCTTTCTCTTCTTTTCTCTCCAATGTGTGTGTTACAATATCCACCAAAAGCCTCTATTTATAGGCAATTTGGCAAGTAGGTAGTGGCATTTCATAACCACTAAGGATGTGTCATTAGTAGATACATGACCTTTAGCCATTAAACTTAATTATATAATTGGCATTTAATTTGTTATAATATTCATAATAAAGACTAAGATTTTAGCCATGAGTGTTGAAAACTTGATTGGTGATGATTGTTTTTGCCTTAAAAAGAACAATATTTTTAATTCTCAGCCATAAAACCTATTATTTTCACGTTTTAAAATTAGGGGAATCTGTTTTTAAAAAATATAATAAGTTATATTCTATTCAAAAAAAAAAAATGATTGAACAAACAAATAAATGATTATCAAATGTGATAGGTGGGTCATTTAAGTAGTTAAAAAAAAACCATCAATATGACTGAGATTTGACTTGGAAAAACATTAATTTGGTGCAAGTCGAGTCAAGAAGTGAATAGTTTGGCATTGAAAGAATTGGAGACAAAATACTATCTGAAATTTAATAGCTGCCAAACTTTTTAATAGTGTTTTTTCTTTATTCAATTCTCTTTCAAAGTAACCTAAAATCATCAATATATTGGCCACCTAACTTTTCGAGACTTTTTCCCTGGTCTTGTATCATCTTCATCTATGGTTGTAAAAGCTATCTACGAATTCATACATATGTTGAAAAATGTTAGTAAAATTATATATAATAAGGAATGGTTCAAGTTAAAATTTTAAATACTATGTTTTAGACATTGTTTATGTATATTTATTATTTTATGAATTTTATCACATGAGTGAAGGTTCCCTATCCTTCATGAAAGCAATTTGAAAAGGTTCCAACTATTGTTTGGTCTTGCTGTTAATGATGGTAAGAACTCGATGTTTTGTGTTGGTGAAGTGAAGGGTCTTTCAACATTCATAGGGTTCCCGTTAGCGTCACTTTTTGTTTCTATGTTGGCTTGCTTCTTATTTTCAAAAAAAAGAGAAAAAAAAAAGACTCTCGTAGTTTAACCATTTGCCTCTGATGGAAAAGGTTACTACCTGTGTGAGGAGTTGATCAGTTAGGGTTTTGTCTTATGATAGTTGGTTACAACTTATGTAGTCTGTTTTGCCTATCAAGTTTATTAGGCTAATGTGTTTGTTTTGCCAGTGAAAGTTGTGCATGATTTAGATCGTTTACTTCATTCTTATCCTTGGAGAGTGAAAAGCGCTTGAAAAGTGCTTTCTATTCTATCAAATTAAGGGAATTTATATTAGATTTCACTTGTGTGCTTTGATGTTGATTGCCCATGATGAGATTCGAATTTGCATAATAGATGACTTATTGTGGAAATAGAATAACATTATCTAGACTGAAAAAAGGATTAAGTTGGGTGTATTTGGTTTTCACTCCAAAAGACCCCACTGGTTAAAGAGTGGAAATGCATGATAGTTTGTAATCTTAGAATAAGAAAAAGAAAATAGTATACATGCCTTTAAGAAAAGAAAAAGTGTATACAAAAATATATGAGCTTTATTTGCCTATCTTTTTAAATGTTAAACTTGTAATGAGTATGTATAGATGAGGGTAAAAAGACATGCCTTTGCTGTGGTCAGTAAGGACGCCTAGGAATTGACTAGGTACGAGTCCCTACAGTGAATGTGTGAAAGCTAGTGCCCCTAAGTAAAAGAATGCAAGTTTAGGGCCCATGAAAAAAATATGATTGAACTGCACCTTAGTGGACATATTACCTACTTGAAATGTATGGATGCTTGAAGATCGGTGCATGAGCTAGAGTAGGGGAAAACTAAAGAAACTCTCTTAAGTCCCAATTTGAGTTTTAGCATTTTAAATTAAATGAGGCTTGCACACACACACATGGGAGATAACAAGATTTGGCCTTGAATGATTATAACAATATAGATATGCTTGCATGTTTCTACTTAAGCTCTAAGTGCTATTCTCTGAGACATGAGTTAATTGCACACTACTTCATCTAAACTCCCTATTATTTGATTCTATTCTTTGCTTGGGACTAGCAAATCTCTAAGTTTGGGGTGGTAAAAAGCACTTGAAAAGTGCTTTCTATTCTTTCAAATTAAGAGAGTTTATATTAGATTTCACTTGTGTGCTAGTGATTTTCAGGTCAAAATAAGAAAAATTAGAAGAGAAGACCAAAAGATCAAAACCGAGCCAGAATACAGTGAAAAAGAGATGAAAAACACAAAGTTGCCAAAAACAAGGCAGCGTCGGGACGCTGTTTTCTGAGAAGACACTGCCGCAGCACAGCAGCAGCGCCGCAGTGCTATCCAACAGTGTCGCGACACTGTCTTTCCATATTTGGCAACACCGCGGCGCCAGTATTCCTTCATTAATATTCTTGTATTTTTGGAAAGTTTTTTGGGTGGCCAACTCTATAAATTGAGGGGTTTCCAGCAGCCCTAATCGTCAATCTACGACCAAAAGAGACACAAGAAGGAAAAAATTGAGTGAGAGTTCATAAAAGAGCCTAAAAGAGTGAGTTAGTTGCAATGAAGAGGAAAAGAGTTCAAGAGAGTCATAGTGTTGTTTGAGTTTCGACGTGAGAGCCAAGGAGATTATGATGGTGCTACCTCAATCAAAAGCCTCTTTGAGTTTCCCTTTCTTTACACTCTTTCTTTGTTTATATTGTTTGAATATGTTACTTCAAGCTATGAGTGGCTAAACTCTTTAGCTTTCATTGTTATTGTGATTAATTCTTGAGGATTGGCCACCTTCACATGTTAGGTTAGATGTATGGTTGAGAGATTGTATGTCTAACTAGATCTATAACAATGAATTGTTGTTAATCTATCATAAGAATAGTTAGGTTAACAATGAAAGTTGCTAAAGACTACTCTTAATGCTATGTAATTTGTATTGGTTTCAAGAGATTAATAATCAATTGAGTTGCATGAGAAAGGGTTGTTTTTTAGAGAAAATAACTTGGAATTAAGTTTCTAAACTTAGGCATATGAATTACAATAAAATCCATGAACCCTAGAATATTGCATGATGAAATAAACAAGGATTCATTACCCTAGAACTCTCTTTGACTCTTGTGTTTCTTACTTTATTTACTTTCCTTATTTAGTTTTTATTTTCCATAATTCACAACTTCAATTCCAATCCTCAAATAAAATTGATCCAATTCTATAATAGTTAAGTAACATAAACCTTCACAATTGGATCTTCAATGGAACGATATTCGGACTTTACCATCTTCTATTATAACTTGACTCGTACACTTGCGGTTAACACATAAAGTGGCATAATCTGAGAGTGATGTTAAAGTGTGTTTATGGGGCCAAAGTTGCTTGTTCGAAGGTCTATCTTCCATGTTACAAGGTGGCTGAGGTACCCATCATATTCCTTCTTGAAATGTTGCTGTTGTGGCTTATCTTCATTGGCTTTGGACCCTTGTGGTCACCTAGGAAAAGGCATATATTTTGTGCAATCAAAGCATTTAGGCAGTTTAGTCCATCTAGTTTTTCGTATTGGTGTTGGTTGACTATTCTTTGCATTTGAGACAATTTGCGATCCTTGGTTCATTTTTCTACGGGAAATTAGCATCGCAACCTATACTTCGGCATTTTAGTACGATGGTTATTTTATATTCTCGTAGTTCTCTTCATACTAAGTTTGGTGATTTTCTCCACCAAGATGGGACTTTTGGAGCAAGTTTGGGTGGTTTGGCTCCTTTATCATTCTAGAGTGCTTTTAGTCACTAGTGCCTAGGAGCCTTTACAACCTAGGCATCTTATGGTACCTTTAGGCTAGCCTCCTCTAGTTTGGAGGTAATACTCCCAGACAACACTCTTTTAATGCACGGTTTGCTGTTTAAAATCGATTACAGACGTATGATCGTATTAGTATGTAGTGTTCTAATATACCTAATGCTTGTGTTCTTTGTACTGTTGGTGTTGAGTCCCGGGATCATTTATTCTTTGATTGAGTTTTTAGTCATTTGTTATATTTGGGGAGACATGCTCTTCTGGGGAGGTTGTTCTTATTGGATTTCTCATTGGGGCATTAAAATTATTTACTGGATTTGCCATTTTAATACGAGCAATCAGTTACGATGTAAGGTTTGAAGAGTTGTATAGTTTGTTGTTATTTATCATGTGTCCATGTCAGTACCTTGTGACCTCACCATGATCAAATAGGTTGTGTGGTCTGAGATTTTTCTTTATTGTTCTAAGTGGTTTGAGGCTTCTATTGAGAGGATTTAATATGTTCTTTTCCTTGGGACGTTTTCCCTTGAGCTATATGAACTTTTTCTTTTGTGTGGTCCGTTATGTCTTCGTTCTTGTATTTTTATTAACGCTTTTGGTTGAGTTTTGTTTGTGTATTGACCTCAGGCTATGAGGTTTCTCTTTATTGCATTTCAATACATTTTCTTAAAAAAAAGAAACAAACAAGCAAATGAAAAGGATTCTAGCATATGTTTTTGTTCAAGTTTTGTTACATGCACTCGTTAATTTTAACAAAAAAAAACAAAAAAAAAAAAAAAAAAAAAATTACACAAAGAACGTCAAACTTTTTTTAGAAAAATGAATGACAGTAAGAGAGATTTGAACTTATGATCTTATATAAAGA
Organism: Citrullus colocynthis; assembly: GCA_031780015.1. Taxonomy (NCBI): domain Eukaryota; kingdom Viridiplantae; phylum Streptophyta; class Magnoliopsida; order Cucurbitales; family Cucurbitaceae; genus Citrullus; species Citrullus colocynthis. The sequence continues at coordinate 93,677 of QLSR01000147.1, forward strand.
CATGCCAATTATGGCATTGTTGAGTTGTACTCATTTATTAGCTGATAAAATTAAAGTCTCCTAGGAGATAAAACTGGGCTTCAATACACAAAATCTCAACAATGGAATATATCTTTCAAAACTCACGAAGTTTCAACAACTCAAAGTATAGTATTTAAAGGCCCATCGATCAAATTTATATTACTCACAATATGTCAATATATACATCATCGAACGTGTATTAAAAACCAACATTCAACACTCTCATGATAATAAATATTTTCTTCTGCTTTTTCAAACAAAAGTCTAAAAAAAAAAATTAGGAAAAAATATCAATTTATACCACTAAACTTTGGATGTTGTGTATCGATTAAAATCTTGAACTATAATTGTATCAGATTAAACTCTGAACTTCGTAAGTGTATCAATATGCACTCTCCTTCAAATTATGCTTGAAAGATATCGCGTGAAACTTATAGTTTTTATCAATCGAACTCCTAGATTTTCACAAGGGACTCTTCTTTATGGCTACCTAGTTGAGTTTTGGTAAAATATTAGAAATGCAGTTGTCCAACAATCAAAAGATTGAAGAAAGTGATGCGCTCCAAACACTATAAAAGGAGCCTCTGCATTTGGTTTCAAATTGTCCCAGTTAGAAACATTTTAAATTTAGATATACTAACTCTGGTTAAATTCCTATTTGAATTGTCTAGTTTGAGAATGGGAAAAATGGTGTGCGTAATCAAAAGCTTTGAAAGAATGATTTTGTAATCAGAGTCAGGGAGAGATTTCTGTATGATTGTAATATTTTTTCACATAGTATAATTTTTCTGGTATGTGGTTTTTTCTTGTTTTTCCATATTAATTATTGTGTATCAAATTTTATTGTTTTCTTTTAATTTCTCTATTATTTTTTCTGTTTATCTTGTGGTAGAAGTGGGGGCTTTCCATATAAGAGGTATAAAATCATCCCTACATCAACTCTCCACACGTGACAATTTGAATTAATGCATGGATGATTCTAAAAAGAAAAAAGAAAAATCCTTAAATTAATCCACATATATGAAAGCTTAAAGACCTCATTTATACAATTATAAGTGTCACACAATATTTTTTTAAACGAAAAATATAATAAAGGTATACGTGTATTTAACACACCTGCAAATATTTAAGGTTAAAATTGATTCAATTATTAAGTTTAAGATTTTAATTAATACAATCACCAAAATTTAAAGGCATAAATCATCTTTTCTCTAGAAATTATAATTACAACGTTCATAGTTCAACGGATACGAAACTAAAAGCCAATTATTTATGGTTTCGGAAGAAATCGACACACAATAATTGCCAGAGACAAATTTTCTGATTGAAAGATAGAGACTACCAAGGAAAAAGAGAAGTCACGTTTTTATTGAGCCGCAAACATTTATTTTTCTCTTTTTTAAATAACAAATTTGGTTCCATAATTTTTGAAAAATTAAAATTTAGTCCTAATATTTTTACATATTAAAATTTTTTCTTTATAATTTGAAAAAAACTTCATAAATAATTTATATAATTTAATAAAACTCTTATACAATTTTCTATCTAATAACATTTTATTTGAATATTAGTAAACTGTAGGCCGAATTCATTTTTAAATTATGTCGACTAAATATTTATTTTTTAAAAATTATAGGACCAAATTTGTAATTCTGTGGTAAATTATGCTTGCCACCTTATCTACAATAAAAAGAACCAACTTTTTCCTTACCCATTTTCTTAACAATGAAGCAAAAAAGTAAAATAAAATTCTACTTCTCACTTTCAATATTGTCAAAAAGAAAAAGAAAAAAAGAAATATGATTCTGCAAACTAAAATGAACAAATTAAAGAGAACTTCCAGGTTAATTACAACATTGGAAATTTAAATTAGATCAAAACAAGCCGATTTCTCTCTATGAGTGCATAATTTAAAAGAAAAATACTAATTCAAGCCAAAAGGTTAAAATTAGATAAAGTGTGGGAAGAATTGAAAGAAAAATACCCACTTAGTAAGAACTCAGGTGAAATTAAAACACCCAAACGAATCCATTGGGAAGAGACTTCTCTATGTAAAAAATAATTGCAAATTATGTTTCATGTGTCTATTCACACCCTTGAACAAAATAAATACAAAAGAAAAAACTAATTAGAGTTCATACGAAAAAAAAAAAAAAAAAATTGTTTCCCACTTGAACAATAAAAAATTAACAAAGCTACCACACTCCCATCAATTTATGTTACCTTTTCCTCTTCTAATATTTAGCTAAAAATGTTCTGCAAACGTGCTCTCACCCTCATCAACATCAAGAGGAAAGAAGGAAAAAATTGAAAAAAAATGAAGAAGTATTGTGTTCTGCAATCTGAAATGAATAGTATATATAGATCATAAAATACAAGTTACAACATAGGTAATTTAAATTTAGATCAAACTAAGCTGATATTTTCTTAAAAAAGCAAATACTAATGGCCCAAACAAAAAAAAAATGGATAAATTATGAGATGCAAAGAAGTTGAAGGAAAAAGTAGTTTTAGTGACAGATATAGGAGTGAGCACCTACCCAAGAAAGCATAGTTCTATTGGCATGTGAAAGTATTAGTAACTACGAGATTTGCTGTTTAGATTCCTAAATAATTAAGAAAAAAATAGTGAGAACTAGAAGAAGAGAAGTATTAGGAGGTAATTTATTGGTAGTGGTGATTTGTGTGTTTCTTCATGGAGGATTCTCTATGAAGATGCTCCAAAGGCCAATGCTTCCACTAGGATGATGATACTCTCTCAAGGGCATCTCTCAAGGGCTTGGAGACCTCTCTCTCTCTCTTAAACCAAAGTGGGATGTTTATTGGAATATATATAGAGTGATGATACATTGATCTATCTAGTTTTTGGCCTTTCAAGTTTATTTTTATTTGATCCTTCAACTTTTAAAGTATTATGTTAGTTTCTGAATTTTTAAGCTCGTTTAAGATTTGAATGTCTTTTTCAATTTTATCACTTTAGAAAAAAATACCAAGGGAATAATATCACTTTGATCCCTAGGTTTTGAGTTTATTTCACATTTGATCCTTACGTTTAAAAATGTTAAACCTTTCGTCCTTCAATTTTGGATTTTTTTTAATAAATACGCACTTCAGTCTTTTGTGTCAATATATATTAATTAATTTAAAATAATTATGAAGAAAAATACTAAAATTAATTTTAATATTGATAAAAAAGAGTGAAAGTTATTTAATCATAATTCTTTTAAATTAATTAATAAATATTAATACTAAAGACTAAAATTGAGGTTAAAAGTGTAAATTTTGAAATCTAGAGATCTAAATTGAAATGAAACTCAAATTTTTAGGGTAAAATTGTAATATTATAAATTCTAGTAGCTAAATTGAAATCAAACTCAAAACTTAAGGACTGAAAATATAATATTTTGAAATGTAATGATCAAGTAAAAAATAGAGCAAGAATATACTTTTTCCAAATAACAGTTTTGGTCCTTACTTTCATTTTAATTTTAACAAATTATTGATATACTTTTGAGCAATTAAGTGTAATACACATGTTAATATAAAAATCGGGGCAAAATAAACTAAAAGTATGAAAAGTTAAACCAAAGTGATTATTGTTCTTTTGGTAAAGGTAAAATATAACAAATTTGAAAATTTATAGTTCAAACTTTAAACAATCGTTTTAAAAATTTAGGAATAAAATAAAACAAACTCAAAAGTGCGGGGCTTGAATGAAATTAAGATAGATGTGAAAGCGTATAAAAATATATTAATGGTGGATGACATATCATGGGTGACGCACTTAAATAAAGTACAGAATCTTTATTAAATATATGTAAACACAACGGGGATGAGAAGTAGGAGATATGGATCTCCTTATAGTTTAGCTTTTGTACTTTAAAATATTTTCAAAAGGTTTTTAAAATTTTATAATTGTGTCCATTATTTTGTTTGGCGTATTTAAAAGATTTTTTTAATTAAGTCCTTAAACTTTGTATTTTAAAAGATATTTAAGTGCTCTTGTACCTATTGTGTATTTAAGGAGTTGCCCAATAAGAAATTGTCACGCATGACAGTTTTGTATTTTTCTAAAAAAATAATTTTTTTTTTCAAAATTGGTGTATAAAAATGGAGAATATAGAATTAAGTGTAGCCTAGACTACACCTAATTATTACTCTTATATTTTATCTCTAATAAATTTATATCATTAACGTCGTTAGGATTTTTAAGCAAAAATCGACGGTGATATTTAAGGATTAAGTGGTGGCATAATGAACCTAATCAAGTTATTATAAGGGATATTGAGAGATTCAAGATTCTATCACAAGTTAAAGTGAGCATAAATCAAGTGTTATACGAATGTGTTAACGATAAAAAGATTTGTGGTTTAAAATTTTAAATCCCTCTACTCTTCTAAACAAAAATTCTATTATAAAAACTTCAAAGTATACCCATTCAAATAATTAAACATAATTAACATGAAAGTTTTAGAGGCTATTTGAATCATTACATAGATTCACTTTGAAAGTTTAAGAACCAAACTCATTGTTTAAACAATAATTAACTATAAAGATTTTTAATTCTTTAAAATTAATTAAGAGACACAAACATTAAAATTGAAAGTGAGCATTTAATGAAAATTATAAGTTATAAGTATATTGAAACCTAGAGACTAAATTAAAACACAACTTAAATCTGAAAAGTAAAATTGTCATATTTTGAAATATAGGGACTAAATCAAAATCAAATTTGAAGCTTAACAACTAAAAATGTAACATTTTGGAACTTCGGAAACAAATAGAAACTAAATCCAAAACTAAGAGACCAAATAGGTATTTTCTCTGATTTTTTTCATACAAAAAGGATGGGAGGATTTGAATCCATGGACCTCTTGGTCATTAGATTATGAGGTTGGTAATTCTTAGTGATGCACATTATCTAAATTTACAATTTAATTTTGTTTAATCTCTCCATTACACGAAAGCTTCCATAAATTTTTTTTCCAATTTGAAGTATTTAATGTAAAGTATACTTTTAGTTCTTTGAGTTTCGAAATTGATGTCTATTTAAATGTTGGAGTTTCAAATGTGATACTTTAACATTGAAGCTTGAAAAATAATTTTAAATAGTGCACATGTAGTATGTCAAAAATTGACCCGTAGTTGACAAACAAAAAAAGTGACATGACATTACAACTTACCAAATTTCAAATGACATGGCCATATTAATTCATTTTACACTAGCTAGTTATCTTTGTATTATGTGACATTTCCTTTATTATTCTCTCAATAAGTGAAAATCAATATTAATTAGAAAAGAGATACATTGTAGAGGTCTTGTGTCTGCTTTGATACCATCTTATATCAACTGATTGATCTAAAAGTTTAAGCTAATGAGTGAAGGTAGATTTAACATTATATCGTCTAACAAAGAGTAAATAAACAAAAAGAATAGTACTAGTAAGGAAGGTCCTACATTAACTTACATTGGAGAATCTAATTTGCTAATTTACTATGTAATATATGGTTTCCCTTAAACTTAAAGGGGTAAGGTAGAGACCAACTTGAATTTGTTAAGTAACCTAGTGAAACAACCAAGTGACATTACTTTTGTGAAGACATCTGTTAGTTGCTTATAGTGGATTTGAACTGTAAAAGAAGAGCATTGCTCTACAAGTGATTTCATACAAAACGATAGTCATTCTCAATGTGCTTGGCATTCTCGTAGAAAACCTCATTGTGATTTATTTGAATCGTTATATAATTGTTACAACGAGGTGTATTAGTAGAAAATTGAGGGGCTCACATATTTGAAAGTAACCAACAAAACAATAATGATTTAGAGGTAGCATAAAAAAGTGCATGATATTCATACTATCTGTTGAAATTAAAAGTAATAGTTTATTTCTAACTTAGCCTAGAGATGAAAGAGATGGCTAAGTGAGACACTAATTAAACAATAACTTGTGGTAAATCATTTGTCAATAAAATCACCAACCCCATTAGCATTAAAGTAGCCAGAGAGCACCAAAGATGACTATGAAGAAAATTAAATAGCATAGTGTGGAATACGAAGTATAGCGGTAATATGTATAGTACAAAAAGCATACGTTAATTAACGGATAATATGAGCAACATAGCTAGGCAATATTAGGGAGGGTTACTTTTAAGTAAATAAAACTACCAACAAGTTGTTGATACAAAGTATAATCCATTGAAAAGACGCCATAAAAAAAGTTCATCAAGAATTCAAATATAGTAGTGTTGATGACATAACAGAGATAGTGATACCAGATCAAGCTAGAAGATCATAGGCATATTTGGCTTGAGATAAATAGCATCCATCGAAGCGAGATGAAGCCCAAGGCCAACTAAACGAGGACGAGGGTGGGGAATACATTTCCCAATTATTTTTATTTTAAAAAAGAAATCATACATACATACATACATACATATATATATATACGTTAACCTTCTACCGTCACACGTAAAAGGCTAAAAATAAAATAAAATTTATGATATCGAATCCTACTCCTATTACTACAATAGCATAACAACAGTGGTAAGTCCGAGTTGATCCAAAGGGAATCACTAGTATGAGTTTTTCGTAAAGCTAATTAACGAATTAGAGCGGTAAATGAGGAGGGGGGGGGGGGGTGGG
>QLSR01000147.1:100568-165139 GCA_031780015.1 Citrullus colocynthis
GGGGGGGGGGGGGGGGGGTTGGTGTGGACAGTGTGATAAGTGTGCAAGAAAAATAAAAGCAACTGGTAAATGTAACCTAGGATTGGGTTTATCTAGAGCAAGAGATGTTCCTGTGTATTTTCGATCATCGATTTCTGCTAATTAAACATGCATTTGATTTATGCTTCCACAACGACGTACTTAGCCTGACCTAACGCAACGACGCTAGAGATAGCTGAAAAGCTCGATTAAACGAAGCAAGCGACCTAAATATTCATTAAAGCAATTATAACAATGCCCTAGTTAAACTACATGCTCTTAGATTAGTTGAGTTCGATAGCTTCGATAAAGAAACAAGAACATGTGCATTAAGCTTTAGGATTCTATTGTGTTGATTAACCAATTGGATAGCCTAACTAATTAACCAATTTTATCTTTGGACCTAGTTAATACATGTATACTAGGATAGCCATTAAAAGCATGATTAACCATTGCTACTTAGGTGATTGAGCTACACATTCAAGTGTAAACACACAAACATGAATCTAGAAATTAAAATAGATTCAAAGAAAGCATAGAATCAATATACATTCAACCTATCAATAGAAAATCTCAAGAAAGTACAAGGTTCTTAGTCCCAAAACTAAATATAATCCTTACCTCAACATCCCATAGACAAGAAGAAGAGAGGGAGCTCCAAATCCATGTTTACAACCGAAAAGAAAGTTTTTTTTCTTTAAATAAAAAAAAAAACTATGCTAAGATGCTAGAAATATAAAGGAGAAGAAGAAAATTTGATGGTCTCCTCGGTCTCCATGAGTCCCAACATTTCAAACTCTAGAAAAAAGAAGAGAATATATATAAAATAGGGGTGGAAGGGCGTCGATGCACTCTAATAGAGCGTCGATACGCTTTGAGTAGAAATCGAAGCGTAAGTCTCAAGTGGAGTGACGCTACGCTCTTGCAGGCACATGCCTTCGACCCTTTCCATCAAACGATGGAGCGTTGCGATGCTATCACTAATTATGCTCTCTACCTTTGAGCATAGAGAAAAGCATAGTTGCGCTCTGCTCTACACTAGCCTCAGGGGCATTTTGGTAATTTTTGCATTCTTGAGCTCTAGATGCCTGATTTCGCTTCTGATAACTCGAAATCAACCCCGAACAGCTCGTAACACTCTGAAGTACATGATTTGCTCGAATTCCTACAAAATAACATTTAATCATTAAAACATAACAAGCAAAGAGAATTAAGGACATAGAAATAACTCTTCTCGAGAGCTATCAATATACCCATACAGGATTTTTATATGTTTAAATCACTTATCTTATGTATGCATATAGATATTGAATGAATAATTTGATATATTTGTGTTGGAATTTGTGTCCTAAAGCCTTGTAATTGATTAGTTAATTAATTTAATTATTCAATATGCAATATGAAATTTCAGTAACCATAAAAATTCAAGGTTATTATATGTAGTCTTGAACAGTATATAGTTGAAATACAAGGTGGATCATGTTCAAGAAATAACCTAAAGATCTATAATATAGGTAAAGTTGGATGTCTTATCCTGATGAGACTATGGATAAACCCACTTTGTAATAATTACAAATGATTTAATCCAAACTATTCATGTAGAGTTAGAGTATCCTATATAAAGAGTTTGCACAAGTCTGAACCACGAAATATTTAATCTCTCTTTGTAAATCCTTTAATTGATGAGATTAATATTTCACAAGATGTCATGTGCAACTCGATCTTAATCCTGAGTTATTTATGAACTCCTATCGCTGAGGTCAGTCCTTTGATTTGCACTGGTGAGAGTGGCCTGAGTTGATGACTTAATAAGCCTACTATTTTGGAGATTTGACTAAATGGGGAGCTGGGAACATAACTTCACGACGAAATTCACTCATTCTCGTATAGGGTAAGTAGATAAGTAGTTCCCTTAAGTGCTAACATCAAGTATTTGCTTCTTTGTAATCCAACATGACCTTTTCCTAGGGTCATGCATCCAAGTTCCCCATGCTTACTCCATGGACTCCTTGTTACCTCTGCCATGTGTCCATGGTTCACCTAACGTGGTTTTCTCTCAAACTTATCTACAACTTATTCTCTTTCTGAAACTCAAGTTTGCTGAAACACTTTTTCTTCCCCACCATGTTCTCATCGCATAGCCCCCCCTAAGTTTGCCAAAATTTGGCTAACTCCACAGGTTTGTACTCAAGTTCTCCCTTTTTTTTCCTAGTTTCTTCTCTTCACCATAACTAAGCTATTAGATCAAGATTCCGGATTTCACAATGTATGAATTGGATAGCCTAACCAATTAATCAAATTTCAGGTCAAATTACCGTTTTACCCCTATAATTACCTTTTACTTCTTAAATACCATTGATCCCCCTAGTGAATAATTTGTTTATGGCTCTACCATAAACCAAGCCCCCTTAGGCCAATGAGAGGGTGAGTACCCTTTGTTCAAGATTTGGAATTAACACTTAAGGGAACTACTCATCTACTTACCTTAAAGGTGGGGAAGGAATGAATTTTGTCTTGTGTAGTTATGTTTCCAGCCCCTACTCAGTCTCATTCTCGAAACGTAAGCTTATTAAGTTAGAGACTCGGGCCACACCCATACATATCAAACGCCAAGCCATCACAAGAAGAAGTTCATAACTCACTGAAGATTGAGATCAAGTTATATATGGTATCCTATGAAATTCTAATCTCTTCAGTCAACATCGTTATAAAGAAAGATTAATGATTTACCAGTCCGATCTTATACAAACTCATTATATAGGATACCCCTACTCATATGTCTCCACAAAGACGATTTGAATCACATCATTTGTAACACTTACAAAGTGGGTAATATCCATAGTGTTACCATATCAGGTACCTAACCTTAATCCATACACTATAGATCTTTTAGGTTATTACTTGAGCATTATCCATACATATGTCCACGACATACTATTCAAGCTCATGATATAACCTTGGATTTTCCCCATAATGAATAACCCATTATTGCATATTTACAACAATCAACTATTATGTCAAATAACTAATCCAGCTTCGAATCATTGTGTGAAGATTTGAAGCAGCTTCTAATCCAAGGACGATTTTGGATAATTTTTTAAGTTTTTGGAATGAATTTACACTAATGATAAAGGCCCTATTATTGAAGCTAACTTTGTGTAGTTTATGAAGGGAATTAAATCCCCAACGGAAGCGTGTAATCGCGTTCTTTAATTTATTGAAAGAATTAAAAATACAAAAAAGTAAAGAAAAGGTCAAGCATTATACCTTTGCCTACCTATAATTCTCAAACCGATAGTCTTCTCCTTGTAGTCTTCCTTTTCTAAGAGATCTTCCTTGCTATGACTCTGGCAAGGATTTGATTTGTGGGAACCGCTTCTTTGAAAGAATAGGAAGAAGATTTTTCTTAGAATTTTTCTAAGAAAATTGGGAGAATTAGTAGAGGAAGATTTTTAAAGAAATCGTAGACATTATTCTCTTAGAGAGTGTGTTTGATGAAGGCTCCCAAGGGCCTATTTATAGAACTTTATGAGTTACTCCTAATCCTGTTAGGATAAACCCTCTGCAGAGATTTTAAATCAAATATTTATTCATATCCAATATTAATAAATATCTATCTAAATAATATCTCATAATAAGTGGTTTAAAATATTTAAATCTTATTTAAATATGTATTTTTTATAGAATCTTTGATTTGGATCTCATCCAAATTAAATAATTAAGTATTTGAATCCAATTCAAATCAATTAATTAATGCTCTATCTATCTATTTTTTGCAAAATCTTTAATTTGTATCTCATCCAAATTAAATAATTAATTCTTTGAATCCAATTCAAATCAATTAACTAATTCTCTCTCTATCTATTTTCGATAGAGTCTTTAATTGGATCTCATCCAAATTAAATAATTAATTAATTGAATCCAATTCAAATTAATTAATTAATTCTCTCTCTCTCTTTATTTATATGGATTTTATCTAAATAAATAATTAATTATATGAACCATATTCAAATAAATTAATTCTTCATATTTTAAAGTTATAATTTGAATCACATTCAAATAAATATTTATAATAAATTACACAATTAATTGTATTCAATACAATTAATATTTTCCTCCATAAATTCGAACATTTCAAAATTTTCTTTTAACATAGTTTGTTGGTCCAAGGGGACCTTATAGACCTGTACATCAGAAGCTCCAACAATATGATATTTATCAGCTAAACTCATTAACCACATTAATCAATATTTGTTAACTATGAGTACACTTCACTAAAAACTCACAGTTGTACTCTTCTCACTGCAAATGTATTTCTGTGTCCATGGATATAGATCAATAATAGCAAATTAGTCCTTCACAAGTGTTTGTCATCAACTAGGTCAAATTACCGTTTTACCCTTGGGTTACTTCTAAATCCTTAAGTACTAGTGCTCCTCTAATGAACAACCTGTTTATGGTCTAACCATTAAACAGAAACCCCTCTGGGGCCAGTGAAACGATAGAGCCCTTTGTTCAAGTCTCGGAGACACCACTTAAGGGAACACTTATCTACTTACCCTAAAAATGGGAATGAGTGAATTCCATCTTGTATAATTATGTCCCCAGCTCCCCACTCGGTCTTGTCCCCAAGATGGTAGGCATATTGAGTCGGCAAATGGCCACTCTCACCCATACAAATCAAAGGACAGTCCCTCGTGGACAGAAGTTCATAATATACTCAAGATTAAGACTAAGTTGTCTAGGTCATCCTATTAAAATAGAAACCTAACTAGTCAAAGGAGTTACATTTAGTGATTACTATTTCGTGGTCCGGTCTTATACAAACTCATTGCATAGGATACTCCCACTCACATGTCACCTACATGAACGTGTTAGATCATTGTGTTTGTATCAAATACAAAGTGGGTTGTACATAGTGTCACCAGGATAAGGTACCCAGCCTTATCCCTATACTATAGACCCTTTAGACTGTATCTTGAACATTGATCTCCATATGTTCCCACATACAGTTCAAGACTCATAAAACAACCTAGGATGTCGGTTTATTGGATTTAGGGTTATTAAGACAAAACAAACAAACAAAAAAAAAATCAATAATGCTTATTAAAGTAACACATCAATAACTCTTTATTAATGATTTAATTATGGTCAAATTATTACATTTACAATCTACGAGTTTTAGGGCATAAAACCTAATAGTTTATGCTTTAGGATTGGATAGAAGTTGTAAGCCAAGGAAAAATTATTTTCAACCATAGTTGGGTATCAATTTTGAGGTAAATGATGTTATGTCTAGAATCCCTTGTGGCAGGCAAAATAAAATATTATTTATTTTGGTTTTGCCAAATAGTTCTAGAAAAGCTCGCATGTATGTTTTTTTTTTTCTATTTTTTTTCAATGATGGAAGAGATTTTATGAGCATGCTAAGATTTTCATGAATTATTATGATATGATATTATGATGTGGGACCCCTTTATTGTATGTTGCATGTTAAGTTAGTTTAGTGGCAATTACGCTGCTATTAGTAGATAGACACTATGTGCACCTTCAAGTCTAATAGATAAGTATGTTTGTGCACCTTTGGGTCCTCTAGATAAGTATGCTTGTGCACCTTAGGATCCACCAAATTAGTATGTTTATGTGCATTCCTGTTCACTAGATAAGTATGAGTGCATCTCATTCCGGTTCACTGGATAAGTATAAGTACATCTCACCTACAGTAGGATGTGGGTTAAATGGTCTTGACAACATTTTATTTATTTCGAAAATTCTATTTTAAGTCTTAGATGGTCAACTACGTTTGGCTTTGAAGCTGCATGCATGTAGTAATGACTCCAATTGGAGATCTTAAAAAGTCTGGTCGTAATAGTATATCACATCTATAGGATAACATAGAACATGATAAAGTAAGTTGTTTCTCAAATTTACAATTCAAACAATCAAAAGGAACAAATCTTAGACATTATTTAAATTACTAACAAAAACTAAAGGACTACGTTTCTTAGAAACAACATGACCGAGAAGGAGGTGCCACTGATATATAGTAGAACCAATGCAGATGCAAAAGTAAATGGAAAAACAAGGAGTCAAAGTGAGGTGAGCTCAAACAATCTTCACTTTGCAACCAGTACCAACTGTATATCCCATTTGCGAGTCTAGAACCAAACAACCATTAGAAGAAAAGCAAACAATTAGGCCAGGATGACATAAATGTAAAACAGAAGCAAGATTAAAAGTTAAATTTGCAACATAATAGGTATTGTGAAGATTTAATGTGGATGTGTCAATTGTGCCAATATGAAAAATAAACATATAAATTTGATTGGCAACATGAACCGGAGAATGGATTTTATGGAGGTGGTTGAAGACATAAGAGACAAATTAGATACTATGTGATTGTAACAAGCTAAGTTGAGAAGTCATGAATTGCATGGTGAAATGACAAAAGTAAAGGAATTAGATTCAATCACTTATTTTAATAAATTCTGAAGTTCACTGATTTGAAATTGGGAGAAGTGGGGTCGTCTAAAAGGGTAACAACAACATATGAGGAATTGAGCTTTAGGAAAGTACACTGATTTTTTGGAGTGACGTGGAAAGTGAGGTGGTTGAGTGGGACAATTGTCTAAGATATCTCACGTTTATGACAATACATATACTCAAATTTAGGTCAATCAACAAACTTATAATCATGAAACAACTTATAGTTTTAGCAAACGACAAGCAACAAACCTAGGAAGTGTTGTATGGATGTGTGTGTGTTGCGAGAACATCTCTATGGTAGGCAGGAGACTATGCCAAGTTGTTTTTCCTTAGATAGAGTTTCATGAATCGTTGTATCCAACAAGTGTTAAGAATAACAATGTAGCAAGTCAACATGAATTGACTGATATTCTGAACAAAATCGCATAAGAACCTTAATGAGATGAAAATGATCTTAACTAATTTTAGCCTAATCAAGCTGTCCAAATAGGTTGAAGAACAATGAGTTCATTGAGAGATTCTGAACTGACATCCTATTGAGACTAACAAGAGTATTGTGTAATTGATAGTAGTGAGCAAGCCCAATAAATTGAAAGCAAGTTGACAAGAAATCCCAAAGTTCTTTAGCATTATAAAAGGCATCAAATTGAACATGAATGATAGGCATAGAAGTGTTATCCAGCCAAGTGATTATTTGATGATTTTTACTGTCTCAATCTTTTGATTGTTCAATCAACCTACTGTCTCCTCAATTATGCCATCAGCTGTGAGATCCTTGATACTTTCAGTAAGTTGACCAGACATTTTTGTAGTAGTGCTCTTAGGGTTTGGAAATATCATTAGTAATAATATGTCATAAAGTTGTAATCAATAATTAAAAGACGAAAGATGTGATCTTTTTCCATTATAATTATAGACAAACTTGGACTGGTCTAATGACAATCGAACCAAATTTTGGATTGTGTTGGAAAAACAATCGGAATAAACAAAAAATGAAATGAAACAAAATTTGCTATACAAACAGGAGATTTGGAGCAAACAATAATGGAGATTTGCAAAAACGATGGCTTGAAAAATGGGAGTTATTTTAACAATGATAGACAAAGTTTCCACAACTTAACACTGAGAACAACTAAGGCGCTTCAAATTGAAGCACTAGCAAGACAAGGCTTTAGTGACTTGGCACATCTGTTTTGAGCTTTTTGTGCCGTTTTTTTTTCTTTCTATTTCATTTTACATTCCCTTGTTGTCATTAGAACTTCTAACAATTCTTATTTTATCCTCATATCCTTTCATAGTTTTTGTGTACTTTTCTATTCATATGTAATTCAAATTATATTCATTTAAAAATTTATGTTAAAATTTTTTAACCATGTACATCACATGTGTCCTCTAAGCTTAGGAGTAGAAATTGTAAAATTATTAATTTATAGTTATGTTCCTCCCTTTAATCGATTCACTTACAAAAAAAACTTAGGATGTAAATTAATACAATTTATTAATTTGTAGTTTTAATTGATATAATATAATTTTTCTATTTGTTTAATAAAATGAAAAAAAGAAAGAAAAAAATAAAGAAAGAAAATGATAGTTTTCACTTACCTGGTCCACTTGGCAAATTAAAAAGAGAGAATCATCATCCTATGAGACATGTAAGCTAAAGAGAAAAGACACTTCATTTAATAACTATTTTTTCTTCTCTCTTTTTCTCGCTAAGATAATTTCTCCATTAGACTTTGATAAATTGTCTAAATTGAAATTATTTGTTTGTAAATATAGATTTAGTGTCCATTGTAATTTTATTATTAGTTTTCTGAATACCCTTTTAACCTTGGAAAGAATGTGAGGACAACAAGTATTGGCCCTTTTATAACACTTACTTTCAAACCAACACTCTTCCTTATACTCATAACATATAACACCTGATAAACAGATAATAATCAACACATACTAATAATCTCATAACCAAAAGTAATTACATAACTCTCAGTTTAGGTACCATTCTCAGAAACATCTATATATAGGGCAAGTACACAAACTCACAGCCTCCACCCCTTAATTACAATGTAGTACATGTCTTAAGAACCAACTCGTACAAGATAGTCTAACAAACAAAGATGTAGCAACAGAAGCAAACGAGGCTGGGTAGACTCAACATTGTGAACTTGCTCACTACTTGGAAGAAAGGGAATTCAAAGAAAAACATGAGTTGAGTTGCCCAGTGAGTGACATAATACTATAAACGTATTTGTTTAACATAAAAATCATGCTAAACAAGTATTGTAATGAAATTTTCTTAACTCATAAATCTTTAGCTTTGAATTTAAGATAACCTTAGTTGAGGTGGAGTAAGCTCAACACTCTCAACGTCGAAAACAATCTTAACTGATTATGGAGTAATCTCAACACAACATTCAACTCTCTCTATGTGCATATAGGAATATCTAGATCTCGAGCTACCCAAGTGCCTTCTCAATGTCCTTAAGTACTGAGTCCCAGGGATACTCAAATGCCTTCTTAATGTCCTTCAGCATTGAATTCCTCTCATAACAATCTCAGGGTTCCCCATATGCCTACTCAATGTCCTTCAACATTGGGTCCCATTTAAAACATTTAAGAGAAATACAAGCATTCTTTAAAGTAAATATTTCAGCATATATTAATTCATGAAAGCCTTAAAATTCTCAAACTAGTATCAAACAATTAAGCTCTCTCAAACTTTAAGTAATCAAGTAAAACATGCTTTCCAAGCTTTTAGAAATGAAGTATAAATCATGCTTTCCATGCTCATATTTCACAAGGAAAACATTTAAGGAACAATGCTTATTGAATAAAATCTGTCACTCACTCTTTTATTGGAGCTCTAAGTGGATTATAAACTTTCCACAGCTCTTCTTGGCCTAAAAATTAATTAACTCAATTAGATTCCTTAAAAATACCCTTAGATCAGAACTTAAGTCATTTATGCTTTTAAGATCAAATCCAATCTCAAAATGACTCACCAACACCCAAAAGATTGATTAATAATCCAAGTGTTGCAAGCTGGCCCTAGGCGGGACCCTCAGCCACACACACCCACAACACGCACACTACCACATGCACATGCACCCGCCATTGCTGCACACCCACTCGCGCATGGCAAGACGTTGAGCACCTGCGAGTCTTTGCACACATTGACTGGGCGTCGACAACCCTCGCACACGCACACTGGGCTAGGCATCAAACTCCCGCACACTCGGCGTCGACAACTCCCTTGAGGCTTGCGTATCTCTTTAACACCCTGTCTTCCTCACACACCAGCACGCCTCCACTGCTAGGCTCGCCTACTCGCACACCGACTGGGTGTCCAACTCACCCAAAACAGCTTCCTCCGCACATCGGCCACCAACAACACCCAGCATGCCCCTTGTCTTCAACCGTGGGCTGCTACACCCGATAGCCTCATTTGCACCACCTTCACTTTAAACCACCAAAATTAACATTTCTAGCAAACTTTAATTCCAATTCGTTTCACAAAACTCAAGGTTAACCTCTTAACTTGCTTACCTTTGAATTTGGGCTTCTAATTCCTCTTAGCAAGCTCAAAATCCTCAATTCTTCCAGTCTTGCTCCTATTTACACAAGAGCTTGAACCTCCATAGCTTCTCCTCAATTTTCAACCTCTTCCCAATCAAATCTTCTTCCCTTGGACGCCTACCACCACTTCTTTAGAGGTTTTTGTGAATTCCTTCCTTGGCTACTTGGCCTTTGCTTGCCTACTATAGCTTAGCCTTTGGACGCCTCCACACTTCTTCTCATTGCCACATGATGTCCAAGCCTACCATCCTATGGGCTTGCTTGATCTATTAGCCTAGCACCCCGTGGATGCCTAAGCCTCACGCTTAAGGCTCGGCTACCACTTATGATCTCAACGCCCATTTCCAACACTTAAGCTTCATTCTTTTCTTCCCTTTTAGCTTCCTTTCACGCATCCATGGCTCTAACATAGAAAAATTTCACCAAGTCCACACACTAGTTTAACTTATTAAACTTAGCAACTTAAGAGCAAGATAGGGCTTACAATTTACCACCTCCTTATAGGAATTTCGTCCTTGAAATTCAGTAGTTGCTAGCATGGTGAAACAAAAGAGGGTACTTTTGGAGCACTTGATCTTTACCTCGCTCACTTTACTTCCTCAATGCGATGGTTTCTCCATAAGATATTTACTAAGGGTATCACTTTGCTCCTCAACACTTGTTCTTTTCCATCCAATATTTGTATTGGTTCCTCTTCATAGGACAAATATTCCTTCAACTGTAGCGGTTGCATCTCAAGCATATGCGTAGGATCGAGAATATACTTTCTTAACACTGATACATGAAAAACATTATGGATCTTGGACATCTTCATAGGCAAGGCTAACCTATAAGCTTCTGGTCCAATGTGTTCCAAGATCTCATAAGGTCCAATGTATTTTGGGCTAAGCTTTTCTTTTCTTCCAAACTGTCACCATAGGCAAGGTTAACCTATAACCTATTTAATTTATAGATCCTTCCGCAGATAAATTCTGTCGTGCTTCAATAATGTTCAATTGGATCTCAACTCGTAATCCATCCTCTGTTGAGCCTTTAGTTCTATCAAATTTCGGATTATAGGATCCTTTGACTGTTTCTTAGTTAATTCATCTATCAACTTAGGTCTAACTGAAATTGCATTCTCACTCACTAACAAAGCAGTAGGACAACTTCTGAATTCCGTAAATAAAGTAGTCCTTACAACATTAAGAGAACTCTAACTACTTCTTGACTTCCGACTCAGAGCATCAACTACGATATTCGATTTACTTGGGTGATAGTCAATCGTGTAATCATAGTCTTTGATTAACTCGAGCCACCTACTTTGTCTCATGTTCAAGTCCTTTTGATAAAAAAAAATATACTTCAGACTCTTATGATCTGTGTAGATATGATATTTCTCTCCAAATAGATATTGCTGCCAACTTTAGAGCTAACACCATTGCAACTAATTCTTAATCATAAGTAAGATAACTAATCTTGTGAGGTCTCAATTGTCTAGAGGCATAAGCTACATTTTCCATCATGCATAAGAACACAACCTAAGCCCTGTTGAGAAGCATCACAATATACCTCAAACTCTTTTATTAACTTTAGAAATGACAACACAGGTGTCATCACTATTATTCTCTTCAACTTCTGAAAGCTCTGTTCACACTTCTTATCCCTCTCAAACTTAGCACTCTTCTTCGTCAAACTCGTGAGTGGCAAATCTATCCTTGAGAACCCTTCAACAAGCTGTCTATAGTATCTAGCTAACCCTAGAAAACTACAGACTTTTATCACTATCGTGGGTAGTTCCCACTTCACTATGGCATCAGTCTTATGTGGATAAACATTTACTCCTACTGCTGAAACCACATGTTCTAGGAACACCACTTATTCCAATCGAAATTCACACTTATTGAAGTTAGCATACAATTTTCATTCTCTAAGAGTCTGCAACACCAGCCTGTTCAGCATGCTCCTCCTTGCCTTTCGAATATACCATGATATCATTGATAAATACTATCACGAACTGATCGAGATAGGATTGAAATATCATGATCATAAGATCCATAAATGTTGATGGTGCATTTGTCAATCCAAATGGCATTACTAGGGACTCGTAATGCCTATATCTAATCCAGAACGTTGTCTTAGATACATCTGACTCCTTGACCTTCAACTAATGATACCCTGATTGTAGATCTATCTTCGAGAACACTGAAGCTCCTCTAAGCTGAGCAAATAAATCATCTATCTGAGGCAACAGATACATGTTACGTATTGTTACCTTATTCAACTAACGGTAATCAATAGACAACCTCAGAGTTCCATCTTTCTTCTTAACAAATAACATCGGTGTACCCCACAAGGAAACATTGCGTCTAATATAACCCTTATCTACCAGTTCTTGTAACTGTACCTTCAGTTACTTCAACTACGTTGGTGCCATTCGATAAGGAGCTTAAGATATAGGAGTTGTACCTAGTATCAAGTCTATAGTAAATTCTATCTGTTGGTCAGCCGATAACCTTGATAACTCTTCTAGAAACACATCTAAATACTCACGTATCACTGGCACGTCCTCAGATTTTAACTTACCTGACTTAACTCCTATCACATGGGCTAGGTACGCTTCACAACCTTTACTCATCATTCTCCTAGCCTTTACTGCAGACACCAAGCACATAGGGAGAATTTTCCTACTTCCCTTGAATACAACTACTGCTTCTCCTGGCTTTTCAAACTTCACTTCCTTTTTAAAACAATCTACAGTAGCATGATACCTCAACAGGAAATCCATGCCTAAAATAACATCAAACTCTGCCAACTCTAAAGGTAAAAAATCTATCAACATAACTATATCAATCTCTATTTCACAATCTCGATAGACATGGTCAATAACTATAGCACTACTAATAGGTATATGTATTAATAGTGCATCAATCAATGGCTCTAATCTCCTATTCACATGCATGACAAAGGTACTAGAAACAAATGAATGTGTAGCTCCAGGATTAATCAACACATAAGCATTCATATGCAAATAGGTAATGTACTTGTCACAATGTATTGTGTCTCCTTTGCTTCTTGTTGAGTCATTACATACACCATTCCTTGTTGTCGTGGTCTGCCCACTTGTCCCTTCTGTCTCACACTTCCACTACCTTCACCAACCATTGTCTTGAGCCTTGGCTGATTTACAGTATGAGATACTGCTCGTTGCTTAACTCCATTCCATACCTTTAGCTGGGGACGATGTCTCATGTAATGCCCTATCTGACCACAGTTATAACAGACGTTAGCTCCACTCTAGTACTAACCTCAGTGATATCTTCCACAGGTACCACCATAGGCTTCCAAACTGTACTAGGAAACGACTCACTAGGTTACCTTGATTGTGAACCACCAGTTGGCTCTAGCACTTGACTGAACCTCCTTTGGCTTTGTCTTGAACCACCTTCTCGAGAACTAGTAAAGGACAATCCACTGGATTGAAATTTAAAACTCCACTTTCCAGACACTTCAGGAACAAACCGTCTTCCTTCACTGTGATTCAACTATTCTTGTGAAATACCTGACAGTTGCCCTGATCTTCCTCCTCTATGAACCTCCTTCTCAGCCTTTTCTTCAACTAAACTCTTTTCAACTCTCATGGCAGCTTCCACTAACTTAGCAAAATCAGACCATTCTGCACTTGTAGTCACTAGAGTCCAAATCTCCTTCCATAAGTCTTCTTCGAATCGTTTGCATCTATTTGTCTCATCCGCTATGAGTGCCATGTCGTACTTTGTTAACTCTATAAATTTCTTCTTGTATTCAGCAACGGACATCGATCCTTGAACCAGCCTCAGAAACTCATTTCTCTTAGCGACACTGAAAAGCGCTTGAAAAATGCGTTCTATTCTCTCAAATTAAGGAAATTTATATTAGATTTCACGTGTTTGCTAGTGGTTTTAAGGTTAAAATAAAGAAAACTAGAATTGAAAGCCAAAAGATAAAAATCGAGCCAAAATCCAGTGAAAAATAGAAGAAAAACAAAAATCTGTCAAAAATACGGCGTTGTCACGACACTTTTTCCTGAGAGTGGCCTCCTACTTCAACGCAGTAGCTCTGTCGCGACGCTGCGGCACAGCGCCAAAGATAGGAAATTATGACACAGCACAGTGGCACCATCAACAGCATGACAACGCCATTTTTTAATGACGGTTAACGCAACAACGCTATTCTACGGCATCGCAGTGCCATCTTTCCATATTTGAAAATTCTACATTTTTTGAAAGAATTTTGGGTGGTTAACTCTATAAATTGGAGGGTTTTCAGCAGCCCTAAAGAGACCAAGAGATACAAGAAGAAGAGAATTGAGAGAAAGTCATTAGAGAGTCTAAAGAGTGAGCTACCGCCAAGGAAGAGAGAAAAGAGTTCAAGAATGAGTCGTGGTGCCGTTTGAGCTCCGATATGAAGACCAAGGACATTTTGATGGTGCTTCCTCAATCAAGAGCTTCTTTTCAGTAGAGTTTCCCTTTCTTTACACTCTTTGTTTGTTTATATTATTGTGAACATGTTGCTTAAAGCTATGAGTGGCTAAACTCTTTAGTTTTAGGGTTTTGATGAATTGTTTATGAAGTTATGTTGATACTGTAGACTCTTCATGGTTTTGTTTTAATGATTATGCTTTTCTTTGTTATTGTGCTTAAATTCTAGTTGAATGGCCATGTTTGAATGTTAGGTTAGATGTACGGTTGAGATAATTGTATGTCTAACTAGATCTATAACGAAGGATTGTTGTTAATCTATCATGAAAATAGTTAGGTTAACAATAAAAGTTGCCAAAAACTATTCTTAATGCCATGTAATTTGTATTGGTTTTAAGAAATTAGTAATCAATTAAGTTGCATGAGAAAATGTTATTTTTTAGAGAAAATAACTTGGATTTATGTTTCTAGACTTAAGCATATGAATTGCAATGAAATCCATGAACCCTAGAATATATTGCATAATGAAGTAAACAAGGATTCATTACTCTTGAACTCTATTTGACTCTTGTGTTTCTTATTTACTTGCTTTCCTTTTTAGTTTTCTCAAAATCACAACTTAAATTCCAATCCTCAAATAAAATTGATTCACTTCTAGAATAGCTAAGTAACTTAAACATTCACAATTGGATCCTTAGTGGAACAATATTCAGACTTAACTGTCTTATATTATAACTTGACCAGTACACTTGCGGTTAACACGGAAAGTGCGCATCAGTCACAGGAGGATAGAGGATAGTACTTATCCTAGAAAGCCTTCTCAAAATCACTCCACAACAATGCCTAATATCTCCTTTCCTGCTCTCAACCAATCTCCGCCAATCCTTAGCTCCCATCTAGAGCATGAACGTAGTTGACTCTAGCTTCCTGTCTTCAGAACAACACATAACCCTAAAACACTTTTCTACTTAGTTTAACCATATCTCAACATCAGTAGGATCTCTGGTACCCTCGAACACCATGGCATCTAATGCTTTAAATCTTTTGGTCCTATATTTCTTCTCGAGATCAGCCTGAACTGTCTCAACACTAGTAGCTAACCTTTGAGCTATCCTAGCGAATGTCGGATCTTCTATGTTCATCCTGCTTTAGGGTTGCTAGAATCTCCCTCAAAAGCCTCTCTGGAATCCTTGGTAGCTTACGAAGTTCCGACTTCTGCTTCCCTACCTCATCTGTTCCGTCGAGGCATTGTTTCCTATAATACATCATAACATTAATATTATAGACTCAATATGCTCCTAGTTAAAGTGCATGACCTAACTTCTCCAAATCTTATGCTTTGATACCAACTTGTTACACCCTCTCCCAAGTACCCTTTCAATCTAGGAAAGAATGTGAGGACAGCAAGTATCGACCCTTTTACTACACTTACTATCAAACCTGCACTATTCCTTATACTTATAACATATAACATTTGATAAACATATAACAATTAACACACACTAGGACGCTCATAAAGAAAAGTAATTACATAACTCTCAATTTAGGTACCATTCTCAGAAAAATCTATATACAGAACAAGTACACAAACTCACAACCTTCACCCCTTAATTACAATGTATTACATGTCTTAAGAACCAATTCATACAAGACAGTCTAAAAAACTAAGATGTAGTAGCAGAACTAGACGAGGCTGGGTAGGCTAAACACTGCAAACTTGCTCATTACTAGAAGAAAGAGAATTCAAAGAAAAACATAAGTTGGGTTGCCCAGTGAGTGACATAATACTAAAAACGTATTCTTTAACATAAAAATCATACTAAACAAGTACTATAATAAAACTTTCTAAACTCATAAATCTTTAGCTTTGAATTTAAGACAACCTTAGTTAAGGTGGAGCAAGCTCAACACTCTCAATGTCCAAAATAATCTTAATTGATGTGGAGTAATCTCAACACAACAACACTCAACTCTCGCTATGTGCACATAGGAATATCTAGATCTCGGGCTACCCAAGTACCTTCTCAATTTCCTCTAGTACTGGGTCCCAGGGATACTCAAATGCCTTCTTAATGTCCTTCAGCATTGAGTCCCAATCATAGCAATCTTAGGGTTGCCCATATGCCTTCTCAATCTCCTTCAAGATTGGGTCCCTTTTAAAACATTTAAAAGAAAAACAAGCATGCTTTAGAATAAATATTTCAGCTTCATGAAAGTCTTAAAATTCTCAAACTAGTATCAAACAATCATGCTTTCTCAAACTTTAAGTAAATAAGTAAAGCATGATTTCCAAGCTTGTTAGAAATCAAGTATAAATCATGCTTTCCAAAATCATATTTCACAAGGAAAACATTTAAGGAACAATGCTTATTGAATAAAATCTATCACTAACTCCTTTACTCGGGCTTTAAGTGGATTATAAACTTCCCACAGCTCTTCTTGGCCTAAAAATAATCTAACTCACTTAATTAGACTCGTTTAAAATCCCCTTAAATCATAACTTAAGTCATTTAGGCTTTTAAGATCAAATTCAATCTCAAAATGACTTACGAACGCCCAAAAGATTGACTAATAATCCAAGTGTTGCAAGTTGGCCCAAGGCGAGCACCTCAGCCACACACAGCCACAACACGCACATTGCCACATGCACAGGCACAGGCATTGGCCACAGCGACACATCCACTGCCGCACGCATAGGCCTCACTAACCTCACAAGATGCAGAGCGCCTGCACATCCTTGCACACACCGACTAGATGTCGACAACCCTTGCACACGCACACTGGGCTGGGCGTCAAACTCCCCCACACTTGACGTTGATAGCTCCCCTAATGCCTGCGTGTCTCCTTAACACCCTGTCTTCCTTGCACACCAACACGCATCCACTACTAGCCTCGCTTACCCGCACACCTACTGGGTGTCCCACTCGCACAAAATAACCTCTGAATAACTTCCTCCTCCCTTCGTCCATCAACAGCACCCTGCATGCCCTTTGTCTTCAACCTTGGGCTGCTACACCCAATAGCCTCCTCTACACCACCTTCACTTTAGATCACCAAAATTAACATTTCTAGTAAATTTTAGTTTCGATTTCTTTCACAAACCTCAAATTTACCTCTTAACTTGCTAACCTTTTCACTTGGGCTTCTAATTCCTCTTGGCAAGCTCAAAATTCTTATTCTTCCAGCCTTGCTCCTATTCACCTGAGAGCTTGAATCTCTATAGCTTCTCCTCAATTTTGAGCCTCTTCCCAATAAAATCTTTCTCCGGAAACCCTCTCACTCAAAGTAGTCTCAATTTTGGAGAACTTTGGTTAGAGAACTTAACTAGCATGAGTAGATTAAGGAAACCCTTCTCCTTTGTCCAAGCTTCTATTTATAGCCCTTCAATTCTTAGCGTGCTACAGAAGAAACCACCACCTCCTACTTCAATCTTGCCACCCTAAATATAAAATTGTCACCTAATTACCCACCGTTAAATAATTTACCATAATTAACTTAAGTGAGGGTAACTTTGGACGCCTACTCAAGTCTTCTTCCCTCGGATGCCTAGCACCACTCCTTTAGAGGTTCTTGTGAATTCCTTCCTCGGCTATTTGGCCTTTGCTCGCTTATTATAGCTTTGCCTTTGGAAGCATCCTCATTTCTTCTCAACGCCACATGATGTCCAAGCCTGCCATCCCATGAACACCTACTTGATCTATTAGTCTACCACCCAATGGATGTCTAGGCCTCATAGTTAAGGCTTATGTCACACCTCCTCCCAGATTTCCCTTCCTAACCTAAAAGTGAGTGCGAACCTGTACACACCCGTTCCCGCATAGCTTATAACATTAATCACTACCAAATCATTTATTTCTAGCTATATGCAAGTTGCCATAAGTTAAACATAACTGCTTAAGCCAGATACTTAAATCATAAATCATCATAACAAGTATTCGTTCTATACACCACAAAACCCTCTTTCACTATTCTCCAAGGAACATGCATGACAAAAATATGTACATAAACTGTGTATTTACAACTATCCTAGAGAACTGATCTGAAGCAGGCTCAGATAAGAATCTTTAGTAGGCTAGGCGTCCCGAACACGCTCGCTACCTAAAACAATAAAACAAACAGGGAAGAAAGCATGAGCCTAATGCCCAGTGAGTGACTGAATTTAACTAATTACTAATAGACTTCCTTGAGTTAACATGGGTCATCATAAAACTACTACATATATATACACAAAAATTCCTAAATCTACAATACCATAAGAGCATAAGTGATACAATTATCCCTTTTCTAGCTGAGGCGAAGCAAAGCTCAACACACTCATCCTCGTGTATCAATACTCATCATTCACATACTCAAATGCCTTCACATATCGTCCCTCGGCATTTCAAACCCTCAAGTGCCTTCTCATATTGTCCCTTGGCAATGAGTTCCATATCAATCCACTGCTCAAGTGCCTTCACTTGTGGTCCTTCAGCACTGAGCTATTATGTACTGGGTTATGCCTTTTCACAAGGTCCCTGTGCATTGGAATCCATTTCAATCAATTTCTCAAGTGCCTTCACACATGGTCCCTCAGCACTGTGTATCATATATCGTATTCCCCATAGGCCTTCACACGTGGTCCCTCGACCGTGGATTGCATTTAGACACTATGTATACGGGATTCCATATGACATGATAGTTTCCACTCACACATTGCTCAAAATAGTCATTGTATGAAATAAAAAGTCACTCATGATTTGTTTTAGGCCTCGAGCGGATTATATGCCTTTCCGAGCTCTTCTTGGCCTGTAAATACACATTTCTCACGTTAGGTTTCCCTTAAACTTCCTTTCCGTGATCATTAAGTGTGCATAATTAAACTTTAATCATGTTCCTTCACCGAGACTCTCATTTTCCCCCCAAAAAAAAAACATAATTAGCGATATTCTATATCACTAGCGAGATTACCAGCGACATTCCACTTTTCTAGCGAGATTACAAGCGAAACCACACAGCAGGACACGACACTAGCGAGATTACCTGAGGAGTGAAACCTAGCGAGAGCCAGCGAGATTTGTGAGACAAAAAGCTCCTCTGTGCCCAGCGACACTCATCTTGCTAATCATACTTTAATTTCTCAGCGACACCTGACAGCAGAGTTTCCTCCTTTAGTTCTCACCTCTATCTGTTAAAAGTCATATTTCCAACCAGATTTAAAACTTCTTCCCTTCTACAAACTTGTAGAGAAATAAGTCCTTTATCTTACCTCAAGGTCTAAAAATGAAAGTTCGCTTCGTTTGAGAGATATTCCCAAACCATCCCAAATTGCTCCCAATCGTCTAGCAATTCAGCTTCGATCTCTTCTACCTGGAGTTTAACACATTTCTACTCAAATTCGGCTCAAGCATCCTTCATGGAAATTGCTAGAAATCAAGTTAACTTACTAACCTTAAAATTTCAATCCTAGCCACAGCTTCCACAGTTTGTTCTTCTCCAAACACTGAACGATGCTCAGATTAAGCGACACCAGCCGAACTCTCTGTTCCAGCTTTAGTTCCTCCACGAAAACAATGAGAATTCCACTCTAAACCAACATAAACACCTTCTTCTACCTTCCCTCATTTTTTAGTTTCGAAATGGGATCAACTCGAGCTCTGAAATGTGGTTAAAATGATTAAACACTCAGTCCACTCATATATATATACCACCGACTTAATCTCCACTTCATCTCTATATATTTAACTAATCGACGTATACCTTCTCTTCAACGCATAGCTGTGCTAACCAACTAACGCACAGTAGCCTTCAACGCATGGCTGTGCTGACCAACTAAAGCACAGTAACCTTCAACGCATGGCTGTGCTGACCAACTAACGCACAGTAACCTTCAACGCATGGTTGTGCTAACCAACTAATGCACAGTAGCCTTCAATGCATGATTGTGCTGACCAACTAACGCACAGTAACCTTCAACGCATGGCTGTGCTGACCAACTTGCACAGTAACCTTCAACACATGCTATCAGTGGCAACTCCCGTCAGGCGTTGCCTACTCTCAACGCATAGCCACACCAACGCATGGCCAGCACTTAGCTATTTTTGCTCCCCCCACAACTCGGCCACCTTTCTCTACTCAATGCCCATCTCATAGTTTTCTTCTTAACTTGCCTTCTCCCAACGCCAGGTACGGGGCTTACAACTTAGCTACCACTTAAGATCTCAACGCCCACTTCTAACACTTAAGCCTCATTCTTCTCTTTTCTTTTAGCTTCCTTCCACGCATCCATGGCCCTAACATAGAAAATTTTCACTAAGTCCACACACTAGTTTAGCTTATTAAGCTTAGCAACTTAAGAGCAAGATAGAGCTTACAATCTATGCAAGACAAGTCTTTGGTATAAATTGGATTTGTATCGACGCACACATCTTGTTGATATACCAGTTTCCTCTTGGTCTCCAACTTAATCCAAAGACCAATATCTCTTTCGTGTGTGCCAATCAATCCGGAATAGAGACCAGTTGTGTATGAGATGGCTCTGTATACCATTACTCAAACCATTCTGGTTGGACCATATTTTGCTAGTCCTTTGAACTTGAGTACATCAATTCCATCTTTTGTAATGTTGTCTATACTAGGATTTCGGTAAAAAGTATACTTTCATGATTCTGTTCTCTAGCTTAAACTTACCTAAGACATTAGAAGAAATCACACCTTCTTATAGTGGCTGACCAAGCATAATAGAGTCCGTGTTTGTCTAGTAGTAGTTCTCACTTGAAATATAAATGTACATATAGATCCTAACTGCTTGTTATGACCATTGTTGATGGTTGGATAACTAAGTTCTTTAGTGGGTTCCAATAATCTTTATTTTTTCCATTATTGTTATGGTAAGCAATTATATAGTAGTTCTCGCAAAGCATAGCAGCGAATATCAACTCAATGTTCTTGATTAAATCTTTGTATTGACATTTCATCACAAACCTCAGTTGTTGGTGCTTATAGGGTTAATTCCAAATTGACTGTATATAATTAATAAGGATCTTGTACACATAGACCAAAGACTTCTTACCATATCTCCTTGCATCTAACCTACTTTCAAGTAGTGATCGAACAAAGTTCTTGAATGAATTTCCTTTCTCTCAAAGAGGTAGCATGAGATTCGGAGAATAACTTAGCATAGATGTCTGGCATACTTTAACTCCTTGCTAGATTAGACTCCAACAAAGTTGGAAAGATGAGAGTTTCCTTCTTGTCTCCATAGGGAAGAAAGGACCTCTTCAAAGTCTTTAAACATACCACATATGTCTCATTAAAGCCAAAGACGTTTACGTAAGTCTATGCCAAATAGGAACACCAACAAACATTGGAAATTCCTTCATTATTAAGAGATAGAGAGATCTCACAACGTAGTAGTAACACTTTTCCCCGTACATAATGTATGTATCTATATGACCGTATCTAATCATTGATACGTTTATTGAGACAAACCATCAAGTCATCAGTAAGGATAACTCAATTGTTTTAGATTCTTATGACGAAAGGAGGGATTAAGGTACTTCGTGACTTGGAATTGAGAATAGCAACAATAGTTAGAAAAAAGTGAGATTCTCACAATTTACTTCCACAACTTTTCATGATCTGATGGAATTTTATTGCTTAAGCACTCGCATGTCGTCACAAAAAGTACGAGCTGAAATTGTTGATGAGAAAAAACAAAACTTAATATTTATGTTTTATTTTTATTGGTATTTGAAAAACTATATTTTTTTAGTATTTAAAATTTAGCTTGAATTTTAAAAACAACCCTAATAAATTAAAATAGATATGATAAAAGAAAAAATCATAGATAATAGTGTTGGTAATACATAACCTTAATTTTCAAAACTAAAACTAAAATTCAAATACATATCAAACGAAATCCAAATTATTTTGAATGCAAATTTCGGAAAAGGTTTTTCAGAAATCCTTCTTGGAAAAGAGAAATAAAAAATAGAAAACCAACAACCAAAAATATACCGATTTCGACTTTTGAATTTTTTTATATATGATGCAAAAACATTTAAGAGTATTTTGTGAAAATAAAAAATTGTCAAAAACAATTCAGAGTATAATATAATATTCTTTTATTACATTTGAAAAAAGTTTAGAATTAAATCAAAGAATTTTTTTTTTTTTGTAAGGGAATCTAGCTGGAAAAGCACTATGAAGGGATGGGTCAAAGTTAGGTATATCAAATAGTGACACATAGAATAAAATTGCACTTTTAAAATCTTTAACTCAGAAGATAATCCCATGGTTGTGGACTTAATCAAAGGAACATAAGTCATTAGTTTGATTTATAAAACCCCACCTTTTACATATTTAACACAAGGCACAAAGCACTAAGGATTCCCAAATCACTTTTACATTTTCTTATGCACCTATTTTATATGCTTTTGGGAATCTTCCTTTCAAGAAGAATATTCCCTCATATATTTTTAATCCCATGGTTTTCTTAGAACATACTACTTTTAGTCATGTTCTTAAATTAGCACTTACCTCTTTAGAAACTAAATGGGCCTAGTTAAGCATGCACTCAACTAGTTATTTGTTTAATTGTTATTTTATGCCCATATCTTTTTTCTTTTCTTTAAGTAAAATATGGATATGTAATTATGGATTTTTAGATAGAATAACAAATATACCATTTGAAGATTGTGTTCTAGCATCTTGATATGCAAAAGAGATCATCTCATTAATATACTACAGCTAGCTACATACATAATATTACAAGATCAATTTTAGACTAGAATTATTAAAATAAATATACGCTTAACCATTTATGTAACCTTTTTATCTCAGGAAATGTTAGGGCAATAGAGAAAGCTAAACCACCTTTTAGATATTGTTTGAAGCATGTACTCCATCTAGCTCGAGGCGTTAAATCCAATGCTTCTTGAGAGGAAGCCCAAGTGTATTGTTTTTTATTATTTTTTATTCTATTAGTTCAACTATCTTGCGATCTCCTGCTTTTATATATCAAATCTCTCTCTTAGAAGAACCTTTTCCCACAAGTTTTAGGACACATGCTTGTTGATTTGTGGTCCACCTCACTTTCCAAGTCAGTCCCTCCTGCTCTTGTGTGCTTTGTTTACTTTTAGTCAATTGAGGATCAGAAAATGAATATTTTTATGTTTGGGGTAGTTGGAGAATCACTTCCTACTGATTGTGCATTAGACTCTGAGTTACATGATTTGACATATTTTTTTAATGAGATTTCAAATGTCTAAATTTTAGAGAAATGTTTTCAATTTTTGGTCTGACTTGTATTAAATGAGATATTTTGAATGTGTTGAACTGTAAAACTCTTATGCATGTTGTTGATTAGGATGAACTTCGTGTTAGGTTTGCAATGGAAATTATATAATCCTGAATTGAGTCAATCTAAGTTCATTTTGGATTCCCTCGTATAACTAAGCACGTAGGCACTTTTGTTTAGGATTCAGATTGTTGAGCATATTTTTATTTGAATTGAACTTGTTGTCACCCTGAAAGGTCTCGAAACTAGTTAAGTAATTTTTTGATTGATTGTGTAGTTTAGTGTCAACTAGGTAAATTAGTTTATGTAACTCCTACACTTTCAAATATAGTTAATTTTCGTCAACTAAAATTTAACTTAAGTTTCATCTTGGTTACATAATTTGAGTTAAGATGAAATTGTTGATGGTAAACTGATTATTGGACTTAACTGTATTGTTTCGTTTTAATTTGGATCTTTAGAACAAATTTTGATGTGGTTTAATTTTGGTTTATATTAGAGGGAAAAAGCAATTAGGAGGTTGGACTAAAAGTCAAAGTAAAGTTGAGTTTCCCAAAGCTCAATTAGCATATAAGCATGTTAATGACCACGATGTTTATTGTTTGAATCCTCTATCTCTTGTTGTACTAAAAAAAAGAGTAAAGTTAGGACTTTGATTCATAAAGCTAGGGTTTTGGGCTGAGAATTAAAATATTATAATAATGTCTTAAAAGTGTAGCTTAATCAACACCACCCGTAGCTTTCTCTCTCTACTTCACACTACATATCCCCTCACCCCAATGCCAATATTTTCCTCTCGACAGAAATTGAACCTAACCAAAGTTAATGTGGAGAGGTGACTGTGTTTGTGAAATAAAAAGTAAAGAAAATAAAGGAGAGATTCAAATATGCTTATACTCTTTTATTAATTATTATAAGTTTTAATTATTCATTAATTATCTCATATAACATTTATATCTAAATTATAACATGCACTTTTAATGACATCATTAATTATTAAACATAATACTTATATTTTAATTAGTGAACATCATATTTCATGCATACATACAATATAACATTTACTATAATACTTATATTTTAATTAGTGAACATCATATTTCATGCATACATACAATATAACATTTACATTTAGTATGATGCATGACACGTTTAATATATGGTGAAATTTTAATTTATATGACATATTTTATGCAACATATAAATTACATTAATTTATAAATACATCAAATGCAAAAATGAATTAAACAACAATAATAGACCATTTTTGACATTTCTAAAATTAAGTTAATATAAAATTATAATAATTAAATAAAAACTAGTTTGACATAAAAACTCCATTTGAGTGGTCTGTTGAACATGGGCAATTCCACCATAAATTAAAACATTGAACTCCACACGAGATTCCTTTGGTTTCAAGAGCTTCAACGTCGCACAAATAATGATGGTTAGAAGCTTTTATTGTTGCACAAACAAGGTGGACGGCAGCACACTTCATAGAATCAGCTCGAGCTTGCATTCCAAAGCTGGATTTCTTCTCTATTTTAGACCTCCTTCGTAGCACCTTCTTGTCATACACTCACATGAACTTATAGACTCAATTTACACTATAAAAATGCCCGAAAACAATGGGTTTATATTGATCATATCAATATAAAAGCTGTAAATCTAAAATGCCAAAAACCAAACCATCTATTATGCAAACGACAATTAAATCCTAAAATAGAGACAAACTATTGTCTTTGATACCAATTGAAGAAATCGAATTTCCAGTAGAAGCATTTGATCTTTTGATTGCCTTTTGCTTTCAATTTTGTTTAGAAATAAAATTAGAAAAGCATAAAACAGCAAATTACAAAATCATAAACATATTGTAATCACAATGATTACACATGAAAAGGGAAGGAGAAGAGATTGCCTTTGTAAAAATTCTTTTCCGGCGATCCTTCTTCTCCAGTGAATCAAAATCCTCCTCCTCCGTGGGAATGCCCCCAAAAGAGCTTCCTTGCTATGACTATGGAAAATATCATATTGTGGAAGTCTCTTTTGAAAGGGTAAGGCGTTGAGAGGGAGAGCAATTTTTCAAATGAACCTTCCTCTATGTAAAATTGAAAAAGAATAATGGAAAGGGAAGCTCTTCAGCAATTATGCAACTCATTTCAAAATGTCAGGGATGCTGGATTTAAAGAGAGAAAGAGAGTGTAACTGCCCCCTTCATTAACGGAAATGATATTTATTTAATTAATATAAATAAATAAGGAGAATTGTTTTAAATGGAAAACTGCTAGAAATATTTTCAAATATAGCAAAATGTGATTGTCTATCAATGATTGACAATGATATACATCTTTCAGTGTCTATCCTGAAGGAGTTAAGACCATAAATGTGGAAGCAATTAGGATATAAAGCACTTTAACTACATCAATTTTAAGGATTAAACATGCATGTTCTCAAAACTGAAAAACAGGGCTTTGTTACTTACTTGTTGTAGCTAAAAAATGCAATGATTTCCTCCAAGATTTTGATCACGAACACTTCGTGGACTACCACAAGTATCTTTCTTGTTATTCTCTAGCCTTAGAACGAATTGTGGAATCCAAATTGTGATGAATTTTGAGCAAATTTGGGATTAAATGTGTTTTTGGAGAGTTTGTGAGTTGACGGAAATTTCAGCAAAATTCCATAAGATTATCAACCCAGTTTCAATTTTTATTTCCTCTATTTAAAGAAGAATACATGCAAATATAATTTACATTCATAATGACACAATTTTGGTAATTAACCAAACCAATTAGGAGTCGTTTGATGATGGGTTAAGGGTGATTCTCATACTCCCACCTCCTATTTCATGCAATAGTGGAATTTCCCAAAATTCAAAATGAATTTCTTAAATTCAAAATGAATTTTTTATTTTCAAATTAAAATTAATTCTATTAATTAATTCCAAATAATATTAATTTAATATTAAATTAATTTAAATAATAATTAGAGCCTTTTCAAATAATGCAAAAAGAACCAAAATATTTACAAATATAGCAAAATTTCACTGTCTATCTGCGATAGACTGCGATAGATTGTCATAGACTATTATCTATGTCACGATGGACACAGATAATAGTCTATCACGATCTATCGCAGTCTATTGCAGATAGACTGTGTATTTTGCTATTAGTTATAAATATTTTCAGTAGTTTTGTATAAATTTCCTAATAATTAATTATATTAAATTAATATTAAATATTAAATTAATAATTTTTCTGCTTATCCCTATTTTTCAACCCGATGAATCTCTATTTATCTGATTAATATTCAAAATCACATTTAAATATTTCCAGCTCTCCATTTTCGTTTAATTCATAATTAAAACGAACAAGCCGTAAATCTTACTTCTTAAATGAATTTGAACGTTTTCAAATTCTTTCATTATACTGTTGTAAGGTTTAAAACAATACTAATAAGGGGACCTAATGGATGTACGGATCATGAGTTCCAACGATCCAAAATTAATCGGCTAAACTTTTTAACCTAATAGATAGAAAAAAATTTCTATTTGTAAATAGTTTGATATGTTTTCTATTTATAATAATTTTCTATTAAATTAAATTAAATTAAATTAAACAAAATTGACCGGCATATTTGGCATATTCTAGAAATTAAATATAAAATTCAAAATTATAATAACTTAAATTTTCAAGACATATCTTGGTTTTCAATTTCTTCTTTGGCCATAAAATTTTAGGGTTTGAAACACCTAAATTGAATCTTTGAAATTTCAGCCATACATACTTCAATCAAATCGATGCTTTAATGTCGCACAACAAAATTTCTAGACTTTAGATTTTCCAGATTTTCCAGATTTTCTTTATTTTGGAAAAACCAACATATTTTCAAGAATTTACAACACTTGTACATCAAATTCGATGAAAAAATTATAAGAAAATGCAAACTCTTGAGAGTGTTACAATTGATCTAATAAAAACTTTAAAATATAATGCCTAAATATCCACCATATGTCTCATACATGAACTACAAAAATATCCACCATCCAAAATTTTTAATTCAAATCAAGAATCAAAAATTGACTTTGATACCAATTGAAGGTATTGATTTCTTGAAATAATTAAAAATACAAAAACTAGAAGAAAAGGTTAAGCATCATACTCTTGCTCATAAGTGACTACAATGAAATCTCCTCTTGAATCTCGTTGTCTTCTTCTTGGATTCTCCTTATTTCACGATATCTCCTTTTGAATCTTGTTGTCTCCTTCTTGGATTCTTCTTATTCCATGAGATCTTCTTTGACCAGCAAAGATCCTACTTATGGGAACCGCTTCTTGAAAAAATAGAGAGAATGGGAAGAAGAATGGAAGAATTTCTAGAAGTAGTGTTTTAGAGTAATCGTAAAGATTATTCTGTGTGTTTTATGAGAGCACCCAATGGCTCTATTTAGAGAATTTTTTGAGTTACTCCTAATCCTATTAGAATAACTCATTTGCAGAGAGTTTAAATTAAATATTTAATATTCAATATTAATAAATATCTACCCAAATTATATCTCATATTAAATGGTTTAGAATATTTAAATCTTATTTAAATATTTATTTTATGCATAATCTTTAATTTGAATCTCACCCAAATTAAATAATTAAGTATTTGAATCCAATTCAAATAAATTAATTGCTTCTCCCTCTATTTATTTAATTTGAATCTTATTCAAATTAAATAACTTATTTATCTACATGGATCTCATCCAAATAAATAACTAATTATTTGAATCACATTCAAATAAATTAATTCTTTCATAATCTATTTAATTCGAATCTAATACAAATTAAATAATTTATTTACTTGAATCTTATTCAAATAAATTAATTCTCCATATTATAAAGTTATAATTTGAATTTAATTCAAATAGACTGTATAATATAACATGTATTTAATTGTATCCAATACCATTAACATTTTCCTTCAAAATTTGAACATTACAAATTTTCTTTCAATCATAATTGTTCTTTGCCCGTAGTGAATAAGCAAGGGAACCTTATGGACCTACAAATTATAAGCTCGAATGATCTATGATTAATTAATTAAACTCTTTAATTAATTGAATCTTCATTCAATAACTACACGACAAACCACTATAGACTCATAGTTAAACTTTTATGCACTGTAAGACAAGTTGTGCCCATGGATATAATCAATATAAGTTGGTCGATCCTTCACGAGTTCTTCATAATTACAGTTGGGTCAAATGTCCATTTTACCCCTATAATTACCTCTTTTCCTTAAGTACCACTGATTTCTCTAATAAACAATTTGTTTATGATCCAACCATAAACTAAGTCCCTGTCGGACTAGTGAGAAGGTGGTGCCTTGTTCAAAACCCAAAATCAACACTTAAGGGAACTATTCACCTACTTACCCTATTTGGGAAGAAGTGAATTCTATCATCTTGTGAACTGATGTTCCCATCTCCCCATTTTCAATTCTCCAAAATGATAGGCTTATTCAGTCAATAACTCGGGCCACTCTCATCCATGCAAATCAAAGGACCGACCTCACGAACAAAAGTTCATAAGTCATCTAGGATTAATATCGAGTCGCACATGGTCATCGTATGAAATATTAATCTTATCAATTAACGAATTTACAAAGAAAGATTAAATAGTTAGCAGTCTGGTCTTATATAAACTCTTTATATAGGATACCCCCACTCGCATGTCTCCACATGAACGGTTTGGATCAAATCATTTGTAACTATTACAAAGTGGGTCATATCCATAGTATTACCAGAATAAGGCACCCAAACTTATCCATATACTATAGACCTTTAGGTTATTTCTTGGACATGATTCACCTTGTATGTCAACTACATACTGCTTAAAACTACATGCAATAACCTTAGATTTTTTCGTTGATGGATAAATTAATATTGCATAATTAATAATTAAATGAATTAACTAATCAATTACAAGGCTTTAGGGCACAAATCCCAACAATCTCCCACTTGCTCTAAAGCCCATGAGACATGTATTTGAGGGCATACCCTATATCCGACAATGTGATAAGTGCCTACGTACTGACAATATTTCTAGACAACATGAGCTTCCTATGAAACCTATTTTGGAGATGGGGCTCTTTGATGTCTGGGGTATTGACTTTATGGGGCCTTTTCCTGCTTCTTCTAATGGTTACCTTTATATTCTAGTTGCAATTGACTATGTATCTAGATGGGTGGAAGTCAAGGCTACTAGAACCAATGATGCCCGTATATTTTTGAATTCTTGCATAAAAACATTTTCACATGTTTTGGCACACCTAGAGCTATCATTGGTGATGAGGGTTCTCACTTTTGTAATAAATTGTTTGAGTCCAAGATGCATAAGTACGAAGATAACCATAAATTTACTACAACTTATCATCCTAAAACTAACGGTTTTGCTGAGTTGTCTAAGAAAATCGAGCAGATTTTAGAGAAAAATGTGAAGATTAATAGGAAGAATTGGGCCCTTAAGCTTGATGATGCACTTGAAGGAATCGAATTTTGTACTGAAGTGCGTGAACGTGTGTACTTTTAATATACATTTTGAATTTACAGAAAATACAGAGAAATTTAAACATATTTTTAATTAAGCATGATTCTTTGTGAAGAAATTAAAGAAGAAAGAAAATACCTTTGAAGAAAACTCTTCAACCTTCTCCAATTCTTCACTGCATTCATGATCTCTTCAATCTTCTTAAATCTTGAACAAGACACCACCACCAAGTTTTCCCCGCTATTCTCCAGCAAGGAAAAAGTTTGTGGGAACTTTTTTTGGAAGTTCAGGAAGAGATTTTGCAAAGAAACATTTTCTTTGTAACTTTGGAGTGTCGAGAGATTGAGAGAATTTTTTAGAGAGACAGTTCATACATCATTCAAAAAAAACTTTTTATGAATGAGTAATCAAATGATGGAGAGGGGGGAAGTTAATTATGATTAATTTCCCTTTAACTATCCTTTAACTCCCCTTAGGAGTTAGAATTTAACTAAAGTTAAATTAAATCAAATTTAATTTAATTTAGTTAAATTAAATATCAATTAAACTAATTAATTAATAAATATTAATTAAATCTCATATATTTAATTAATATTACATTTGAATCATATGCTAATGTATTTCCCTCTTGTAACCTATAGTTTAAATATGAATCTTATGACATCGGTGTAAAAGATTGAGTGGGATCTAAACATTAATAGTCTCATAATATATAGTTTAATTTTGAATCTAATTCAAAAATAACTTTATATTGTAATATATCTCTACACATTATATTAATTGTATCTCATACAATTAATGCACATTCCCTTATAATTTGAACAATTCAAATTCTTCCAAAACTAAATATTCCTTGTTTTACCCTTAGTCTAGCAGGGGACCTAATGAACCTACATATTAGAAGCTCCAATGATACAAGATTAATTAATTAAATTAATCAACATTCATTAACTAAGGCTCACTCCACTAAAGACCTACAGCTGCACTCTTTGCACTGTAGATCTATTTCTGTGTCCATGGATATAACCAATCAACAGCGAGTGGACTCTTCACGAATTGCTCGTAATTATAGCTTGGTCAAATTACCGTTTTACCCTTGTAATTACATCCAACTCCTTAAGTCCCACTGATCCTCTAATGAACAACATGTTTATGGTCCTACCGTAAACAAAACCCTCTTGGGCCAGTGAGAGGGAGAGGCCCCATTGTTCAAGAGCCGGAGTCAGTACTTAAGGGAGCAATTCATCTACTTAGTCTAAAGACGAGAATGAGTGAACTCCATCATGTGTAGCTATGTTTCCAGCTCCCTACTTGGACAAATCCCCAAAATGGTAGGCATATTGAGTCAGCGAATATGGCCACGCTCACCCATGTTGATCAAAGAACTGCCCTCATAGACAGAAGTTCATAACACACTCAAGATTAAGATCAAGTCACCTATGGTCATCCTATGAAATGTTAATCTTTTTAGTTAATGGTGTTCTAAAGAGAGATTAATCATTTCGTGGTCCGGTCTTATACAAACTCTTTATATAGATACCACCACTCATATGTCTCCATATGAACGATTTGGATCAAATTGTTTTGTAACATTTACAAAGTGGGTCGTATCCGTATGTCACCAGGATAAGGCACCCAACCTTATCCTTATACTACAAACCAATTAGGTTATTACTTAAATAAGATCCACTTGTATGTCAACCACATACACATTTAAGTTACATAAAATAACCTTGGATTGTTCTCTAACGGATAATTGCATATATAAAATAATCAACCATTATTTCAAATTATTTATTAACTACGAGGCTTTAAGGCATACATCCAAATAGCACTGTGGGCCTACCACAAAACTTTCAAAACCCTAATTGGTACTTCACCATACAAGTTGGTGTTTGGAAAGGCTTGTCACTTATCGGTAGAGCTTGAGCATAAAGCTTATTGGGTCATCAAGAAGCTGAACATGGACCTTGAACAAGCTGGTGAGAAACTCCTTTTGGAACTCAATGAGATGGAGGAGTTCTGTGCTCAAGCTAATGAGAATGTTAAACTTTACAAGGAGTACACCACTAGATGCCATGACAAGAAGATCACTCCCCGGACCTTAATTCCTACCTGTACAACGAGTCTTACTTTTCAATTCATGTTTAAGGTTATTCAAGATAAGCTAAGGACACAATGGTCGGGACCCTTTGTCATTGTAAAGGTGTCCCAATATGGAGTAGTGGAATTACAAGGAAATGATGACACAACCTTTAAAGTGAATGGTCAAAGATTGAAGCACCACATCAACGATGAGGAACATCAAATTGAGAACCTTATATTCAAAGAATGATCATGTGGTTTGGTCTACCTACAAACCTTAAACCGAGCGCTCATTGGGAGGCAACCAAATTTTTATCGCTTTCTATGTTTTTCTTTTTAGATTAACTTCATTTATTTTCTTTTGAAAAATAATGGAGTTACTCATATGCTTTCTTATTTTCAGGATCTTGGTTCAACACAAAAAAAAGTACATTTTACACCTGCTTGTTTGGTGGCTTCTCACACGCTCTCAGGCATGTTTTCCTTTGCTCTATTCTTTTCATGCATTAAGGACAATGCATATTTCTAAATTTAGGGTGGGAGGTGCCACGTGTACTTTTTTGTGTTTTCTTATCATGTTATGCATGTTAATGCATTTGAATCATCATATGCATGATTAATTGAATATTTCAAAATTTCGAAAAAAAAAAATCAATTTGACTTTAGAAGTTGATGGAAATGTTTTATGGTTGTGTGCTTGTGATGTTGACTGGCTATGATGAGATTGAATATGCATGACAGATGTCTCACTATGGAAACAGGATGACACTATCTTGAGTATGATCTATTTAAGTCCCTCTTTGAGTCTTCCATATTCTTAAGCACTTAATCACTTTAATTTAGAAATTTTAACTTAGAAAGGGATTAAGAAGATAGTTTGTAATATTAGGTTAAAGAGAAAGAAAGTTGACATTTTCCTTCGAGGAAAAAAAGGGTGTACACCTAAATTATGAGCTTACAAGAATATCTTTTGCATAAATTAAGCTTTGTTAAACATGTAACGTGTATGCATGGATAGGGGTAAAAAGAGTTTCATTTGTGTTATGATCAGTTAGGACGCTTGAAAATTGACTAGGTACGAATTTCTACAGTGAATGTGTAAAAGCTAGTGCCCCTAGGTAAAAGAATGCAAGTTTAGGGCTCTTAAAGAATTAATTACAAGGCACTTTAGTGGACATATTACTTTCTTGAAATGTATGGGCGCTTGAAGATTGGTGTATGAGCTAGAATAGGGGGAAAACTGGAGAAGCTCTCTTAATTCCTAATTTGAGTTTTTGCGTTTTTGAATTAAAGGAGACTTACATGCACACACATGGGAAATGAAGAAATTTGACCTTGGATGTTTATAATAATATGGATATGTTTGAATGTTTCTACTTAAGATCTTAATATGTTATTTTCTGAGACATGAGTCACTAGCACACTTATCTTTTAATTCCTTGTTTTATGTTTGGAGGCCTTGGATGTTCATAACAATATAGATATGTTTGGAGGCCATTTGAGTTCCCGACGTGAGGATCGAAGGGAGTCTTGCCGTTTTCCACTTAATCAAGGCTTTTCGACAGTAGAGTTTTCCGTTCTTTCTACTCCTTTTATGCTAAAATTTATCTTAAATCTGTTGTCTAGAGGTATGAGTGGCTAAACTCTTTAGTTTTAGGGTATTGATGAATCATTTATGAAAGTATGCTAATATTGTAGACTTTTCATGGATTGTTGTAAATAATATGCTTTTCATTGTTATTCTGCATAATTCTTGTTGATTGGCCATCGATATTTATTAGGTTAGATATTCAATTTGATGGATTGCATGTTTAACAAGACTTGTAACAGTGAATTGTTATTAATCTATCATGGAATTAGTTAGGATAATAATGAAAGTTGCTAATGATTAATCTTAATGCCATGTGATTTAATTTGATTTCAAGAAGTTAGTAATCAATTAAGTTGCATGCGAAAATGTTGTTTCAAATAGAAAATTACCCGGATTTATGTTTCTAGACTTAGACATATAATTCGCAATTAATTTCATGAAACCTAGAATATTACATAATGAATTAAATAAGGATTCAATACCCTAAAACACTCTTTGACTCTTGATTTTTCAACTTTATTTGCTTTCTTTATTGCTTTAGTTATTTTCTCAAATCAAATTTGATTTTGAATTCTCAAAAAAATTGATTCAACTCTAGAATAGCCGGTTGATTTAAACTCTAAATTGGATCTTTAGTGGAATGATATTTGGACTTAAATTGCCTTATATTATAACTTGACCCGTGCATTTGCTGCTTGTATCAATCGTTTCGATTGTTTTTACAGTGTGTGCCAGTACTTCTTGTTTAACATCCGTGTTTAGAATGACGAGTCATCCTATCGCTTTTTCAATGGCATTATCGAGCTTCCTCTTACCAATTTTACAAAGTAAGAAAAACATACCTAGGTCATTACATTTTTCTGGGAAGCTCCCTAGTAGGACCATTGCGGCTCTATCAATCTTAAGCTCTTCCTCCTTCTTGACCCACTAAACACCACTCTTCTCCAGGGAGCTCGCAAACACCATCCAAGAGTTTCAATATTGACATCTTTTTTCTCCTCATTTCTCTCATGATTAAGAATTTGTTTGGAAAAAGAGCAACATGAATGTAAGCATGTAAATCAGATTGCTTCAAAGAATCGGTACACCAGTTGTTGCATCAATGGTACTTCTATCACTAGAGACAAGCCCTTCATAGAAGTATTGGATCAGAAACACATTATAAATTTGGTGGTGGGAGAAGCTGGCACACAAGTGTTTGAAACGATCCCAGTATTCGTAATGACTCTCCATCAGTCGCCGTGATACCGTATATTGCTTTCTGATCTGCATAGCTCGTGAAGAAGGGAAGAACTTTTTCAAGAACTACTTCTTCATATCCTTCCATGTGGCATAAAACCAGCAAAAAAGAAATAAAGCCAGTCATTAACATTGTTCTTTAGAGAGAACAGGAAGACTCTCAAGTTCATCTACTCCTTCTTAATGCCATTGGGTCTCATACCGTCACACACTATATGGAAATCCTTTAAGTGCTTGTTTGGGTCCTCTCCTACACGACAATTAAAAGAAGGTAGTACGAGAATTAAACCAGATTTTAGCTCGAAATGACATGTGGTCGCATGATACGTAATATAGAGGGGGTGCTTTTTTGGTCAACGTTAAGGGCCGAGAGGTCACTCAAAGTGAACTCATCTTAGTGGGCTCTCCTATTTACCTAACTCTACAAAATACAACAAGCTAGGACCATAGGAGGGAATCATACAAAGAAAGAAAAACTAAAGAGCAATAAAAGAACCGTAAACATTTTAGTAGAGAAACTACTTGGTTCCCCAACAATGGTGCTAATTTGCTTGGCCAAAATTTTGTCATCAATTCTGGATCAAATAATTTTCGTTCCTACCTAAAATGCAATAGTGGTAGTACGGGTACCCAAGGGGAGTTTAGGATTTAGTTGATTCTTCGTAGGAAAATAAATTGCATAAAAGTAAAGAAAGTATTTGTGATAATCAGTTAGAAAAATGCCTAGCTTGGGTTTAATTTGGATTTTCCTAATTTAATTTACTCGATCATAGAATTAACCTTTCCTGGCTTCAATTATTTATTTCCCCTTAACCTAATTAAATACAAAAGCTACTTAACTAACTTAATTATCTAATTAGCTCATGTTGAACAAATAAAAAGCATACAAATCTAGTTGACCTTATAGCATTAAAATCTAGGGCAAAGTTCAGTCAAATATCTAACA
The DNA here is from genome assembly GCA_031780015.1 of Citrullus colocynthis. Lineage (NCBI taxonomy): Eukaryota > Viridiplantae > Streptophyta > Magnoliopsida > Cucurbitales > Cucurbitaceae > Citrullus > Citrullus colocynthis. Next base: position 136,762 of record QLSR01000147.1, read on the forward strand.
GGAAAATCCATGATTAAATATTCATACAATTTCTTCCTAAGCTGATTAGAGCAATATTTACCATTATAAACCCCAGTTCACAAGTTAACCTAACAATTTTCTACTCTTAGATTAAAATACAATTACATGTGACATATTGTAAATCAATCCATAGCTTTCAATGTAATTCTCACACCAAGTTGATCAGACAATTGCAAGATAGTAAATCATAACCTATTAATTAAGAATAGAAATCAACAAACAAATGAAAACCAAATTTGAATCCTCAAAAGTTTACATGAAAAGGGATAAAATCCTAACAAGTCAAGCTAGAACGAATACCTTAGCCAATAAACGGCTTCATAATCGATGGGAACATGCTCCCAATCATAAGATTGGCCTAAAGGGAGAAAAAGAGATAAAAACGCAAAGAAGATAGTGGTTGGCGGTAGAATGGTGATAGATCCCCAAACCTTAAAAACCAAAGCCTATTTATAAAGATCGTCATGGTGCCACAACACTTCTTGCAATCAGCGTCTCGGGAAATTTCTCAATTGGCAAGTTCAACTCACTAAGATTTAACCTATCTTAGGATGAGCCTAAGGCATCGATGAAGAGAAGGGATTCTTGATCTTAGGGGGAGCCTAAGACTTCGGCCTCGAGAAGGATTTCTTCATCTTAGGGAGGACCTAAAATTTATCAATGAAGAGAGTTCACCGAGCTACAAGGAAGATAATCAAGCAGAGAGAGTCTCACACACTATCAAAAGTTGAAGTGTCGAACACTAATATTAACATACTTAGGGGAGCCTAAGTACACTTGGAAGGGAGTCTCACATCTAAAGGGAACCTAGATGACTTGAGGGTTAAGCGTGAGCCACTATAGTAGTTGTATTATAGATAAGTACTACATTGTTATTGCTTGACTCTTTAATATTCATGGATTATCTTCTTAGGCACACTGCCCTTCAGATGTAGGTGTATTTCACTAAACTGGGTAACCAACTTCTATGTGCCTTCTGTTGCTCTCTTGCTGATCATTTCGATTGTTGTTACAGTGCGTATCAGTACTTCTGGTTTAACATCCGTGTTTAGAGTGACAAGTCATCCTATTGCTTTTTTAATTGGTATCAAAGTAGGTCATATTTATCTCATGTGCTCCAATCATGAACGGGGTCAAAGAAGGTGGCTTCACTACTAGACCCCATGTTTTAGATGGAACAAACTATTCGTACTGGAAAGCTCGAATAACCGCCTTTCTGAAGTCTATTGATAATAAGACTTGGAAGGTTGTGGTTATAGGGTGGTCCAATCCCACCACCAAAACTGAAGACAAAAAGAAGGTCTTAAAGCCTAAATTATAATGGTCTGAGGCTAAAGATGAAGCACCATTAGGAAACTCGCGTACGTTGAATGTCATATCTAATATTGTTGATCACAACATATTTCGATTGATTAATAGTTGTGTCTCTGCAAAGGTGGCATGGGATATTCTATCCATTGTCCGCGAAGGAACTTCAAAAGTTAAAATATCGAAACTGTAGTTGTTGACATCAAAGTTCATGAATCTAAAAATGCATGATGAAGAGTCTAATTCTAAGTTTAATGTTTGGTTACTAGACATTGCCAATGAATCGTTTGTTCTTGAAGGGAAAATTTCCGAAGAAAGACTTGTATGGAAGGTTCTTAGGTCTTTACCTAAGAATTTGATAGGAAAGTAACCATTATCGAGGAAGCTCAAGAAATATTTGCACTGAAAGTGGATATATTATTTGGCTACTTGCTCACTTTTGAAATGTCTTTCGAAGAGAAACCCAAGAAGAAAAATAAAGACATTGCATTGTAATCCCTAGCTAAAGAAGAGCATGATGATTCTAACAAAGATTTTGAAGATTCTCTTGCAAAATCTATTTCTTTACTCTCTAAGCAATTCAACTATATTCTCAAAAGGTTTAGAAAGAAGTATGGTAATATTCCATCGAAAATAAACAAATTTGGTAGCACTTCTTCTCCAAATAGTAAGAAGGATGCCAAAAATCCTGGGAGTTCCACTCTTCAAAAAGAAAAGACCTTCAAATATAAAGAGTGAAGGATATGGGCACTTTCAAGCAGAATGTCCCAATTTTATAAAGAAGTAGAACAAAAGCTATGTCTTAACACTACTTGGTGATATATTTGAAGGCAATAGTGAGTCAAAAGAAGATGTCTTGTTAGTAACATCTCTTCTGACACCTCGTCGGTTGAGATTTATGAATATGATGTTGTTTACAGAAAATATTGACAATCACTCTCAACTAGTATCTGATGATCCTTCCTATCAAGCGCTTTTCAACAAGGCAAGATAACCTAAATGTACTTAACGTGCAAAAAGAGAGAATTGAGATGTTGATGGCTGACAATCATAGACTTATGATCACTATAGCTGAGCTGAAATTGGGAATGGTTTCAAGCTAGAGCTGAGAAGAAGTCTGTGTGTAAAAATGTCATAATGCTTAGTACTTGTATAGACTCTCTAATGGTAGTACGGCTACCCAAGGGGAGATTGAGATTGAGTTGATTTGTTTGTAGGGAAATAAATTGCATAAAAGTAAAGAAAGTAGTTGAGATAATCAATTAGAAAAATGCCTAACTTGGGCTTAATTTGATTTCCCCAGTTTAGTTTACTCGATCTTAGAATTCTCCTTTCTTGGTTTCAATATTTGTTTGCACTAACCTAATTAATTACAAAAGCTAATTAACTGACCTAATTATCTAATTAGCTCATGTTGAATAGATGAAAAGCATAAAAATCCAGTTGACCTATAGCATTAAAATCTAGGGCAAAATTAAGTCGAATGTCTAACAGGAAAAGCCATGATTAAATATTCATATGATTTCTTCCTAGGTTGATTATAGCAATATTTACCATTATAGACAATAGTTCATAAGCTAACCTAACATTTTGCTACTCTTGGATTTAAATACAATTACATGTCACATATTGTAAATCAATCCATAGCTATCAATTTAGTACTCACAACAAATTTGTCATACAATTGAAAGATAGTAAATTATAATCTATTCATTAAGAATAAAAATCAACCAACAAATAAAAACAAAATTTGAATCCTAAAAAATTTACCTGAAAAGGAATAAAAACCTAACAAGTCAAGCTAAAATGAATACCTTTGGCCCATAAACGACTTCATAATCGGTGGGAACATGCTCCCAATCATAAGACTGACCTAAAGGGAGAAAAAGAGAGGAAAAACACAAAGAAGATAGTGATTGGTTGTAGAATGGTGACCTTGTTTCCATGTCTTCAGAAAATAAAAGTTTCTTAAAAATACATTTTTCAAAAAAGGAAAATTGGCACCCTCTTTTGGGCAAGTTGACCTTGTTTCCTTTCATACTTTGGAGATTTAACCCCTTCTCAACTTTATTGGACAAAATTGGTCTGTTTTCACTTTTTTTCACTCCAAGTCTTATTCTCTTGCTTAAATCCTAAAAAATCACTAGCAAACAACATCAAAACTAACAAAGTAATGTAAAAATCATTCTAAAGAAAAAGGAAAGTGATTCCACACTTGCATTGAGGACTAAAGACCATTTATTCTCTATAAGACTAGACATCTAAGGTTATGTCTTGGTCACGCTCATTAGCTACCCACCCTGATTGGAAACATCTGTTTTAGGTGTTTCTTCCGAAGACCCTCATGCAACAGTTGTGCACTCTTTTTTTATCTTTTGCCATCACTAGAAAACACGAAATAAAGTATGTTGAAGTCATCAATCCAAGTTTCAAAAACTCCAAAACCAAATCCTCCAAAAAAAAAAAAAAACACGAAACCTCAAATCCATATTTAAACAATATATAATATCATTAGAATGTTAGTTGTGTATTATTCACAAGGAGACCCCAACCTACATTATACATCCAATTCACTTTAATAACACAGGAAACAAAATCTACAATACACAATCGACACAATGCATGCTTAAAGATCATTACCTTAAATGTGTTTCGTTGATAGGGGTTTAAGAGATCGCTAGAGGGTTCCCGTCATAGAGTAGCACTGAAGGGTAGAAGTGTCTGAGAAAGGGAGAGGCAAAAAGGTATTTGAACGAAAGGAAAAATGGATAGGCAGACAGTTGAAGGGGGGAACGAAGAAAGTGAGGACAAAGAAACAAAGAATGTGTGGAAAATGGATTGAAGAAAAATGGATTGAAGGAAAACAAAAGAGGAAAAAGAATGGGAGAGACAAGGAGGTTGCAAAATAGTCTAATTTATGTGTTTTTCAAGTAATTGATAACAGCACCAATTGGTGTTGAATCCTTCGATGGATCAAATAATATTTATATTCACGATCGAGCACTTTAATTAACAAGTAGTATTAGTAGCATGATCGAGTCGAACCATAGGGAGCCTAAGATAAAATCTCTCTAAGCTAATCAGTCTTTGGAAAGCAATAAGAACGGGGGTTTTGGTTTTGGGTTGACAGGAAAATTAAATGCAAGAATTTAAAGTGCAGAAAGTAAAATAAATTGAGAGATAGAAAAAGTGATACACGAGATTACCTTTGTCGATTAAGAGACCGTTGGATTTTTTATGAATTAATTCATTGATTTATCATGAAAAGTTCATGAGTTTTTTAATTATCAAGCCTAATCGAATGTCTGGAAAATCTAGACAAACTTCCAAATGAAAACCAACGCGGATGTCGATTCCTAAATTAACTAAGTAATGTCACGCAAGGGTATTTTCTGCGTTAACCTCATTAAGCCATTGGATTGCTTAGGGCATTAGATTAAATTGGTCAAATATAACCTAATGCATTTCCATTCTTTAGGTCCCGTTATCTATTGTTACTGGGTAAGCCTAGAAAAGCTACCAATCGAGCCATAAATGTAACGAGAATTTATTTGCTACTCAAACTAAGCATGCAATAGTTACAATTATAGATAACTACAACAAACATAGCAAACATACATTGCATATGGGTTGAAGCAAAAAATAGAAAACAAGAATAAACATAAAATCCCAAGAACAAACATCAAAATCTCATAAATCCATAGAAAAGTGCACAACAAACATCAAAATTGTGGTTTATGTTGGGTTTTATGTCCTAAAACTCATAGTTTATAAATACTAAATATACTTTTATCATTCAATAAAGTTGTTATTGAAATTTATAATCAATATGTAGTTATTGATTCTATAAAATGTTTTTACTAAATCTAAATCCAATCATCAAAGGATCCTAGACTGTTACATGAGACTCAAACTTTATGTAGAAACATAAAACTAGATCAAGTTTAAGTTAACAGTCTAAATGGTCTAGAGTATATGAATAAGATTGGGCGCCATATTCTGGGGACATTATGGATGCGGTTCACTTTGTAACTAGTACAAACGAAGTGATCCTAATTCGTTCATGTGAAGACATGCGAGTGGGGGCGTCCTGTGCAAAGAGTTTGTATAAGACCGGACCATGAAATAGTCACTTTTACTTTATAACACCGTTTACTGTCTAAAATTGACTATCTCGACTATGAACTTCTGTTTACTCAGGATTATCCTTAGATCTGCATTGGTGAGAGCAGCTCAACAGCGTTGGCTCAATATGTCTTCCATTTCAGGGGTAAGACCAGGTAGATAGCTAGGGACATAGGGTACAAGAAGGAATTCATTCCTCCCCTCTTTTGGGTTAGTAGAGAGGTTGTTTTCTTAAGTGCTGAATCCAGGTCTTGAACAATAGGCGCCACCCTCTCAAATAAGGTTTGAGAGAACTTTTGATTTGAAAGTTGGACTACAAATCATTGTTCATTAAAGGATCAGTGGAACTTAAGAAATAAGAGGAAGTCACAGGGGTAAAACGGTAATTTTAACCTAGCTGTAATTACAAACAACCTGTGAAGGCTCGACTTACCAATCATGGTTATATCAAATGGACATAATATATCTATAGTGAGGAGAGTGTAGCTACGGGCTTTAGTGGAGTGACCTAGTAGTTAACGAATGTTAGTTAACTATGTTAAAGAGTTTAACCGGTTAATCTCGGATCGTTGGAGCTCATGATCTGTAGGTCCATAAGGTCCTCTGGCTAGCTCATATACGAATAAACTTGGAATAAATAGAAGAAATAATTCGAATCGTCCAAATTAGGTTAATCATATGAGATATGATTAAGTAATTGATATATGATATCAAATGAGGGATTTGATCAAAAATATTTAAATGGGATTTAAATATTGAAATTATGAATGCGGATTCATAATCAAAGACGTGGATTTAGCCAAACAGTTGGTTTTCGGAAGAAGTCAAATAGTTGACTTTGACCCAAGCAAGTGAAAGAATTGTTTTAGTCAAACCTTTTAGAAAAGTTGACCATAAGATTAAATTAATGTTTCTTACAAAATTAGTGGAAAAATCCACTAACTTGATAAGTGAAACATTTAATTAATCTCAAAATTCTACACTTTGACACATAATCCTTGGTATGTATTAGTGGAATGTTTGTTGTCAACTTTTGGTGAACTTAGACATGCAAAAGTTGCATGCAATTTGCCTTTTTTAAAGAAGGTTTTTGTTCATTTTTTTTCTTCTTGGAAAATTTTGGAAATTTTGCAGTTTTTTGAGAAACTAAATTTTCCTCACAAATCTCTCTTTTTTCTTCCTTAAAGAATCCCACCACTCTATTCCAAGGCTTTAAGAATAGCAAGAAAGACCTATTGGTGGTCAAAGTGGGAGTAATTTCAAGAAAGGAAGAAAAGCTACAAAGGTATATAATTTCTTTCCTTCTTCTCTAATTCATTTTGTATGATAATGCATGTTTAATCCTAGGTTGTTATATGCATCTAGATTGTTATTTCGATCCTCTTTCGTTCCCGCTGTGCATGTATGTATGAGATCCTTTAGTTTGAGCCTTCAACCATTCATTGATACACAAATCCTGATGCCAAAATCTTCAATTACAAGTCAAAATCTAAAGAAATCTCATGAGTTTTGCCCTAGAATGGCCAAAACTGAGCTAAAGCTCTCTAAATCGGCTAAACTCTCCTCTCCATAACCTAAAATTGAAAAATACAATTTAAACACAGTGCATAATACCGCGTCGCTAGGGGACAGAGCCGTCTGCATTGCACATGCTCTAAGGTAATGTTGGCCTTCCGTCCAACTCCGAAGCACTGCGGCACTCTCCCAATTGGAGCTCTCTGCCTCTTGGCATTGTGACACCAGCCTCCAAGGGTAAAATTATCTTTTTGATCTCCTTTGAAGCTTAGATGCCATATTTAGCTCCTAATTGCTTCAAATTAACCCCAAACGGCCATTAATGCTTCAAAATGCATGTTATGCTTGAAAACCTACAAATATTACATTAAACATCATAATCAAAACTAGAATCTCTTTTATTTTCCTTAGTATCCTAAACATGCAATATCATTTATTATTAGGTTGGGATTTTGAATTTTTCAAATTTGATTTGTTATTTGATGTGTTTCCTAGATTGCTCAACCCCCGCCCCCACCCCATATGTGCATCAATTTTGTCCCAGTAGCATCATATATGTGCATATAAACATATATACAGTCCACTGAAACAATATTGTTATTAATTTCTTCATTTCATGAAAACTCTAGTCATTTTTTTAGCCTTGTGTTATCATATTTAACATTAAAATTGCTTTAAATTAAAAAATATATACAGTTACCTCGTTCCAATTTTGTTGTTTGCAGCCAGTACATCTGTCTCTTCTTTTAGAATCTCTTTTATTTTAGTTAATTTTTGCAATGGTTATAAATGGGATGGGTGTTGCAAGAGTATTTTCATTCCATGTTTAGTATAAAAATAAGTTGAGAATATTATAATTAGATATTTTTTCAAACTTTCGGTTTGCTATTATCCAAGTAGGACTAGTTGTCCCACTATTTTAAGCTTAAAAGCCTAGGCTGAAACTCAAGCACCAGCCCAACACCATGAGATATGAGGGCAGTTTCTCACTGTTATTCTTATGAAAATGCAGCCTAGGAAGCAGATAATTCAACCCGTTTGAACTCCTTGTTGTTATTGGGTTGTGTGTATTTGCTAGTATTGATACATTAATATCTTGGTTGGCTTAACCTCTATTTCACTTCAAGAAAGTTAAAAAGAAATAACTTTTAAATTATGTAATTTAAAATTCAAGAAATTTAAATTACTTATTTCGAACAAAATTTGAGATGAATATATTTAAAATAGATTTAAGATGAATATATTCAAAATTTTGGGTTTGGATAGTGACTAAAAAAGCAAAAAAATAAAAAAATAAAAAAAATAAAAAAATAAGAATTGACTGATATAGGTTTTTATCTATAATGAGTTGAATTAAAATTAGAATATAGAATTAAATTAGTAATTTACTTTTGAATCCTATACAATCTACTGAAATCCGGTTATTCTAGCTAGGAATATTTTTAAAAGACCTTAATGTGAATTTTGATACTTCTCTTCCTCCTAATAACAAACAAATGTATAATTTTGAAACATTTTCATATTTAAGGACTAAATTGAAATTAAATTTTAAATTTAATATAAACTCAAACTATAAAGACTGAAATTTGAGACAAAAATGTATTTTAACCTAGAGAAAAGCTATAACTACTATAGCATGTTATATATATATATATATATATATATATATTTTGGAGAAGTTAAATAGTTAAAAATTTTATTCCGATTTAAAATTTAATTTTAATACTAATACAACAATTATTTTATTTTATTTTTACTTAACCAAAACTATTTCTCTTTATGTATCTGTCGTGAGAATTTTTTTTTTTTTCCCAAAGGAAATGTGAGAAGTTTTACCTTGAACAAATCATTTATTGGTTAATTTATAATTTAATTGCTAGAAGAATTTATATATGTTTATACACTATCATAAGAAGGCATAATTAATTAATTTAACTAATATAGTAGTTCAATAATAAAAAAAATAAAAATAAATTAATATAGTAGGTAAATTACAATTTAAATAGTACTAAAATTTTCTAATTTAAATAATGAGTTAATAATCATTTTCTATAGAAACTATAATATCTCATCTTTTTTTTATTTAGCCTTTAATAAAAGGAAAGGAAATGTAGCCAATGAAAAGTGTTCAAATGAGGAGTTTTTGCTAAGAATTGAAGAATTTCTAAGTGTCAAAGTATTTGCAAGGATTAAGTAGGTCAAATAATTAAAATAATTAAGAAAAATTAATAAATAAAAGAATAAATGGATAAATCAATTAAATCAATTATTTTTAAGGTGATAAATTTAAGTTTGGATGAGTTGGATGAAAGGAAAAGAGGTGGAGCCACGTTGAAGCAAAGAGCTTGGTGGGCAAAGGTGATTGGTGGGATTAGGCAGCAGCTTGGTCAGAATCAAGCAGCTCAAAGAAATCGCCAGCTCTCTCAATTCAATAGTGCCATATTTGCCATTTTTGCACCAAATGAAGCTTTTTGAGTCAGGATTCTAATCTAGGGCTGCCAAAATGATTTAAAGTTGGGAAGGTTGAGAAAATTTGAAGAAATTGGAGGTTGGCGCTGAACCCGAGCAAACCAAACAAGTTAGCGTTAAGGAATTTTTCAAGGGTGCTCTGGAAGGTTTTTGAAGCCCAATCTTCTTGGAGTTCCATAAAATTTATCTAAAGTTTATTTGAAAGGAAAAGGTGTTTTGAAGCTCCGAAAAATCAAGTTGAAAATAGGGGACTACTGGCCGAAGGTAGCTGGTTGAAAATAGGGGACTCTGAAAAATCAAGTTGAAAATAGTCGCCCAGGGCTGTTGTCCACACTTGCACGCCCAGAACCCACCTCGCGGCCCCCAGCACCTTCGCCTGTGTGCCACGCGCACTTCCTCACACCCACATTTGCACACCACTGTGTAAGAATTGCCGCCCACTCCTCTAGCACTCTGCCCATGCACGCCCACGCCCCTGCCTGCGTCCAATGCCCACCAGTTGCCCATTTGGGATGTCCACAACCATTTTGGGTATTTTTGGACATTTTTTTACTCTAATTGATATTTCCTTGACTTTTTAGCCTCAAAATAACGAATTTTGAACTAATTTTTGGATATTTTAGGAAATTTTAAAAATTTTTGCAGAAAGGTCCCTAAATGGTAAAAGTGATGGAATAAGTGAAATCTAAGCTTAGAATGGGCTATGTGGATGAAGTTTAGTTAAAATGTAAACTGTGGAAACCTCAAGAAGATGATCTAATGTCTCTTATTGGTATTTCAGGTCAAATTGAGGTTGGAAAAGCCTATAACCCTAAAGAATCAGGCCCGAGCTGTGAGTAACAAATGTTTTCTTTAAAAGGAATTCATTTATGGTTTCTAGCCATAATTTCTTATGAAAACGTGTTCTTTTACAATTTTCTTAAGTATTGAGCATGGTCTACTAATTTTACTCAAAAAGCCCACTATGGAATGTTAAGCTTAAAAAGGAAAGTTATGTGTTTTATTATTCTTAGATATTTTCCTTGTGAAGTATATGTTTGAAAAACATGATTTATACTTGATTTATATAGCTTGAAGAGCATGCTTTATTTGTTTTCTTTAAGTTTCGAAGAAGCATGATTACTTGATATTAGTTTCTAAGAAATCTAAAGTTTTCCATGAAATATTATGTGTTGAGGTTATTTCTATGTGCACATAGAGAGAGTTGATGTTGTTGTGTCAAGATTACTCCACAACAGCTAATGTTTGTTTTTTACGTTGAGTCTATTAAGCTTGCTCCGCCTCAACTAAAGTTATCATGAATTCAAAGATAAAGATTGATGAGTTTGAAAGCTTTATTTCAGTAAACTACTAGCTTGGTTTCTCTAAAGCTTGAGCATGATTTTTATGTTAAAATTTATGTTTTCCATATTATGTCACTCACTAGGCTTCCCAGCTCACATTTTCAATGTTTTCTTTCCCATCCAAGTAGTGAAAGAGTTCCCGGAGCTTAGCATACTCAAGTCTCGTCCTACTCAAGAATCAAGAAATCAACATACTTCTCTTTGTAGCTTTTGTAGGTGTAAACGATTTTGAGTTAATGTGGTATGTAGACATAATTAGTTAAGTCTAATGTTGGGGTGTGAGAATGTATATTATGTACGTATTCTAGTCTTGTATCAGATGGTCTTAAAGGTACAGCTAATGTAAACATTTAACCTTCATGATCCTATATTTATTTTAAATGCTAGTCTTGTATGTTTTATGCTTTGAGGAAAGGATATCGTGGGTGGCTATATTTAACGATGTTTCCAACAGGTTAAACAGGTACAGGTGAGCAATGAACCTCACAAAAGGGGTGATATCTACTATCTTCACACCTTTTTCCAGGTTTAAGAGAGTAACCCAGGAAGGGGTGTGACAAGTTGGTATCTTCACACATTTTTCTAGGTTTAGGAGGGTATTCTAGGAAGGGGTGTGACAATTTGTGATTTATATATTGTTGTAGATAGTTTTGTTTATTTGAAAATCATGAGGTTTTAAAATGAATTTGAATCGGTCACATTAATTGAGAATTAGCGATTTTTGTCAGGGATCTTCTGTTAAATTTTGATTTATTGGGATTTCTGACTACTTAAATGGAATTTAGTCAATCTTACGAATATATTTCATATGTTGGTTAAAATATTTGAAAACATCTAAGACAATGTTATAACATATATTTAAAAATAACCATAAATTTAAACTATGATATATATGAGATAATAACGCAAAATATAAACAAACTCAAAATAAATAATGAACTATAATAGACAAACTCAAATAAGCCAGACTATCATATAAAGATTGCATTAGAATGACATACATATTAGACATTCGGGGAATATATTATAGGCACACAAACGAGACCTAATTAGAAGTGCATATATATCAGAATGCCTAGGATATATATACCAAATAAACAATAGAATATATTACAGGAAAACAAATAATACTAAGAACAAACAATAGAATATATCATATAATATCAAGAATCAAGCATGAAAAAATGAAGAAGACGCTCTAAACCAACATGTTATAGTGAAAGTGGGAAAATATATCATATTAAATGTATTTTTTTCTCTCCAATTGAAAATGGGAAAAAATCAAATTAAATACATTTTCTCTCTTGATAATAAATGTATTTTCTCTCTTCATCATTAAGTAAGCTTCCTAAATAGGGAAATATATATATATATAAAGCACATATAAATAAATATAAAAAAGGGTAAATTTGTCCAAAATGAACAATAAAAGTCTTCTTTGAAAAAATTCAAATTTAAAGACATGTATGAAATATATGACTCAATGATGATTTTTTTATGTAAAAATCTATTCTTTTTTCTGAAAACAAAGATTCAAATATGGGCCATGGCCAACCATGAAGGTCTTCAATTACACACAAAGTCTTACTAATAAGCCCAAATTTCATAAACATCTAAAAAACGTTCTATTTTTTTAGTAATGGCCTAATTGGCTTTACTTTTATGATAATATGAAGGTTTATTTACCAACAAACTCTCATCCACAATTTTTCAATAAAAAAATATGAGAAAATCATAAAATGAAAGAGCCTTTTTCTCTTCTATCATTTTTTTTTCTTTTATATCCATGAGTGTCTGGCTAGCCCACAACCATTAGGCCAACCCATGATGATTTTTTTCATTCCCACCATTATAATTACTTAACCCATATTTGACAGAGATTCACTACAACAAAATTGGGCTATAATGTCAGTTAAAAATCGACATTATAGAGGTACAATGTTGGTTAAGCAACCGACATTAAAGAAGGTGTTATTAAAGGTATTTAATGTCGGTGTTTAATGTTTGTTTTCGCCTGATATTTTAGATAACTTTAATGTCGATTTTCGACTAACATTGAACACCTTTAATAGCACTTTCTTCGATGTCGATCGCTTTCGATATCAGTTCACCTTTGATGTGATCAATGACTAACATTAAAGACTATGTTCGATATTAAATGTCTATCGTTGTTTATTCATTAAAAACTTTTTTTAAAAAAAATTGCTTGCAGACACATGCTCTAATATTTCTCATTTTTCTCACCTATATATGTACAAAATAAAATTCTTATGAACTTGATAAACCACAAACTGATCCATAATGCATTAATAAACCACATAATAAGATGTGACTTTGTTAGATATCTAAGTAATCTTGGACACAAAAACTAAATGAATCATGCCTTCAAAGGAGATTGCCCAAAGCTGAAACGAAGGTGGGGTCGGTAATGAGGATTGTTCCTTGAAAAAAGGGAAAAAAAGAATAAAGCATTTCAAAATAGAAGCCTTAAGGCCTAGCAAAGTCACAAATTTGGGGGAAGGTGTATTTCCACTTAGGTGTGGAGCTTTGGTAAAACCTGTGAATCACGAGGGACTACACTAGGTTCCTTGACTAGAAGTTGTGTTAGTGTGGCATGTTGGGTAAGTTAGTTGAGGGAAGTTGAGCCTAAAGTCAGTAAAAACTCTCATGGGGACCCTTTTAGAGTTTGATTAAGGAAGGCACCAAGGTTTGAGACCGCTCTCCTGAAAGATGTCTACTTTGCATTCACGTCGACTAAGCGTGTTAATTCATTTGCAGTATATATTCTATATTTTGTTTGCTTGAGGACAAACAAAGATTCAAGTTTGGGGGTGTGATAGATGTCAAAAAGTGCATATTTTTACTATCTATTTTATTACTTTTTTTATAGCAAAAAGACACTTTATGTGATATTTTGACCACGAAATGCCTTAAATTAGATAAAATGAGCAAATACATGTAAAGTGAGTTTTTCCTATTTTAATCTTATTTTATAGGCTTTTACTAAGGTTTTTTACTGTTTTGCAGAAATCTGTCTTGATGCGCTTACTGTGGCCTAAGTGATGTGGCTGCATCAGAAAAGCCCTAATATTTCAGATTCATGCCTAGTCAATTCGGTGGTTGTTTTTTTTGTTAAAGTTGTTTTCAATGCCTAAAATGTTGAGTTTATGGATAAATATTGTTAAGTTAAATTTATCACTTAGTTTAGCAATCTAGTGGAGCCCTAATGCTAAGAAGGTTAGGATATAAACTAATTTTACAAAGGAATATGGGACTAAGAGCCTAGAAATAGGACTGTCACATCGCCTTAGAAATAAGGGACACCATAGGGTAAAAACCTGAACTTGAATTAATCTAAGATCCAGCTAACCATGGAAACATTAGGCTTAGCAGCTTGGACTACCTAAACTTGACACAAGACCGAATAGGAGTTGGCTTCTACTCATGTTAAGTCATTGTCTTGGTATGATGCAGGCACACTACCCAAGGTACATTGTCCTTTTTGTTGAAACATAACTACATCCTTGTTTAACACTCTTGTTTGCTGTTTTTATCAACATTCAAGCTCAAAATCACTTATTTCTTGGTTACCCCTTGGTTTGCACCATAGTGTATGCTTACACTTAGACCATATTTATTCTAATTTTTATCACTCATACACATTTCGTCGACCAAGTTTTTGGCGTCGTTACCGAGGACTATTTCAAATTTGATTTTTTTAGAAATTGTGATTAGATTGCAACCACAGTATCTCTTTCTCTTAAATTATAATCTTGGTTTGCTTTTCTTTTCTTGGTTGAGCTTATTAGTTTTTAATTAGATCTATTATTCAAAATGACCCACGGAATTGCCCCACATGCCATTGCAATATTGATTGCTCAATTTGCAAAAATTAACCAACACGGTTGAAAAGTTATATGGGAGAAACAATACCTCTATTGCTCCTGCATACAAACTTTCTGATACATATTGTTTTAATTTCTGCGAAGATCATGTTTTTGAAAGATGTCCTTATTTGTCTATGTCTTGTGTTTATTATAGAGGAAAGCATGTTTTTTATGATTGTCCTTATAATCCTGACTCTTGGTGTTATATAGGACCAGGAGGTTGTCAAAACTTGTTGAATCCTTTTCCAAATAAGCATAAGCATGGATGGAGGTAGAGGTGTGCATGAAACCAAAAAAATTGAAAAATCGATCCAAACCGAGCCAAACTTGCTTGTTTGGTTCGCTTTTTTTTAAAAAAAAAACAATTCGTTCCTTCGATTCAAAAAGTAAGAAAACCATAATTTTTGGTTTGGTTCACAGGTTGATATCTTAAGAAACCAAAAGAAACCAAACCGTGTCAATAATACTAACTTTATTTATTGCTCTAAGTAAAATAGCCCAAGCCCAAAAATATTCCAGCCCATTAAGCAATCCAATAAATTTCAACATCCTAAACCCTAATTTTTCAGCCGTTTTTCTCTCTTTCCTCCGTCACTCACCTTCAATTTCTCTAAGCAACAACAAAAAGTTCCTTCAATTTCCCTCACCCCACATCTCTTCATCTTCCTCTCTACATCTTTTTCCAAACCTCTCCCTCTCCCCCCTCTTTCCCACATGCATAAGCTTCCTCTCTCTCCCTTGTGTGTATCCACCTTATTCTCTTGAGGGCTATTTTTGATTGCTCGTTTTATTCATTGCTTGAAAAATTACTATGCCACTTCGAAATTGTGTTATTTTTTCCTCATCTTTTGTTCTCAAATTTCTTTTATTTTCTATAATCTCCATTATATGTTCATCTCATTCCTTTTTTTTTTCTTTTTTTTTCATTTCCTTTGAGAAGTATTTATCTCATTCATCATGTGTTGCAGTCAAAGAGGTAATAGGAAAAATGGGTTAAAATCGAATCAAACCAGCCAAAACCGAAATTGATTGGTTTGGCTTTTAATTAAAACTGAGGGAGCTTAGATTTTGCTGGTTAATGCTGTATCATAACCGAGGTATTGGGTTTGGTCTCCGGTTTTTGTCAAAATTAGACCAAACCAAACTGGGCACACCCGTAGATGGAGGGAGTACCCTAATACCTTATGGGTTGTACAATTAAACGTCGATACATTTGAATCAATGCTTAAATTGCATCCTAGACATGTCCAGCAAGAGGCACAAGTGTCAACAAGCATTGAAGAGCTCAATAAGGAATATAAAAAGAACATGGGTATCAAGATTGAAAATGAAGCAACATCTCAATAAAATTTGGAGAACCAGACGCAAGAATATGAAAATGAAATGAAGGTGACTCCATAGGAAACCTTGCTCAACAACATAGAGACTTTGAATGAAGAAGAAAAAGAACAAGATGAAGCAATGGCACTTGAAAGTGGATTAGAAAAGGAATGTGGCACTTGAAAGCATTAAGGATCCAAAGGAAAGAGAAGAGATTATAGAAAAATCATCACAAAAAACAAATAAAAAGACAGAAGAAGACAATGAAGTTGTAGTAGGCCATGCGACTGCAACTTCACAGCAACCAATGTTAAATGTGCCCATTGGTGGGTTTTATGCCCTAAAACTCGTAAATTGTAAATGTAATTTTTTGACCGTTGTTTTTGTTTGTTTTGCCTTAATAACCCTAAATCCACTAAACTAACTGAAGGATAAATGAGCATGCAGCGGAAATTAATTTGATCAATTTTCACACTAAGATGCTCAATTTAGAGGATTAAACATGCAATTAAAAGGAAAAACCAAAGTTTCACTAACAATTACCCTTGAAGCTCCAAATTCTCCTTCAATTCTTGATGAATCTCCAAATTCTCCTTCAAATTCTCCTTCAATTCTTGATGAATCTCCAAATTCTCCTTCAATTCTTGATGAATTTCTAGGCTTAGATTGGATGGTGGGATCCAAAATTTGTGGTGAATTTAAGAAGGAATGAAGGTTGGGAAGAAGATGAACAATGGATGAAATTTTGCAAAATTAACCCTTGAATTTAACAAAATTCTTAACCAGTTTTATGTCAAAATCATCTCTAATTATTAAAGAATAACATGCAATCCAATTATACCAAAATTTGACAACACAAAACAAAATGGTTAATTTGTTGGTTAATTGTGAAGAAGACAACCAAGTTCCTAGTTTAGTTAGTGGGAAAATCCAATCTTCAAAAATCCATTTTAAAATCAATTTTCAATGAATTTCCAAAAATTGAATTAAAATTTATTTTTAATTTCAAAAAATAATTAAATAATTAAATAAATAATTTAATATTTAATTGATTAAATATTATTTTAATATTAAATAATAAAATAATATTATTTTCCCACTTGTCCTGACTTTTCTAAAAACTGATTAACTCATATTCATATGATTAATATTTAAATCATATTTAAGCATTATAATTAACTCTATTTGTATGTTTAATTCGTAATTAAACATCGATATATTGTATATATCTGACTTTCATTCTTGGATTGGATTTAGAGTTAATAAATAATTAATTCATTTGAATAACTTCATATGTACTAAAATTCATTTATTTACAAAAACTACAAGTTTTAGGACATACAATCCAACACTAACATCCTATACTGTTTTATGAGTCTTGAACTATATGTGGGGACATATGGAGATCAATGTTCAAGATAGAGTCTAAAGGATCTATAGTATAGGGATAAGGTTAGGTACCTTATCCTGGTGACATTATGGATATAACCCACTTTGTATTTGATACAAACGCAATAATCTAACACGTTCATGCAGGTGACATGCGAGTGGGGGTATCATATGCAATGAGTTTGCATAAGCCGGACCACGAAATAGTGATCACTAGATGTAACTCTTTTGACTAGTTAGGTTTCTATTTCAATAGGATGACCTAGGTAACTTAGTCTTAATTCTGAGTATATTATGAACTCCTGCCCACAAGAGATTGTTCTTTGATTTGTATGGGTGAGAATGGTCGTTTTCCGACTCAATATGTCTAGCATCTTGGGGACAAGACAGAGTGGGGAGCTAGGGCTATAATTATACAAGATAGAATTCACTCATTCCCATCTTTAAGGTAAGTAGATAAGTGTCCTCTTAAGTGGTGTCTCCGGGACATGAACAAAGGGCCCTACCCTCTCACTGGCCCAAGAGGGGTTTCTGTTTAATGGTTAGACCATAAATAGGTTGTTCATTGGAGGAGCACTAGTACTTAAGGATTAGAAGTACTCGAGGGGTAAAATGGTAATTTGACACAACTGGTGTTACGAACACTTGTGAAGGACTAATTTGTTGTTATTGGTCTATATCCATGGACACAAAAATATATCTGTAGTGAGAAGAGTGCAGCTGTAGGCACTACAAGAAACAATGGATAGATCTTTTATAGAGTTTTTCGAAGGTCCTGATAGCCCATGCTATCAAAAGTTTGAGACTTTTTATAGCATTTTTGTATAGCTATAATGGACGCTATAATAGAGTATGAAGATATAGCTTATATATGTTGCTATAAAAACTTTTGATAGCGTTTTTTATTAAAGCTATAATATGTTTATATAGCTAAAATAATGTGCTATCTTTAATATATAATAATCTTTTTCCAGAGGTATAATATGGTTTTTATAGCTATAATTGTATGCTATAACAATGTTATTTAGTCTTTTATAATTATTGTTATTATAATAATAACCTTTTGATAGCATTTCCTTTTTGCTATGTAAATTTTTCTATAGCTTTTACTCATGGTTATAAAAGATATAACTTTTTCCTCAATAATATATATATATTTTTTAAAATTAATTAGATTTTAATAAATTTTACTTCAAGTAATATTTTTAATTGAAATCCACACACGTGAAATACTTCACAGCACATTCAATACCATAGCTTTCATTCATAATGCATTAACATTACAAAATAAAGTATTCAATAATTGTCTAGAATCTAGTTGCCTTCCAAACAATATACAAGGTAGATAGATTATCCACTAAATGTAATTTCCAACATAAATTAGCTCTCAAAATACACAATTCATCAAGTGTTCAAGATTAGATTATCATGTACTAATAATCACTTTATCAGATGGCCATGCAACTGTACTACCCACAGCTTCTTCAATACACATCATTTCTGAAGTAGGTCTCCACAAATATGCATTAGGTTTCTTTGCTATATCAACCCATACTCTAACTGCATGTGGACCAAGAGGAATGTGATGAACAAGAGCAGTTGGATCATTAGAAGACCATTGACCTTCTGCAACAATCTCTCCTAAGTCATGCCAATCTAATAACTTGCACTTAGCTTGAGTATTATTATTGATACTCTATCAAAAGAAGAATATGACAAATGATATATGAGAATTAGATAATAATAAAACCAAGAATAAATTTAAGCACATTACAAATAAATTTACTGATGGAGAAGACATTGGGAAAGTTGAAGGAATATTTATGGGCTTAAGTACACTTGTAGTACCATTTGAAAATTCATCACTTGGTTCAACCTATGGTAATTTCAAATGAAACAAATAGAGTAAACTCAAAACATAAAACATATGAATGTAAGGTACTTAATGAAAAATGTTTACTTGTTTCTTTAAAAGATATGACATGATTGTTTTCATTTCTATCAATTCTTCTTTCATTGCTTTCATTTTTACCATTTCCTCCTTCATCCTTAAATATTCATTTTCAAGAATCTTGTATTTGCTATCTTGTGAGACAAGAGAGATAATTTTGAACGAGTTACACCAAACCCCAATCCTCTTACATGCCCACGATCAGGACCAAGAACTTTACTCAATGCATCATCAACCACACTATATGTGGAATTTATCGTCATAGCCTCCATTTGTTCAATGCGGTCCTAGCAACAAACATATGCAAAGTATATAATAGAAATCCACAATGAAAAAATATGTGAACTTTCAATGTCCCAACAAAGATCCCAACAAATTCAAGTCATATAAACTTTTTCATTCCCCCCTCCCCCCCTCCCTCCTCTCCTAAAAAAGGAACATATTATAATTCAATCAAGTCATCTTAAACAAAGGTGCACATATTCTAGCCCCAACAAGAGATTCCAACAAAGTCAAGTCTTATAAACTTTTTCACCTCTCCCCCCCTCCTAAAAAAGGAACATATTATAATTCAATCAGGTCATCTTTAACAAAAGTGCACATATCCTAGTCCCAACAAGAGATTCCAACAAAGTCAAGTCTTATAAACTCCCACCCCCCAGCCCGCCCATCCTAAAAAATGAACATATTATAATTCAATCAAAGCATCTTGAACAAAAGTGCATATATTCTATAAGCAAAATACCCCAACAAGAAATTCCAACAAAGTCAAAATGACACAAAATGTCACAACAATGTAATCCAACAAAGTCAATTATTATAAAGAAAATAACAAAAAACATACGAGCGTCTCAGCAACTTCTGCATTCACTGGTTGCCAATCCTTCTTTCTGTGTGCCTTTGTCCACAATGTAATCCTTGTGATTGAAGTTGGATCTGAAGAACTTTTTTTCTACAAATAAAATTAAAAAAGTGAACTCACATTCAATATGAAAGCAAAATTGAATTACAATGATAATGATCTTTACCATCTCTTCAGCTAAACGAGCATACCCTTTCCTACTACATGTATATGGGAGTTGTTCTTCATGGTTTTGTATTTTTCACTTTTCAACTACACAAACAAAAGACATATCCAATATTTATATCATACTAATAATATGAAAATGTAAAATTATGCCTTTTTAAGTAGAGATTCTTATACCATGAAGTTTGCACTAGTCTTTTCACTCACAAAATCCATCCAGTCATCTATAGATTGCAAATTATCAGGCATTAGCTTCAAAAGTGCATCCTTTGTTGGGGCAGCTCGAATTTGTTTTACCAAACAAGATTTTCCAACCCTCCATAATCTACCGCTCTTTTGGAAAAAGAACGTTTTTTGCCAATCTTCATTTACATTGTACCTCGACTAAAGCATCATGTAGTTAGATTAGAGAAAATGATATGTTCCTTCAACTAAGACCATGAAATGAAATAAAGTAACTTCATACCTAGATAGACTTCCATAACACTATTTTCAACCTTGTAGGTAATTTTCCAATTTTCTAAAGTCACTGGTACTACCTCTCGCATGAGTGGACCAAGAAAAGAAGCTAATCCTATAGGTTCATCCCCAATGGGTTGACTATATTCATTAAAACAAGGTTCACCCTAGATTGTTTATCAATGGCTATTATCTTCATCTTTGTAGGGCCTCTTGTTCTTTTTGGCAGAATTGTTGTTTTAAGTAGATGTTCACCGATTATATGGTCTTCACTTTCAAGTCTATTTCCATTTGAAGTTGTTTCTTTCCTACGAAGAGCTGCTCTTGTTCTAGTAGATGGTGAGTCTAAGGTAGGAATTGAAATAGGGTTACCTTCAACTGTCTTCTCATTATGATTGGGTGTGAAATGTTCAAGGTGAGCACTAATGTGAGATCTTTCCACATTGTTGTCATCTAGAATAGGTAAACCATCGTGATCATTGGAAGACACATTTGATTTTTCTATTTGAATTACCTCTTCTAGTTGGTGGTTATGCAACATTTCATCACTACAAATCTTCCTTCATAAAGATCTCTTCTTTCCTATAACTTTTACTTCTAAGATATCTTTTTTGTGTTGTTTAGTCTGAGGTGGTAGCTTACTCTCCTCCATTTCAACCTAAAAGCAATAGTAACAGGTAATTAGTAGGCATTAAATGTTAATAATAATGAACTACTTTATACAATATAAATATTTACCGTCATTCGTGTTTTCATCATAGTCGAGGTAGCTTATCCAATTACGTACACCTAGATATTTTTACAAAGTAGGGAAACAATATTTATGAACAAATTTGATTGATAAATAAATACTTAACATCAATATGATATTCAACAAAGTCGTGAACAAATCTTTACACAACAAAATTATGTTCAATTTACTTGTGATTGAAAGTTGATTTCATGTAATCGAGGTATGTAATCCTCAATCACAAAGTACCCTTACAAAATAAATATTATAAAGTACAATACAACCACAACAAACATCTATACAATATATCAAATTGCTCCTCAAATGAAAACACCTTCACAGTCTTGTCTTGCATAATTAAGTTCATCATTTTCCTCAACGTCTTCAATCGCACTAGGAAGTTGTTCATTACTAACCACAGCGTCAACATAATTCTCATCGTACAGCTCTATGTCATGAAATCCTCTTGGGGGTGCTTTTAATAAGACATACCAATTTGAGGTGTCATGTTCTCTAACATAAAACACTTTTTTGGCTTGTGAGGCAAGGATGAAAGGCTCTCGTATAAACATACTTTGACTTTGATGTAAGTTGACAAGAGTGAATCCTTCCTCAATTTTGACTCCATTACAAACATTTGCCCAGTTGCATTTGAAAATTGGAAGTTGGTGGAGATAATAATCTAACAAGATGATTTCTTGTAATACCCCATAATAAGCAACAAGGTTGATAACTTGAGATCGATCTTTAGAACTGGATCTACATAACGTAGTTGCATCCACAGAAACACCACTAGTTTGGGTTGATTTTTCAACACTCTTTATGTGAAATTGTTGTTCATTTATGATATATCCAGTGTAAGACATTGCACTTTCTCTTGGCCCATTTGCAAGCCACTTCAATAAGTCAGAATAATTTCAAAAGATGAATCTAACCCAATTTGATAAGAACAAACATATTTACTTATTAGTTACAGTAGATTATAGTTTTATATATTCATTGTTTGATATAACATTTATGGAGTCGTATAGTATATCACCTTAGATTTCAACCACGATGGAAATTGTTTTGCATGAATCTTCCAAAGTATACTAGAATCGCTTGTCAATCTTTTATCTAAGATCATGAGTTCATTCATATGCATCCTAACCAAATGAGTTGTTATTAAATAATAGTCTTGACTTAAACGAAGTAATATTGTTACACAAGTTAATTCACTCGATAAATGGTTCCACCTCTGCTGTGTTCAATAAGACATATCGATGTGCATTCTCAAGTACATCATCAGGTAATGTAATTGGAGTTCCAAAAGACATAGGACGACCATCTAGGATGACATCTGTAAGCCCTACACTTAGTTGAAAGGAAGCTAAAGTATGGTAAATGTGGAGGCTGAGAGCTTAAGTCATGAGTTACCTTGCGTTGAAGTGTATTATGCATTGAAGAGTATTTTACGCGTTGGAAAGATCCAAGGCACTGACCAAGAGCTTTTGGTTGTGGTGCAGTGTATGAAGATGTGGTTATCAATCGCTAAGTGATATTGCTATATGTTGAGAAGTGGCTATGCGTTGAAGGTTGGTATGCGTTGGTGCATAGAAAAGTGGCCGAGAGGACCATGCGTTGGTCGGCTATCCGGCAATGGGGCGCTGGGCAATTAGTAGTGCAGTAAGTTGAGGCTGTGCGTTGCTGAAGCCATGCGCGAAAGGTTTGCGTTGGCCAACCTAAGTAGGAAGGTAATGGCAGTGCTGGTGAGTCGGTGGTCTATATATATATATATGAGTGAGTACACTGAATAATTAAACACTTTAGACATATTTTCGAACTCAGATTGATTCCATTCACAGACGAACAATGAGGAGAGGTGGAAGAAGGTATTTATATTGAATTTAAGTAGAATTCGGATCATTTTCATGGTGAAATTGAAGCCAGAACCAGAAGCTTGATTGTTGACGAGAAATCTAGACATCGTTCGGTATTTAAAGAAGAGTGAGCTGAGGAAGTTGAAGTTAGGGCTGGAATTTCAAGGTTAGTAAGTTAACGCAATTCTTAGCAACTTCCATGAAGGATGTTTAAGCTGAATTTGAGCAAAAAATGTTAAATTCTAGGAAGAAGTAATTGGAGTTGAACTGCTAGAGGATTCGAAGCAGCCAGAGTCATTTGAGAATAGTTCTCAAACGAAGAAGAGTTATGATGTGAAATTTTGAGGTAAATTAGAAAGTTCACTTCTTTACAAGTTTGTAGAAGGGAGGAAGTTCTGGAGAGTGAGCAACAAAACGAGTGTCGCTGGTAACGCAAAGGGCTTTGCATCTTACAACTCTCGCTGAAGTCTCGCTGGGTGTCGCTTCTTAAGGTAATCTTGCTAGTCTCGCTAAGCCTAATCTCGCTAGTGCCGCATGGTTGTAAGTAGGTTTCACTAATAATCTCGTTGATACTTATGGATCTCGCTCATTATGAAAAGTTGTAAACGAGAGAGGGATTAGTGATGAAACACATGTTTGAGATGTTTACGCAAATATAGTGAATATAGAGAGAAATGTTAGAAATGTCTAACACAAAAAAGGTGTGTTTATAAGCCAAGGGGAGCTAGGGAAAGCGTATAACCCGCTCGGAGCTAAGAATAAGTTGTGAGTGACATTATGGTTTGAGATAAGCTTACTTAATTACCATTTTCTAATGCTCAGTAATACCTGTGAAGCATGATTTAGGGTGTACTCATATGTATGAATCCAGAACATATCTTATATGTAAGATAGAGCTTGAAAGCGTATTAGTTGATGTTTCTAGGTCTTACTAAGCTAGTTGCTTGATGAAGGATCTAAGAACTCTAAGATTCCATGATTTATGTTTAATTTATGATTAATATGAAATGCATGTCAGTACCCTAGAAAGATTGAATTGGGACCCAATGCTGAAGGACATGAGAAGGCATGTGGGCAGCCCTAGTATTTCTATGAAACTCTCACCAAAGGACATAGAGAAGGTGATTGAGTATCCACTGAGACCCTAGTACCGAAGGACATGAGAAGGTATACGAGCAGCCTGAAATCAGACAATCATATATACATAATAAAAGGCATTTAACGTTGATGTGTTAAGATTACTCCACACAGCTAAGGTTTATCGATGTTGGGCGCGTTGAGTTCGCTCTACCTCAACTAAGGATTATTGAAAAGAAACTCAGTTGTGATCATGGTTAGTTGCAAGTTTACAGTGCGTGACTAAGCAAATTATACTAGTGATTGTAGTTATGCTTTATTAAGTTTATATTTTAGATAGTCACTCACTGAGCATTATAGCTCATAAATTCTCGTTTCTTTGATGTTTTTTCCAGGTAGCAAGCATGTTTGGGATGCTTAGCCTACCATCAAGACTCGTCTGGGCCTAATCAGGATTTTGTACTTGGAAACTTGGAAACCCCAACTCTATGTAGATATTATACTTATTTTGAGTAACATAGTGAGATATATTAGGCATACTTGTAAATATTATACATAGCCTATTAATCTTAATCATAGTGTTATCCTATTAGTAGACCTCTGCATTACTATTGTATAAGCTAAGTCTAATGCCAGCAGGATCTTTTATATATATATAACAGTGTTAGCATGACGAAGAATAGTTTTAACACTCACTCATAGGTAAAAAAAAAATTTAGGATAGGGGTGTTACAACATCATTGTGGTATTCTTCATTACGATGTTGATTATTCACTACCTCAACTGACTTTTTAAAACACTTAATTGAAAAGTCAACATATTCATCAGCCAAGTAACATGCAGCAATAGAACCTTTTGGTTGTGCTTTGTTCCGTACATAACCTTTCAATATCTTCATATTTCTATATTAAATGTAATAGTACGAGGAACACAATTATCACCAACATGTAAATCGAAAGTAAGCAATTTACCTTTCAAATGGGTACATCCAACGAAATTGAACAGGACCACATATGCAAGCTTCGCAACCCAAATGAATAACCAAATGTGTCATTACATCAAAAAATGAAGGTGGAAAGTACCTTTCAAGAAGACATAAAATGTTCACCACTTCTTTTTGAAGCCCTAACATAACTTCCCTGTCAATTGTATGTTGGCAAAGTCTATTGAAATATGAACATAGCCTATATATTACATGTCTTGGACCTTTTGGGAGCAACCCTCTAAGCACCACAGGTAAAAGTTGTTGCATCAACACATGATAATCATGAGACTTCAAACCCATCACTTTGCATTCATCTAATGATACACAATTTGAAATGTTGGAACTATATCCATCAGGCAACTTTAACTTGTACAATCTCGAACAAAATAATTTCTTCTCATACTTCGACAATGTGTGTGGTGCGGGAGATAAGTAAGTTCTACCTCCTCGTTCTTGAGGATGTAGGTTAGGTCGAATTTTCATGAGTTGTAAATCTTTTCTTGCATTAATTCCATCTTTTGACTTTCCATTTATATCTAATAATGTACCTACAATACTCTCACATACATTCTTCTCCACATGCATGACATTCAAGTTGTGACGTATTGGTAATTCCTACACAATCAAAGTTTCAAGTTGTTAAAGGCCTATTTTGAAACTCAATATAATTTGAAACCCAATAAATTACACCATAAACTTAGAGTTTGTCAACCTTCTAATACTGTAGATCAAAGAAAATGGCTCGCTTCTTCCACCTTTGATTTGATGATTCTTTATGACCCTTGCTCTTTTTCTTTCCACCTTTTCCCCAACAATTATCAAAATTTTTAAGTTGGGCATAAATTGCACTACTTGTTGCAATTTTGGGAGGTAACTCTTCTTCTATTTTTCCATCAAACCATGCTTTTTTTCTTCGATATGGACATGCCCTTGATAAGAATCGTCTATGACCCATATATGCAAATTTTTTACTATGTTTCAACCAAAAAGA
The DNA here is from genome assembly GCA_031780015.1 of Citrullus colocynthis. Lineage (NCBI taxonomy): Eukaryota > Viridiplantae > Streptophyta > Magnoliopsida > Cucurbitales > Cucurbitaceae > Citrullus > Citrullus colocynthis. The sequence goes on from QLSR01000147.1 coordinate 163,218, forward strand.
ACGAGTACTATTTCCACAAGATGGACATGCATATCTACCTTTTGTGGTACATCCAACAAGATTTCCATATGGCAAAAAATCATTTATAGTCCACATTAGAATTGATCTCAAATTGAAGTGTGTGTTACTCACAATATCATAGACTTGTACTCCTTTACATAGTTGTTGTAAATCATCAACAAGAGGTTGTAGATAGAAATCAATATCATTTCCTAGTTGTCTAGGGGCAGAAATCAAGAATGTCAACATTATATTTTCCTTTTTCATACATAACCAAGGAGGAAAGTTGTATATAACGAGCATGACTGGCCAACAATTATATCGACTACTAAAATTGAAGAACAGATTAAACCCATCTATAGCAAGGCCTAACCTAAGATTACGCGAATCCATAGAAAACCCAGGCCATTTTTTATCAATTGTCTCCCATGCAACAGAGTCAACTGGATGTCGAATCATTCCATCAGTACTTTTATGGTTAGAATGTCAACTTAAACTTTCACTCACTTCATTTATTTTGAACATTCGTTTAAGTCGTACAATGATGGGAAAATATCTCAATACCTTGGCAGGCACACCTTGTTTAATTTGATTTGTTCGTTCATCAATCTTCCATCTTGAAGTCGCATAATGAGGACAACTTTCTAACTTTTCATTCTCATTTCTAAATAGGCAACAATACTTAGCACATGCATGAATTTTTTGGTAGCCTAAATCAAATTCCTTGAATAATTTTCTAACTTCATGAATAGATCTTGGGATAACATTATCCATTGGGAGCATGTCATACAAAAGCCCTAAGAGGCTAGTGAAACTTGCATCTGACCAACCATTAAAAGTTTTCAATTTATACAATGCTACAATTGCTGACATCTTTGTCTAGTTTGTACAATTTGCATATAATGGACTATTTTGCTTCTTGGACATTTTGAGAAAAATTGTTTTCCCTTCTTGATGTACAATGATCAATGTTGTCCTCTTCCCCCATATATGTACTCTTATAGAAGTCAGTTGCTTCAAACATAAAATCATCATCAACTTCATTCTCGACTTTATCCTCCTTACATACTTCTCCATGATGATACCAAATATTATATTTAGGATCCATTCCCTTAATATATGATTTGAAAATCAAAATGTTTCATATTTCTACATTCTTTACACAGACATAAAACTGTACTGGCATTTGACTTCTTTTTCTTCACCTCCTGTAGAAAACTCCATGCTCCTTCCATATACTCATCACTAGCACTACTAGACAAAGTTAATTTTGTTAAGTATGCATCAAAAGATTAACTCAAAAACCAATAGGCAGCTGTCACTTTCATACCGATTTAGATGCACCTAATCTTTGTTGAACATTTTCAAGGTGTTGGTAACCTTAATTGGATGATTGGTTCAATCGTCAATGACTTGGTCACCAAGCACTATTTGAAAAAAGTGAATATCAACTTTCACAGAGAGTATGCTCTAAAGCGATTATTCTTAGAACACTTTGGTAGGTTAAGGTTCAATTTAACCATTTGGGCCAATGACATTGTAATTTCATTTGTTGTATTTTAGTTTTCATGCTTCTATTTCCTAGCTATTCAATTTTACACTTTTATGCAATTTTTATATCATCCAAATAAAGTTTGAAAGATTAAAAACATGTTTAGTGGTGATTTTGAAAATGACAAAAGTGATTTTAGTCAATTTAAAATCACTCCGAAACATGTTCTAAAACAACTAACAAAATTTACTAGCAAGGAGGATAGGAATACAATCATATACCAATTAAATTAAGTCAATAAAGATGAGGATGAATGGGAACACAAAAGTGGGAAACTCAATCAAAACAAAAATCATATGATGAAGGAAAAAAGAGTTCATAAACAAAAAAAAAAAAAAAAAAAAAAAAAAAAAAAAAAAAAAAAAAAAAA